>JAWWNH010000216.1:0-205000 GCA_034641385.1 Darevskia mixta
AAAAGCCGTATGTCTAAAACAAATGATAACGTAATAAAAATCGCACGTTAAAATGCCACGTCTAGGCAGGCCTGCCTAAGCAGGCGATAAACGGGCCAGTTTTCTTTTCCTCCTCGGAAACGGTTATATTTTGCTTTCCATGAGCAGAGTCAAATGTTCTCCTCCAAATGTTCCCCGACAAGATGGCGGGCCGGTGGCAGCGCTGCCTTTGCTATCGTGGTGGTGGTTGTTATTTAAATTTATATACTGCCCTCGATCCCAAGGACGACAGGCCCGTTTATAGTATAAAACCACAAAACCACAAAACATGATAAACTAGGGTTACCACATTTCAAAAAGCAAAAATACGGACACAAAAGTTGTTGAGCTTTTTATTGCAGGGTTGTTTTTGGCAAAATCTCAACAAAATTGACGTTTTTGAGCTATTTTTAAGGGAAATCAGCACAAACAACACTGCTGACATGAGCCTGGATTTTCCCAGATATTTTTCCGATTTCCTCCCGGATTCTGCTTCCGACTGCAGTATTCTGGGTATGCCCCCCCCCCCCAGATAAACAAGACGAAACGGTTAGTTCTTCCCTCACAAAATGGCTCCCCTTTCAAAATGGCGGATGGCGGCAGCAGCCCTGCCTTTGCTATTGCTGCTGTTATGATAGTTATTTATTAAATTGAAACGGCGCTTTTCCTCCCGGGCGCCACAGGCCGCGACAATAGGTACGGGTGGCATGCGTACTTAGTTTACGATAAAACGAAAGTCCATAAGGATTTTTGAGCCATGTAATAAGGAAATCATTATATAAAATATGGACTAAATACAAAGGAATACTTGAGCCAAAGTAAAAAAAAAGAAATATGAAAGGAAAATGGCCTACGTACAGAACAGTCCCAGAAACAGATAAAGATAAGCCAACGTTGAAGAAATATGAGGAAATTAAAGATTCTCTAATGGACTGGTTGCAATATTTCCAGCTACATCAAAGATGAGCTATAGATTCAAAACAAGGAATTGCAAAAGAAACATCTAAATTGAAAGAGAATTAATATTTATTAATAAGAAAAACATTTCACGAGTATATGATCATCTTTTGGAATGGGAAACGGAAGAAGAACACGTCAAAGCAGTTATGTAAGATGGAAAAGAGAGTGCCTCATGGTTTCCATTGACTGTTGGAGCTGGACTGCTGTGAGCGTTGGGGTGGGCTGAAAAAGACATATTTGAAACTGATTTTCTTTCTGGCTTAAAGGACTATGATGTTCGGATATGGTTACTGGCTTAAATGATTATATGTTTAAAATTAGGAGTGAGTAGGGCGAAATTTAGCTAAAAATTCCGAGACCAGAGGGAGGTAAGGGTGTAAAAAGTACAAAAGTAGGAGTTTGAAATTAGGTCGAAGTAAGGGAATTGGATAAGATTATAGGAAAAGAGCAGAAGTACCAAGATGCTGAGGTTTGGGAAAAGGAGTGTTTTAAGTAGAATGATTTTTGTATTCTATGACGTATTAAAATCTACAGGTGAAACTCGAAAAATTAGAATATCGTGGAAAAGTCCATTTATGTAAGCAATTGTTTTCATTAGCTACTGGGGTTTAATATATGAGATAGACTCATGACATGCCAAGCGAGATATGCCAAGCCTTTATTTGTTATAATTGTGATGATTATGGCGTACAGCTGATGAAAACCCCAAAGTTGAAATTGTTAATTTGGGGTTCTCATCAGCTGTACGCCATAATAATCACAATTATAACAAATAAAGGCTTTACATATTTCGCATGTCATGTCATGAGTCTATCTCATATATTAGTTTCACCTTTTAAGTTGAATTACTGAAAGAAATAACCCTTTCCACAATATTCTAATTTTTTGAGTTTCACCTGTAGGAAACTGTTAGAGAGGAATAATAATGAATTCAACAGAGGGGGACTTGAGGAAGTCAACCGAAATATGAAATTGAGGAAATAAGGAATACCTGGCCCACAGAATTGTGCCAGGCCCAAGCAATGATAATAAATAATGTTAGTAAGGTTAAATGTACAATGATTATGCTACCCTTGTGAGAGAGGGGGATAAATGTGGCTTCCCACAGTGAGAGGGGGGAAGTATGGAAAATTTAACCGTTTTGTTATGTGCTTAAAAATTGTAAAAGCAATAAAATTTTTGGAAAGAAAAAAAAAGCAGTTATGGTAAGATGGGCACAGGATTTTGGGTACAATATACTCATGGAACAGTGGGAGAGATTATGGATGATAGATATCAAGTTTACGGCATGCTATAATCTCAGGGAAAATGCCATGAAGATGATATATAGATGGCATCTTACCCCCCCCCCCAAAAAAGATTGCATCGCGGTAATCCTAAGGGACGTCTGTGTGCGCGCTTTGTCTCTCCAGTCTCGCCACTTTGCCACGCACCGACTTTCCCCGCCAGCGCGGCAGAGCACGGCCAGTACCAAGGCGGGCAGTCCGGCCACAGCCCTTACGCCGTGGGGCAGAGCCAGCACACGGTGCCTGTCAGCTACGCCAGCAGCCAGTCGATCCGAGGTGAGGATGGAGGGGGCGGGCGGGCGGGCGACCGGGTGCCCTTTCCCTCCGCGGCGTGGGAGGCAGGGGCAGAGCGGGGCGGGCTCTCACCCCGCTGCCTTTCCCTTCCAGGGCCTTCTGCCTTCCCCACCATGCAGTACTTGCCGCAGCAGCAGGCCGGCTACACAATCCACAGCCACTTCCCCACGGCTCAGCCTGGTAAGTCTGCAGAGGGGCTGACAAATCCTGATGATAATAATAATGATGATGATAAGTCTGCAGTTGTTTAGTTGTTTAGTCGTGTCCGACTCTGGAGAAGAGAAGGTTAAGGGGTGATATGATAGCCATGTTCAAATATATAAAAGGATGTCATATAGAGGGAGAAAGGTTGTTTTCTGCTGCTCCAGAGAAGCGGACACGGAGCAATGGATTCAAACTACAAGAAAGAAGATTCCACCTAAACATTAGGAAGAACTTCCTGACAGTAAGAGCTGTTTGACAGTGGAATTTGCTGCCAAGGAGGGTGGTGGAGTCTCCTTCTTTGGAGGTCTTTAAGCAGAGGCTTGACAGCCACCTGTCAGGAATGCTTTGATGGTGTTCCTGCTTGGCAGGGGGTTGGACTGGATGGCCCTTATGGTCTCTTCCAACTCTAGGATTCTATGATTCTTCGTGACCCCATGGACCAGAGCATACCAAGGTTGGCAAATCCTAATAATAATAATAATAATAATATAATAATAATAATAATAATAATAATAATAATAATAATAATTTGTTTGTTTGTTTTGTTATTGTTATTATTACCCCTGCCATCTGGCTGGGTTTCCCCAGCCACTCTGGCAGATTCCAACAATGTATTAAAATACAATGATTCATTAAATATTAAAAACTTCCCTAAGCAGGGCTGCCTTCAGATGTCTTCCAAAAGTAGGTAGTTGTATATTTCCTTGACATCTGATGGGAGGGCGGGCGCCACCACCGAGAAGGCCCTCTGCCTGGTTCCCTGTAACTTGACTTCTCGTGGGGAGGGAACCGCCAGAAGACCCTCGGAGCTGGACCTCAGTGTCCGGGCTGGACGATGGGGGTGGAGACGCTCCTTCAGGTATACAGGGCCTTTGAGGTATACAGGGATTTTCAGCCCTGAAAACAAACGTGTTCTGTGCCGTCTTGGTGATGCATCAGCAGAAGCGACCCAAGTGAAGGCAGTGCCTGGGAGCTAAGATTGGGGGACCAGATGGAGGGGGCTTTGTTTGAGATGGCAGGGGAGCTGTCCGAAAAGAGAAAACGAACCAGCTCCGCTCTTCTTTCAAGGCCCTGTTCCTTTCCTTGCAAGGTTCACGCTTAGCTCTTTCCACCTCCCCTTTCCAGGTTTCATTCCTCCCAGCACAGCCATCCCTCTGCAGAAGCAACTGGAACACGCGAACCAGCAGTCGGGATTTACCGATTCGGTGAGTTCGTACCCGGAGCATCGCTCTCTGGAAACATCCGTGCCCTTTTGTAGAATCGCCGAGTTGGAAAGGGACCCCGAGGGTCGCCAGCCCCCTGGAATGCAGGAATCTTTTTGCCCCAAACCTAAGTACCGTATTTTCCGGCGTACAAGCGACTGGGGGTATAAGACGACCCCCAGTTTTTCGAGTTAAAATATAGAGTTTGGGATATACTCTATTTTAACTCAAAAAATGTCGAGCGGCGCCGGAATCGCATCCGCGGCTCCGCAGAAGCGATTTCTGGCGCTGCGGACATTTTGGACATGCGCAGAAGCGATTTCTGGTGCCGCGCTGCCCATATCCAAAATGTCCGCAGCGCCAGAAATCGGTTCTGCGGAGCCACGGACGCGATTCCGGCGCTGCTCGGCAAGTCCCCGCGACGCACTGCGGTATCTGGCGTACAAGACGACCCCCGATTTTGGAGCAGATTTTTCGGGGTTCAAAAGTCGTCTTGTACGCCAGAAAATACGGTAGTCGGTATGACACCAATGAACAAAATCTTGTGGCAAGCGCACCTTGATTCAGTTGCCCACCCTCCTCCAAAATCCCCTGGGCTGAGTGGCTTTTAGGGATGGAGCGAGGGGAGTCTCTCTAGGAGCAGAGAGCTGCCATAGAAAAGGCCCCATCCTGTCCCACTTCTGATGGGGGGGGGGCGGCGGACTTGTGTCCTGGCCTCCATAGATGATCTTCTTCTGCGGGGTAGGGTCACACGCAACGAGGGTCTCGCAGGGCGAGCGACAGCACAGCGCGAACGTTTCAGAGTTTCGTTTTTGGGAAACGCCGGCTTCAATCGCGCCATACATTTAAACAGCCGCGGTTTCCCCCAGAGGATCCTGGGCGTTGTAGTTTGTTACAGGTGGTGCGGGTTGCTAAGAGACCCCCATGGAGCTACAGTTCCCAGAGATCCCTGGGAAGAGGGATTGGTTGTTGAACCACTCTGAAATACCTCTCTGAGGGGGATACGGGTCTCTTAAAAATAAAGGCCCTCAGCTCCCAGAATCCTTTGGGGGAAGCCATGACTGTATAAAATGGAGTCACAGCGGTGTGAATACAGCCATTCTTGACTGTTTCTCACCACACAGGGGGGTCAGTTTTAAGTTCGGCCCGGGAAGAACGTTTGCCTGCCGGGACTCGGCCGTGAAATAACCAGCGCATGTGCAGAGTGCAGTTCCCTCTCAGCTTGGGAGGCGGAGGTGTCCGGTTTAATTCCTCTCCAATCAATCCAATCAACTTTATTTCAGCTTTAAGCTCCTAACACAAGACAACACAAGAACAGCAGTTACACTAACACAAGTTGAATTTAAAATTATTGGCAATAAAATTAGTGGTAATCAAGACTTAATAAGCATACAAGATAGTGTAAATATTAATTCCAAACAATTTCAATTTCCAAGTCTAATTCCTCTCTTGTCCTTGCCTCTCCAGTCGACCTTACGTCCGATGCACCCCCAAGCCCTGCACCCCAACCAGGGCCTCCTACAAGCGCCCCAAATCCCGGTCCAGATGCAGACAGCTGCCAAGGTAAGCTCAGAATCTGACCCTCTTCCTGCTCCCCCTCCCCCTCTTTCCAGCGCTTCCCAGTTATGCGTTTTCCCACGTCCGTAATGTGTTGTCGTGGTTCCTCTTGTTTTTGCTGTTCCGAATTTTGCCTTCCTTTTTCTTGTCCCCCCACCCTCATTGCGACGCCCAGCCCCTTCCCATCCTGCTCTCACCTGCTTGCTGATTTTTGGCCCCCCCACCCCGCTTTCTCTCCCCTGTAGCCCAGTTTGGCGTACACCCACCCGGCCCGCCCAGCCTCCCCAGGCAGCTTCTCCCACGGAACCGCCCCACAGCAACCCCACACAGTAAGTATCTTGCTGGGTGGGTGGGTGGGGAGTGGCGCTCGATCCCAAGCCTTGCCGTGCCATGGCAGTACCTCTGAGCGCATGCAGAGTGGCTCTCCTCGCTAGTGAGCCGGCCGCAGCAGTCTGAGGTTTGGGTCATTCTGCAGATGGGGAACCCCCACTGGAAAGGCCAATCTACAGCAGCACCACCGCCAACCAGACTTCCTGTCGGATGCCGCCACCTTAGGTGCATCAATTTATGCGGGTGGCGCTGTGGGTTAAACCACAGAGCCTAGGGCCTGCCAATCAGAAGGTCGGCGGTTCGAATCCCCATGACGGGGTTAGCTCCCGTTGCTCGGTCCCAGCTCCTGCCCACCTAGCAGTTCGAAAGCACGTCAAAGTGCAAGTAGATAAATAGGTACCGCTCCAGCGGGAAGGTAAACGGCATTTCCGTGTGCTGCTCTGGTTCGCCAGAAGCGGCTTAGTCATGCTGGCCACATGACCTGGAAGCTGTACGCCGGCTCTCGGCCAATAAAGCGAGATGAGCGCCGCAACCCCAGAGTCGGACACGACTGGACCTAATGGTCAGGGGTCCCTTTACCTTTACCTTTACTAGAATACAACGCTGCATTTGTTTTACAGCGGTACCTTGGTTCTCAAACGGAAGTCCGTTCCAAAACCAACGCGTTTCGAAACCAAGGCGCGCTTTCCCATAGAAAGTAATGCAAAATGGATTAATCCGTTCCAGACTTTTAAAAACAACCCCTAAAACAGTAATTTAACATGAATATTACTATCTAACGAGACCATGGATCCATAAAATGAAAGCAATAAACAATGTACTGTACTATAAAATAAATAAGACAGTATTGCAGATGATAAAAATGAAAATTATTATTGTTTTTTCCTTACCTGCGCTGAAGATAGTCATTGTTTTGATGGGGGGCTTTTACCCATTTCCGCAGTCACACAATCAATCAGTAGCTGAACTGGGTTCCACACAGTCACAAAAACCAATTAAACTAAACAGCCTTAAAAACAAATATGCAAAATAAATAGCAAAAACAAAAGCGCCAAACTTAATCCGTTCCGACTTCCGAAATGCTTAAAAGGCGTGGCTTCTGATTGGTGCAGGCGCCCCAGAAACAATAGCCAACAGCTGCATCGGACGTTCGGCTTCCGAAAAACGTTCGAAAACTGGAACACTCCCAGGTTTTCAGAATTTGAGAACCAAGGCGTTTGAGAACCAAGGTACCATTGTATTTTATTTTTTTCTGACTCTTCCTCGGGGAAAGGAGTTCAGGCAACCTGTTTGCGGTTTCAGGATTTTTACTCTACCTTTCTATTAAAAGGGTAAACCGATCAAACAAACACGCCGGCACAAAACCACCGGTAGGATTCTGGAGCCTAGTTTCAGTATGAAAACAGCAAACCAAAGCACAACATCGCCAAGGTTGGGAGGCCTGGCTGGCTTCATTTTATTAAAAATAACCTGCAGCTCCTTAACAGGAGGGAAGAAACCTTGTAGTGGTCAAGTGTTTGGTATGGTCTGAACCCTCTGCTGCTTTGAAACGTTTCCGCGTAGACTGGAAGGTGGGGCGGGGCGGGACAGAGAGAGAAACGGAGAGGTTTACAGTGCTGGCTGCTTGGCAAGGCTCCAGCGGAAGGGAGTTCCACAGGCCGGCACCAAGAATTCCTCCCTGCTATGCCCTTGGCCGGCTTGATTTAGCACACAGATGATAAACCCATGAAGGCACACTCGATCAGGCTGGGAGGAGGTGATCTTTTGGCCGGGGGAGAGCTTTATATATGTATACGGAGGCCCAGCGCAGGAGCGCCGTGTGGTGCGCAAGAGGAATCCATGCGGAGACAGACTGCCCACAGCCCGACCGGCACCCAAGGGCCCTCTAGACACCCAGGGCTTCAGCAGCCTGAAAACCGAAGGCAGTAAGCCCTCGTCTTGCTGCGCACTCGATTGGTGTGATGTCAGCCGTGCACGGTTGAAGGCAGGCTGGTTGGAAAAGTGCGAGTTGAGTCCCAAGAGAGGCGGAGGGCTGGGATTAACGCTTGCACAAAAGGCTTCCTGCCTTGCTTGCTGGGCAATGGGCAAGGCCGGCTCAGTACACCAGTTATAGGGGTGCTGTCTCTCATTCTCCCCTTCACTACACCAGAGAGCCAGTGTGGTGTAGTGGTTAAGAGCGGTAGACTCGTAATCTGGTGAACCGGGTTCGCTTCCCCGCTCCTCCACCTGCAGCTGCTGGGTGACCTTGGGCTAGTCCCACTTCTCTGAAGTCTCTCAGCCCCACTCACCTCACAGAGTGTTTGTTGTGGGGCAGGAAGGGAAAGGAGAATGTGAGCCACTTTGAGACTCCTTCGGGTAGTGATAAAACGGGATATCAAATCCAAAATCTTCTTCACCTGTTAGGCAACTGCAGGGGTTGGACCCTCCACGATTTCCACTTAGCGCTAAGAAGCGAGCCCCTGCGTATGATTGCTGTACAACCTTCCGGTTGTGACCGTTAATTCATATACAGTGGTACCTTGGTTCTCAAACTTAATCCGTTCCGGAAGTCCGTTCCAAAACCAAAGCGTTCCAAAACCAAGGCGCGCTTTCCCATAGAAAGTAACACAAAACACATTAATCCGTTCCAGACTTTTAAAAACAACCCCTTAAACAGCAATTGAACATGAATTTTGCTGCCTAACGAGGCCACTGATCGGCAAGATGAAAGCAATAAACAATGTACTGTACTTTAAAATAAGACTGTATTGAAATGATAAAAATTAAAATTAATCTTTTTTCTTCCCTGCGCTGATGATAGTCACTGTTTGGATGGGGGGCTTTTTATCCATTTCTGCAGTCACGCAATCAATCAATCAGTACCTGAGCTGGGTTCCACGCAGTCACAAAAAACAAATTAACCATAAAAGCCTCAAAAACGCAAAATAGCAAAAACAAAAGCGCCAAACTTAATCCGTTCCTGAAGTCAATGTCTGACTTCCGAAATGTTCGAAAGCCAAGGCACGGCTTCCGATTGGTGCTGGCGCTCCGGAAACAATAGCCGACAGCCGCATCGGATGCTCAGCTTCCGAAAAACGTACGAAAACCGGAAAACTTACTTCCGGGTTTTCGGTGTTTGGGAACCAAGGCGTTTAAGAACCCAGGTACCACTGTATACTGAAAACGTCTTTCCTTTAACATCTTTCTTTCTCCCTCCCCTCTTGCAGTCTGGTTTCCAGGCCTCTCCGCAACCAGCACCTCGGCACCCATTCATTCAGCACCCGCAACAGGGCCAGCGCTTCTACCACAAGTGAGCCCCCCCCCCCGGCTCTCTTGTTGCTTCGACACCCCCCCAATTCCCAGCGCAAAGGAAGAAAATATACTTGGGATGACCATGCGTGTGGCTTAATTCCCCCCCCCTCTCTTCGCCGTAATTTGTGAAAACAGAGATTGCACTCTAAATAAAACTTTGTACGATTCGAGTAGCTTTGTGTTGCATGCGTCTGTTCCCCCCCCCCCCCTTACTATCTTGCCCCATTAACAGGAGAGTCTGGCTAAACATTAGGAAGAACTTTTGGGCAGTTAATAATAATAATAATATTTTTTTTATTTGTACCCCGCCCATCTGACCGGGTCTCCCCAGCCACTCTGGGCGGCCTCCAACAGATATTAAAATACATTAAAACATCACAGGTTAAAAACTTCCCTAAATAGGGCTGCCTTCAGGTATTTTCTGAATGTCTCTTTGACCTCTGCTGGGAGGGCGTTCCACAGGGCGGGCGCCACCACCGAGAAGGCCCTCTGCCTGGTTCCCTGTAGCTTTGCTTCTCGCAGGGAGGGAACCGCCAGAAGGCCCTCGGAGCTGGACGTCAGTGTCCGGACAGAACGGTGGGGGTGGAGACGCTCCTTCACGTATACTGGGCCTTTGAGGCCGTTTAGGGCTTTAAAGGTCAGCACCAACACTTTGAATTGTGCTCGGAAACGTACTGGGAGCCAATGTAGATCTCTCAGGACCGGTGTTATGTGGTCTCGATGGCCGCTCCCAGTCACCAGTCTAGCTGCCGCATTCTGGATTAATTGCAGTTTCCGGGTCACCTTCAAAGGTAGCCCCACGTAGAGCGCATTGCAGTAGTCCAAGCGGGAGATAACCAGAGCATGCACCACTCTGGTGAGACAGTCTGCGGGCAGGGAGGGTCTCATCCTGCTTACCAGATGGAGCTGGCAGACAGCTGTCCTGGACACAGAATTAACCTGCGCCTCCATGGACAGCTGTGAGTCCAAAATGACTCCCAGGCTGCGCACCTGGTCCTTCAGGGGCACAATTACCCCACAGTTAAGAGCTGACCGGAAGGTAGTGGACTCTCATTTGTATTTCTGAGTGGAGGGAGGGAAGGAAGCACACCTCTCAGTCTTCGTCCCTCAAATCAAGTGTATGCAAAGCAAAATTTTTGCACACGCCACTCGTAATTTAGTATGACACTTCTCCCGAGCTGGTGCCCGTCACGTTCTGGACCGGATGCCTTGGCTAATGCCCGATGGGAGTTGTAGTCCAAACATGTCTGAAGGCCACCAGCTCAAGAGTATAAACAGGCCGTTTTCGAACTTAGGGGCAGGTCAGTGGGAAGAGACCTAAAGGCTTGTTCAGCCGAATCCTGCCAGGAGCAAAGGGTCCAAAGTGCTTTCCTGTTGTCAGTCCCCCCTCCCTAGCCCCCCCATTTCTAGGAAAAGCAGCCTTTAGTTCAAGCGAATTCGGTCAGGTTAAAAGGGAAATGTATAAATTTACTGCCCGTTCTAAGCAGCGCTACGAATGTTTTTCGCATGCAGCTGACCTACAGGTCGTTTTCACTCCTGCTTCTGTACATAAAACGACTGCCCTCCATTTTATACGGAGAGGCAAAAAGCCTGCTCCGCACTGCGCTGTTTCACTAAGAGGCATGGGGTACAAACAGCCACAGGCCTTTGGTTTGTGACATTTTCACCGTTTAACATGCTGCAAACACATTGGACCCTCGCCAGTAAGGTTGAGCGTAACGTGACAAGTAATCTTTCTTTTCTCCCCCCCCCCCAAACGTGGTCATTAACACATGAGATCGAGAAATTTAAGGGCTTCTGAGAACTGTCCTTTGACGACAGTCATCAAAAAGAATTATTCCAGGGAGTTTGTTGAACAAAAATTCTATGAAACTCCCAATGCAGGAGGGAAACCTCATGGGAGCAGGACAGAAGAGAAGCACATAGCTTTATGAATGCTACTCCACATTTTTAGATAGTAAACAGTGTAAAACACCACCACCACACAGAACTGAAATGTGATTTAAAAATTTGTATCCCCCCACTTCTTCGCCTCGTCTAGCATCTGTCCCCGCAGTGAGTGCAGAGCTTCCTCTCTGGGGAATGTCGATCAGCTACTGGCCCCAGGAAGAGGCTGCCACCCAGTTGCAAATGGCGGTACATTGCATTGCAGGGGGCTGGACTGGATGACCCCCGGGGGTCCCTTCCCACTCTACAATTCTATGACAACGCAGTAGTTTTAATGAACTTGCCGGTAACGTAACCCCCACCCCGGTCCCTTACAAATTGCACACGCACAGCCAGAAAAGGGTTTTTCATATTAAACTTGTTTTTTTTTATTGAGGTTGATTAACAAATGTGTTGGATTAACAGGGGGAGAGGGAGGAGGGAGGAGGAGGCCACAGCGCTGACCTGTGAACAGCAGAGGGGAGTAAATATGAACCAAGGAAATGGGCAGTGGGTGGGGGGCTAGTTTGTTACCTACCCCAGAAGACCCCCTTACCCTGAACAGCTCTTAGGTGGGGGGATGCGCAGTTACCCAGCCTGGGAAGAAGGGCTTGAGGCAGGGGGGGGACGTGCTAGAGACTTTCTAGCTAGCTCCAAGGACAGAAGGGGCTCGGGACAGCACTGGTTGCCAGGAAAAGGGGGGGGGGTCTCGAACATGATTGACAGGGATCAGAGCCCAGGTGGGATGAGGGCGAGGGGCAACAAAAAAAACAGAAGTGTGCCATTCGCCAGGCAGCCGTGAGCGGGTTTCTCCTCCCATTTTGGGGGGGCAGAGTTCCGTGCCTTTGGCAGGAACACCCCCTGCCCCCCACTTCCAGATCTGGGGAGGGGGGGCTTCTGTGCTCTAGAAGGGAAGGGATTAAAGAAGGGAGTTTTAAGCAAGCTCAGCAACTAGAGCAGTGATCCCGCCGCCCCCACAAAAAAACCACATTTAATGGGTTAACCTCCAAAGCACAAGAAAGGATGCCGTCCCAAAAGAATTTACCGAATTGCCGCAACCACCACTATGCGGAGGGCTGGGGTGGGGTGGGGAGCGTCCGACGGCAGTGGGTGCCATGCCTCCCCTTTCCCACGTTGCCTCAACAGAAAACGCTCACGAGAACAAACACATTTGACAGGGTTAAGAGTGCGACTCTTCGCAATTCGCAATGGTAATTTTTTTTATAATTTTTTTTTATTTTGCTCAGTTTGTTGTTCTGGGAAAAGAGGCGGCTCCCTCCTCAGCGCCACCACCTCTTAACAGAAAGCGTTAAAACTTGAGAGAGAGAGAAAAAAATCAACACGAGTCTCCTGCAATTTCCCCCCCTCCTTCTAGCAGTTTAAATATTATTCTTTTTCTCCTTTTTTTTAAGTGCAAATTCTCAACTTCTCTTGCCAGAAAACAACTGTAGTGTTACTAGCACCCGAGAGAGGGAAGGGGGACTGGGAGGGGGGACCAAAACAGGTGGAATAATAACAAAAGGAATACAATTAAGCGTCCAGCTTTTCTGCTTTAAAAAGACCACAAAAAAGTTTCTTTTCTTTTGTTTTAATTCAAAAGGGAGTGAGTGGGTGTGGGAGGGTTTTGCTTTTTTGTCCTTTTTTTGCTTTTTAGAGGGGAGGAAGAAAAAAAAAAGAGAGATTTGGGTGGTTTGGAGCCAAATCTGACAGTCTGCGGGTTGAGATCCTCTCTGGTTCATAACAAGTTGAAACTGCTGCCCTGCAGGGTGGGAGAAAAAGAAGAGAAGCTGGTGACAGGGGTTGGAGAAAGGGCAGGAAGGCAAGAGACGACTCCTCCTCCCATCTCTCGCAAAGGCCTTGCACGTTTCCCTTCCATCTCGAGCGAGCAGGGCAGCATCCTTCCGACCTGGGTCTGCACTCACCTGTGGTTCCTTTATTTAGCCATGGCCTTGATAGCAACTGCAGCTTCCTCGGTCATTGCAGACAGTACGGTGATCTGAGGAGGCAGGAAGCGAGAATCAAGGGGTGGAAGGGAAGGAGGGCCCTTGCTGGGTCAGGCCAGCATCCTGTTCTCACAGCGGCCAACCAGATGCTCATCATGGGAAACCCACATGCGGGATCTGGGTGCAAGAACAGCCCTCTCTTCTCTCGCGGTTCTCGGCAACCGACATTCAGAAGCATCGCTGCCTCCCAACTGTGGAAGCAGAGCCCAGCCGTCATGGCCAGGGCCCGCTGAGGTCCTGCTAGCCCCATCCCAGGCATGATCCACAAGGGGCATCTGGGCTCTGCGTGAAGACCTCCGGCGAAGGAGAGCTCGCCCACCTCCCAAGGCCGCCGGTATATCACATTGGAAGCCGTCTTAGAATCCTAGAGTTGGAAGAGACCCCAAGGGCCATCCAGTCCAACCCCCTGCCAAGCAGGAAACACCATCCAAGCATTCCTGACAGGTGGCTGTCAAGCCTCTGCTTAAAGACCTCCAAAGAAGGAGACTCCACCACACTCCTTGGCAGCAAATTCAGTCTTCTACTGAGTCACACCGGCCTGCCTAGCTCTGGGGCACCTGCTCTGACTGGCAGCAACGGTTCTCCAGGTTTTCAGGCAGAGAAAAGTCTTTTCCCACCTGAAGATGCCGCTGGGACTTTCTGCAGGGGGAGCAGGTGCTCTGAGCTGCAGAGCGACTCCAAGCCCTGCCCTCTGAAGCAGCAGCAGCAGCAGCAGCAGGGAAGAAGCCTGAGGACCAGCGCCCTGTTTCCCCTCCTCCTTCCTTAGCTCATCTCCAACGTCCTCAAAGAAACAGCAGCGGTGGGGCGTTTTGCCTTAGGCACACTCAGATCAACGCCAGGCACGCTCTCTCTCCTTCTCCACTCCACCCGCAAGGAAATCTTCCCATTTGGGGGCTGGGAACCCCAGGCAAGGCCGTCTATGGCCCTGGGCAGCTCAACTTTGCAACTTCCTCCCTAACAAAGCTTCATTTGTTTCCACTGTTGCTCATGTTACACCAGACGGGAAAACATGGTTCTTCCAGAATTTAAAGGCTGATGGAATCATTTCTGCCTCTGGCTGGGATTGGAATTTGGTACTCTGCCTTATTTTTACCCTGCTTTTCAGTCATCACCTTGCTTTGCCATCCCAGGTCTCTTCGGGCTAAGGAATACTGCTGTTAAATACACCCCCCCACACACAAATCACTTGGGCCAGGGGAGGGAGGCCGGCAGCAGCAGGCCTCTTCCCCTCCGGCCCCCGACATGTTCTCTTACCAGGATTTCTTCGCCACAGTCATATTTCTGTTCAATCTCCTTGCCCAGGTCTCCCTCGGGAAGGCGTAGATCCTCCCGGACTTCCCCGCTGTCCTGGAGCAGGGAGAGGTACCCATCCTGGATCCCAATAAGCTGGAGGAAAGAAAGGAACATGGGCAGAACAGTCAGCGCTGAGCTATCGGGCCACCCTTCCTCATTGAAGTAGCATTTTGGCAACACAAGGACGGGGCCTTTTCAGTGGTGGCTCCCTGCTTGCGGAAGGCTCTCCCCAGGGAGGCTGGCCTGGTGCCATCATTGTGTATCTTCAGGCAGCAGGCAAAAGAATTCCTCTTTAACTGCCCGTTGACTTTTAACTATCTATGGCCTTTTAGAGTGGTTGGGATGTTTTAGTGAATTTTAGTGAATTTCACTCTCCCCCAGGTTTTAACCCAGGTGGCGCTGTGGGTTAAACCACAGAGCCTAGGGCTTGCTGATCAGAAGGTCGGCGGTTCGAATCCCCGTGACAGGGTGAGCTCCCGTTGCTCGGTCCCAGCTCCTGCCCACCTAGCAGTTCGAAAGCACGTCAAAGTGCAAGTAGATACATAGGAACCGCTCTGGCGGGAATGTAAACGGCGTTTCCGTGCGCTGCTCTGGTTCGGCAGAAGCGGCTTAGTCATGCTGGCCACATGACCCGGAGGCTGTACGCTGGCTCTTGTCCAATAAAGCGAGATGAGCGCCGCAACCCCAGAGTCGGACACGACTGGACCTAATGGTCAGAGGTCCCTTTACCTTTACCTTTTACAGGTTTTAATGCAAGCAGTTTTTTAAAGCTGCTGTGAGTTGCCATGGCGGAAAAGCAACTATTGATTTCAATAGACAATCATAACCTGTTCCTGTTTGCCTTGGCATGGAAAGGAAGGAGTGTCTGTTCCTCCAGCTGCCTTGGCCTGCCACTTTTTTGAAACTACCCCAAGTTTGTAACAGCAGATGATCTGTCAGGGAACAATCCCACGCCAAGAGACAAAACTAACAGTCCCTGGGGAACATCCAGCAGTAGCAAGAATCATGTATGAACGCTCAAAACTGAGGGAGAGGGTTAAAAAGATTTCTCTGGAAGGGCAGAAGCCTGCCTCCATTGCCCACCGCAGCTGCTGTGTGCCAGGGCCACTTTGCCTATCCTGGCTACAGCAGCCACCGCTAGCAGTCTACCCAGTTTGCAAGCCAGGCAGGCCATAGCGGGTGCACACCAACCAGCCCCACGGAGCTCACCAGGTGAGCCGCCAACCCTCTCCTTTCGGGATTCCCATCTCTGAAGTGTGTGTGTGGGGGGGAGAACCCCACCCAGCTCCACCCACCTACCTGGAAGTCATTTCTCTTAATGTTGGGCACATCCATGTTGTGGGTGGAAGGGCAGATATCTTCATATTTTTTCCCAGTGAAGATGTCTATGCCAACAAGGTGCACCTACAGTGGGGGTGGAGAGGAAGACAGGATGTCAACGGGGACACATAAAAATAAAAAAAAGCACCCAGGTGTTCCTGCAGGAGAAGACCAGAGGAAACAGGCAAGGACCTTGTTCTGTCTCAGGAAGGGACACCGGCCCCCTTCTCAACAGATGCAGTCCCTCTCTCTATGGCAGGCAGACACAGGCACAAATGCACCCAGTCTGGAACTGGGGGGGGGGGGGCACGCTTTGGTCCACTGCAACCAGATCCCTTGGCACCCCACTGGCACCGTATCTACCTCCGCTCGATCTGGACTCTCTGTGCCTCGCACATCAGTCTCCTTGTCAAGCTGCCAACTCCCTCAACAGCTAGGCCTCGCCTCCAGCTCTTTCCCTTTCCTTCCTTCCTTCCTTCCTTCCTTCCTTCCTTCCTTCTCTCTCTTTCTCCCTCTCTCCAGTTTCCACATTAGGGTAGCAGTATGGTGTGGGTTATTTATACACACTCTATATTTCTCTTTTTTATTTTAAGAAACAAATAAATCAGGAATACCAACAGCCACGTTTTGCAGTCTCTTCTCCACTGGCCGTTCACCTTTAACTTTTCGAGTTATAAAAAATAAAAAAAATCCTTCCAGTAGCACCTTAGAGACCAACTAAGTTTGTTCTTGGTATGAGCTTTCGTGTGCATGCACACTTCTTCAGATACACACACACGCATGCACACACACGAAAGCTCATACCAAGAACAAACTTAGTTGGTCTCTAAGGTGCTACTGGAAGGAATTTTTATATTTTTTATTTTGTTCTGACTATGGCAGACCAACACGGCTATCTACCTGTAACTGGAACTTTTCGGGTTATCTAATTCAGAGACTGAACTTCCACAAAGTTCAAAGCATTACTTTAACACCCCCTCCCTTTTTTGGGGGTGTGTGTTTCTATTTCTAGTCCATCTAAGCTGAAAGACTTGGGGTGGTGGGGGTGGGAGATTCAAACAGGTACTAAAGTGATTATCCCACAAAAGGTTGCCCCCAAGAACCTGATTAGCCCCAGCCACCAAGAGGTCAGTCCACGGAAACATGCCTTGCAACCTAAAGTGTCCAGGTGTCATCCAGTCTCCAAAAGCCACCAGAATGCATCGCCTACAGGTGAGTGACTTTAAAATGTCCCTGACGTGCAAAGAAAGCAGGTCTCTTGGCTCTTCACAGGAGAGAACACAGCCTCAGTAGACAGACTGAGAAACTTTGGGTATTTTTGTACACCACTTAGGGTACAAAGCAGGCTCCCTCAACATGGTCCCCTCCAGATGTCTGGGGCTACAACTACTGATGCCAACAGAGCTCAAGAGATTAAGCATGTATGTTGCCTTGCATTTTTGGCAAAAAAGCAGGCCTCTCAACACTTTTCAAAGCAAGTCATTCCTCGGAGCTAAGGGCTGGAAAACGATCTCAGGAGATAGAGAAGCTAAATGGCAGCATGCCTCAGAGGTCAGGTGGCTGAAAGGTGACCAGCGCACGGAGGAGAGAGCAACGCTTTGCAGACCCAAGAAGCCTCACAGAACATTTGCATTCCACCTTGCGCCTTGCTTTTCATATTGCAAACTGCCTTGAATTCACTGGAAGAAACGCTGTTTATAAACGTAGACAATAATCTCAGCCAGGAAGGGCTGCATGCAATGGAGAAGAGAACAACAAGAGGTTCAAATTGTGCCAGGGAGAGGAAGTAAAGAACCAACCCTCTGGCTCCAGGCTTATTGTCTAAGCCAGGGGTCGGCAAGCTTTACCGGCCATAGGCTGGATCAGTCCCATGGAGCTCGTCCGTGGGCCGGACTGGCACAGCATGACGTCGGAAATTGCGTCTGTGCCCAGACGCCGAAAATTGTGCCTGCACAGAAGCGATTTTCAGCGTCTAGACATGCGCAGACGCGATTTCCAGTATCTGCGCATGCACAGACGCAATTTCCGGCGCGGCAAGTCCCCACGCTGTGCCGGTTTAGCGCAGCGCGTGGGAGACTCGCCGAGCGGGCGGCTCCATTCAGGGGCAGCTCGTGGGCCAGTAAAACGGTCTCTGTGGGCTGGATCCGGCCCATGGGCCGGAGGCTGCCGACCCCTGGTCTAAGCCCAGCACCTTCTCCAGACCTGGTGCCCTCCTGGCATTTTTTGCGCTACGTACCCCATCTTCTAAGGCGGTGACTTTTTCAGGTCACTGCCCCCTTGGTTCTGTAAACTCATCCCTAGTGCCGCCCACCCTATAAAAAGCATTATTCAGCATAGCGGTTTGCACCACCCACTAAGGAAGATAATAACACAATAAAATTTAAAACTAGGACAATTAATTGCACATTTATTCAAAGTCCAACTTAAACTATTTAGCTTAATTCAACACAACCGATTAACCTGATTCGGTAATACCAGCTTTTCGAAGTCGGGAGAGTCCATTACCCATCCAGTAACCCCCTGCCTCTTAGCACGCCCACTTTGGGAACCACTGTACTAAGGGGAGGCAGCAAGGACCAGCTGTCAGAACCCATTCAATTTTGATGTGCCTCCCCCTTAAAAGCCAGCTGATTTACTGGTAACATGCTTTGCCTGCTGATGGACAACTGCCCAGATGCACAACATAAAAGGCAAGCTGGAGGACTACAGTGAAACTGCTACACGGGTCCAGTTTTTGAAATTAGCCATGCACATTTTGCACCTGGCTATTGGCCACTAGTGACCAAGTGAAGATGGACGGTCTGTGTCACTATTAAGAGAAAGAGGGAGGGATTGGCCAATATATATGTGGACTGTGCCTGGATCAAGGGACTGCTCTTTTGTAAGTTCTCAGAGTTCTTAACCTAGCTCAAGGTTTGTCATCTGAACTAGCCAGGTGTTTAACTGAGAATCAATCACTGTCAGTCCATCATTTGAAAAATAAAGACTTGAAAACCATCTTGCCCCAAAACGACAAGTAGACACTCTGTAGACTGTAACCTTGGTTTAAGAAGCAATTTGGTCCCTAGCTTATATATCTGAGTTTCTAACATTGCTGCACGTGAACATACACAAACTCCTGCTGGACTACGAAGCACAGGGTTGCCATATTTCAAAAAGTGAAAATCCAGACACAAAAGTTGTTGAGGGTTTTTGGTTTTTTTTCCCAAAGTTGTTGAGTTTTTGAAGTTGAAGTTTTTTTAGCTATTTTTTAGGGGAAACGCCAAAAAAAAAAATCAACCATAAGTCTGGGTTTCCCCACACATTTTAGTCGATTCTCAAAAATCCCGCCGAGACACCATTTTCGATGGATGAATTCCGGCTGTGTCTGGGAAATTCCAGACGTATGGCAGCCCTAGCCAAGCATGCAAATCCACACCAAGAGCTGTCCCAAAAAGAGGACCACAAAGGCAAACTAGCCACCAGCCGCCGTGGGCGACGATGCACACTCACTTTGGCATGACCGTGCTTGCCGGTCTTGGAAGTGGACATCTCCACAATCTTGCAGGGACGCCCTTTGAGCACCACAAAGCCGTTCTTGCGGAGAGCGGAGCACTGCATGGGGAAGGTCGCGGAGGCCCCGGCATCGCCGGTCTCGAAGTCTAGGTCATCAGCCATGGTGGAACAGATGTTATGGAAACTGCTGGGGACATTGGGGAGCGGGGAGGAGAAAAAGACAAGGAAGAAAGGTTAGGCAAACTCATCGTCATCACCTTGCAAAATAAAAAGTTGGTGCTGCCAATCCATTTCTCATCTTTAGCCCAGAACGATTTCTCATCTTTAGGCTGGAGTGAGTCAGGGTAGGGCAATGCCTGGCTAACCGTAGGCATGGATCACCCTGTGCATGTATAGAATTCGTCATCGAACGGTGCTCACAGCAGGGATCCATAAAAAGTAGGTACAGATCGATTCCCCGAGGATGAGGCAACAATGGCTACTGACCCTGACGGCTGTGCTCTGCCTCTGTTAGGAGGTTGCAACACTTCTCAATACCAGTTGCTGGATATGCAGGGAAGAGAATGTCCTTGCCTTGCGCTCTGGTCTTGCTTGCAGACTAGTTGGTCACTGCAAAGAAAAGAACTGCTGGGCTACATGGGCCCCCTTTTGGCCTTATCCAGCTGCAGGCTCTTCTGATGCTCTTGCCGGAAAATGTCTAAAACTTAAGTATAGGGTCAAGGATTTCTGGTTGCTTAGCTATGCTAACAAAGTGACTCGCACCCCAGAATTAAAATTTCTGAAAGCTCACGGCAACCAGGAATGGATTTTTGTGCGGCAGGACTGTGAGCTCAGTTCAGTTCCAAGACTTGGAACAAATTCCTGGGCTCAGAATTCTAACTCTTTTAAGGTTTTTTCTTTTGCACCCAGCTCTAATTGGCAGATTTCTAGGTTCTATTCAAAAGAAACAGTTCCTGAATTTGGCCTACATCAAAGAATATTGCATGCCAAGAACCCCACCTTCCTTTTAATCAGGTTCTGGCTGTGGAGAGGAAATACACGACGGCCACTGCCTCTGAAGTGTCACAGAAGAAGCACTCAGGTCACATTCAGCTACCAAGGCTTATACACAAAGCCTGTTCCCACCCACCTCCCCCCAAAAAAATATTCCACGGCAAAAACTCTGAACTGTTTTTTGAGTCAACAAAATATCCAGTGGCAATGAATTCCACAGGTTAACACTCTTTAGCTTGTCAATATCCCACCAGCCAATTTGTTTCATTAGATGAGCCAGTTCTCAGTTAACAACGCTCTGGGCAAGAGAAGAAGTGCAGGCTTGTAGCTTCTCTCTAGTTATAAGCATGGCCATAAGGCTCCATGCTTAAGTCACCGCCAGCTTGTGTGAGAAGGGGGGGGGGAGAGGAAGCACTTGCATGCCTGCAGTCTTAGGCAGACAAACACACGCCTCAGCATGAGAACCAAGGCGGTACGGCCGACAGGATTAAGGGAGTCCAAAAATCCAGCTGTCTGGCTCTGCAAAGGGGGGAGTTTGCACTCCAGGGAGTCCAGAGCTCTGCTTGCAATCTCTGCGTGCCAAGAGGAAGCTGCCATGGCGGCGGCAGCGGAACTAATCCAGAGTTTCCAGTGTTGTGCAAGGCGGGCACCTAAGAATCTAATGCCTGCTCATGGGAATTTGACATTTTTCCAGCACTGCGCGCAACCGAGTCAATTCTCACCTGTGACAACAAGGGCTTAGCTGCCTCACAATAGCCCTGTTTCTGTGCTGCTAGCGTGTAGTGCATTTGGGAGCAGGGCCACACTTTTGGTTCCACACACCCACCCCAAATCACACCGGCTTCCTTCACCAATTTCTCTTTCCACGTTGCCTTGACACCTGAGCTGCTGGTTGTGTTTAAGAGTTCTGCACAACTCGGTGTCCCAACTGCACGGAGGCCGCCCATTAATTCAAGCATGTGGAATGCACAACTGCTGAAATAAGCTGGTGTGATGTCCAGGGCAGGGGCCCTACTCCCAAGTGAATTCCAAAACTGTCCGGCACACATGCCTTTTGGCCTGGGCAGCCATAAGCTATTTTGGCAAAGGTTCAGCGGGGCCGGGGGGGGAGAGGGGGGGAGAGAGAGAGAGAGAGAGAGAGAGAGAGAGAGAGAGAGAGAGCAATGGAAGTGACCAGCTTCTGTGTCTTGACAGTAAAACACCAGATTATGAGCATCACACTCTGGAAGACGTGCTGCCCCCTAAACTAATGCTGAGCAAGCTGCCTGTTCATCCTCCCCATTGCCACTTCAAAACTTACCTTGACTAGTTGTTTAGTGCATGTTTATGGAAATTTAGCATAGCTTTTAAAAAGTAAAAAAAAAAAAAAAAGCGCCAGGAATTTTATCATGCATGGAAGTAAGAAGTAAGTATTCAGAGTCTGAAGGTGTTCTGCTAGCCTTTCCCTAACGCAAGTCATTACAAAATCAAGGGTTTAAAATCTTGGGATGCAAAGTAATTTAGGGCTGTGGTGGGGAGAGGGGAAGAGAAAGCTTTCTTTGAGAAAAAGACCATTTGTGTTCTCACTCTGTATAACGAAAAACCTTCACTTGTTGGGGCTTGCAAGTGAGACCCTTAAGCCCCAAGGACTGTGATGAGCAGTAAGTCTATTCCGGAGTTTTGCCTTCTATTTAAAAACAAATAAAACTCACAGCAATGGCTTCAGCATGCAGATGCCCGCCCACCAGGTTTAAAAGGTCCTGAGTGGATACTCCAGGTAGAGCTCAGCAACGCACATTAACATCCCAATCCCTGCTAAGGAGAAGGACTCCTCAGCAACTACGTTTTGGAAAGGACCGAGGCACACACACTTTTTTTCCTAGCTGCCAAGCCTCCCCAAATTACCAACTCGCACTCTGGGGATGCCTCTCAGCGGGCCACGAGATCCCTGACAAAGGCCAGGCCTCGCCTCATTTCGTGCAGGCACATGGCTCCCAAGTTGTCCGGAACCCTCCCCATCTTACATCAGAGCTGGAAAAACTAGATTGGATTCCCGAGGAGGTGCTGCAGGCTCACCCTAGCGTTAAGACAAAGCGGAGCAGAGGCGGTGGCGGCTGCAGCCACAGCTGCTCTGCTCAGCTACTACATGGCCGCCTGGCACTCCCTCCCAAGCCGGGAGGAGCATGTCGGTTCATTTACCCTCTCCAGAGATCTGCTGAGCTCGTTTTAGTTCCAGCCGCCGCCACCCCACCTCCTCCTCATCCAAAAACCGCTTCTGACCCACACTATGCTCCGATAATTGATTAGGACAACTGCTAACTGCAATAGCTTAAGCGGCATGACATGTCCCTTTGCAGACGGCAACGGGGTGCGCCTGAGAGGTCACCACGTGCTTCCGATTTTTGTCTGCAGCCGTGAGGAGCAGTGGGAAAGAGGGAGGGAGCTGCAGAGAAAGGCAGGAAGTTTTAGCAAGTGAGCAGGCAGAGAGGCCCTCCGTGCCACATGTTTGGAGGGAGACTCCCTCTCTTCCTGCCAACACCAAGCATGATTCAGCTAAGCTGCCACTGCAGAGAGTGCCACACGTGGCCAAGGAAAGGGGAAAAGAGGGGGGGGCAGGATTACCACAGCGTTTGGATGGAAGAAATGCTCTTTACATTTACAGGCAGTGCCTCTGCACCCCCTCCCTCTCCCATTTCAGAGCTACCTTAAGATTCCATGGGGAAACATCCCCAGCAAAATATGGGAGTTTCAGTTACTGCATTCTCCATTTCTCATGTAAGGGTGAAATTCCTAGCAATTCTTGCCATACGGTTCCCAATCACCAAGCACAGATTCAGCGGCAACACAGATGCTCCAGGAAAGGCCTCTTTCAGTCACAGTCATTCACACCCAGCCCAGGGTCCCCGTTACTCAATGGAAGCCCAGCCACTGCCCACACCTCTGCAATCCTGAAAGGGGACCGGAAGCCGCGCCCAGAGGGGAAATGAGGTGCTATGGTGAATGGGATCCCATCCCCTACACTAGGGAAGCAGGAGATACCACCAGTATGGCTGGTATTGCAAAGGAACATGCAGCTTCAGATCACCTTTCTGCCTCTCCTTGCATGGGAACAAGTTTGGGAGTTGCAACCCTGGACTCATCTCCCTGCCTCCCCTGCAGCTTGGCCTGTTGCTTGAAAGTCTTCAAGCCATGCCGAAACCAGCTGGGGAGACAACCGAGCTCCATCCCTCCCAGCCAGGAGAAGGATCCTCCTCCTCCCAACTTCTTAACCATAAATGAGTTTGCCTGCTTTCTTCAACAAAACTGCAAAGATGGAGGAATGGTTCATGGTATTCAGGAGCTTTAGAATACATTAGCTATACCCTCATGCATTCAGTAATATATTTATAACCACTTTGGAGCTATGCTGCCACTCTTCACCCTCTCCTCACCTACAAGGGGGGGGGGGATTCATCACAACAGCTCCTTCCTTGACCTACACTAACTTTCTCCGTGGCTTTTAAACGGTGGGGTATTTTTGTTACTATGGCATGTATTTTTGTGCTTTTGTACTGTAAACCGCCCTGTGATCCTCAGATGAAGGGTGGTATAGAAATCTAAATAATTAAAAAATATATCCCTGGTTCCATACTTAAAGAGCCAAACTTCAGTGTCAGGGGGTTTCTCCACCCCTTTGTCAGTTCCTGCAGGGCTACTCTCCTCACTTCGGAGCCCTAAACTAAGGGCAAGGGGGTGAGGACACCGCCAGCTACTCTTTCACACATGTACCCAAAGGGTAGCCATATGCTTCAGCCACTCCAAAGCTCACTCTCCAAGGAACCAGCCCGCCAGGAACACCAGACAGCATGTCTATGAGATCCCCAACTGGCATCTTCCTGCCCCAGCACTACTCCTCCAAACCAGACGTTCAACCCCACTCCAGGCCAGCTGGAAGTCAATCCTTTCTGCTAACCTGGTGCAGTTTCTCAACCCACTCAGGCACCACTCCCTTCCTTCATCAAGCCCTAACTGGGGCCAGCCCTTGTCTGAGGGTGGGGAATCATCTAATTCTCCCCCAACAGCTAACCTGAAGCCCCTTCCACTGCCTTATCTAGTGCAATGCTCCCCAATCAAAATATATATAAAAAATAGCACCTTAGAGACCAACTAAGTTTGTTCTTGGTATAAGCTTTCGTGTGCATGCACACCTCTGTGGGCAATTCCAGCTCTCTCTACCAAAACCTTACTTTGATACCTACCAGCCTTAAACTGGGGCAGAGGTGGTGACCCTAAACAAAATGTCAATTCTCTGGGGGAGAAAAGTCCTCCCAGCTCTATTTCTTGCAGAGCAGCCCTTCGAGGGATATTCCCACCACACCCATCTCCTACCTTCCCAAGTTCAGCTGAGGACAAGCCTCCCCTTGCAGAGTGCAGGAACCTCAGCGCCCCCTCCCCTCCCCTAAGGCAGCCCTGACCCCCTTGTTGAAACAGATCCCACCCCCACCCGTGTCCTCAAAGACCTTCTTTCCCACAATCCCAAAGCCAGCAGGGCGTAAAGCCCCTACAAGCAGGGAGTGGACTTCATATAGGAGCCACACACCCTTCCCTAAAGAAAACCACCCTTCTTTCTTTCTACTCCCGCTCAGCCCCCGCTCCAAAACCAATGCCTTCTGGTGCAGGACCCTAAAACGTAACCCTGTGCGATTGCAGGAGGCGACCCCCCTCCAAGGCCACTGGCCCTGCCCCAAATCAAAGGGTCCCCACCAACCCCTCCCCTTCCTTCGCGCTTTGCTTCACCCCAGTCCCAACGCAAGAGCTAAAAGAGCCCCCAAACCTCAAGTTATATAGTCCACCCGCAAACCCCAATTACCAGGAGACTAACCCCCTCACATTTTCCCCCCAGGTATAATATGGGTTGCAGAAATGTGCAAGCAAAGTGATCAGGGGGCTGGAGTACTTTCACTATGAGGGAAAGCTAAGATGCCTGAGGGTTAGTTTTAAAAAGGGTAACTAAGGATAGAAATAAAAAAAATAAAAAAAATCTTCCAGTAGCACCTTAGAGACCCACCAAGTTTGTTCTTGGTATGAGCTTTCGTGTGCATGCACACTTCTTCAGATAGAAATGAGAAATAGAATAGAAATGAGGATAGAAATGAGAGAAATTCTCTAAAAAAAAAAAAAGCTCGCTGGGACACTCTTAGGTAGCCCCCCCTCGCATATGAAAAAGGAACACCAGGCCTCATCCTGTCCCAATGGGCTCCCCCCCTCCCAACCACGCACACTGTGTAACCAAAAGGAGCCCCGGCGCAAGGTAGGCCTCGGCCGGGCATGACTCGCCGCCGTCTACCCCCCTCCCTCCTCTCCCGCTCCGTGAGTCAGCCCAGCAGAGGGGCCCGGCCTGGCCTCCCAGCGCAGGCCGCGGCCTCGCCACCGCCGCCTCCTGCACGCGACACGGGGGGCGCGAGGCTCTCCTCCCCCCACCGCCCCTCACTTCTCCCCCGCTCGCTCTCTCGGACCCCCTCCCCCCATTCTGAGGAGAAGGAGGAGGGAGGGGAGGGTGCGCGCGGCACCTCGTTCCGTGAGGGGGGGAAGGGGAGCCACGCGGCGGCGGCGGAGGAGGAGGAGGCGGCGGAGGCGCCGGTCGGTGAGGCTTCCCCTTCCCTCCCCCCCTCACTCCGCGCCGCGTCGCAACGGCCGCTGCCGCCGCCTTTCCCCGGCGCGCGCGCGCGCACACACACGGGACAGCTCCCCGCACACACACACACTCACGCGCGCACCAAACTCACCCGCCCGCGAGCTCAACCGCCGCCGCCGCTGCCTGCTGCAACCCAGCCCGCAGTGCGCACGCGCACTTATCGCCTCCTCTCGCCCTTTCCCCCCCTCCCGCCTCTTCTCGCGCTGTCGCTTTTTTCCCCCCCTCTCTCTTTTTTTTTTCCTTTTGCCGCACGCGCACTGGGAGGAAACGCTCGGCTCCAAAAAAAAAAAAAAAAAAAGCGAAGGCGGCCGCAATGGGTTGGGAAGGAAGGAAGGTGGGGAGGGGAAGGGAAGGAGGCGGAGCCTCGTCTTCCGACGCCGTAATGCGCCTGCGCCCTGGGTAGGCGCCGGGGCGCCGGAGCGGCTCTGAGCGTGCGCGTCTAAGGGGCGAAGGAGGCTACGCATGCTCGCGAGGCGACAGGCGGCGTGGGGTTCTACTGCGCATGTGCATTTGGAGGTGGGAAAGAACCCCAACTAGGAAACGTCCGGCTTCATCGTTTGGGACTGAGTTTATACAGCGCGCAAGCGCACAGAAACTGCGTTCCTCCCCCAGCGACCATTTGTTTTCCAATGCGCATGCGGCAGTGGTCCTTTGCCAGTCCTGTTTGAGTTGCGCCTGAAATCCCAATGAGATTTGCTTCCCTACCTAGTAAATGTTTGTAGGTGCGCATGCGCGTCTGCTCCGCATGGGTTCCGGCCGACTCTCCTGCGCTCGCTTGCCGAAACTCTCAGACCATAGAGTGCGCGCGCGAGGAGGAGCAGAGCGGCACGCCGGAGCCCTTTGGCCTTCTTTAGCCTCCCACGCGGTTTTCGGCTGCCATCTTGGCCGAGAGAGTTGTCCGCCATGGTTACCAAGGCAACCGCGGGTTGCAACCATTCAAACGTGCCCGAATAAAGCGCGTGCCATTCTAAAAGGTGAAGAAATAAATGAAAGAGAGAAAACTTGATATCGGCGACCCGCCATTCCCAACAACCAGAGCTCCCTGTTTAATAACATTGTAATTTGGTTAGGATAACTATGCTATGTTTTCCTTCAGTGAAATTGTCATTTGCTAGGTCTGAGCCCGTAACACATTTGCCATCTTTTTTCTCGCTTAAGTTATTTTTATTGATTATAGATTGGTAATTCTTTATTGTGGTTGATAAGTGTGAACTGCTTAATTATGATTTGCTGATGTTTAATTTTACTGTTTACTATTAGATTCTGCTGTATTGTTGAATGTTCCTCTGATTATGATATAAGTCATTTATTTTGAAAGTTATTGGGATTTTTATATTGGATCAGATTGTTCCTGTTGATGTTTGATGTTTTATTATGTTTTTGTGTTGGAAGCTGCCCAGAGTGGCTGGAGCAACCCAGTCAGATGGGCAGAGTATAAATAAATTATTATTATTATTATTATTATTATTATTATTATTATCATCATCATTATTTTATTTTCTAGTTTCATCACTTTGATCCTCTTGACTGAGTTTCCTGATCCTGATAGTTTCCATTTATTTCCGCAGTCTTCTGAATAAGGGACATCAGAAGCTGCTTGCAGATAGTTGTGTGGCAACAAAGTAAACATCACCCATTCTTTTAGGGTTCCTGGAATCAGCTCCCACCCTCTGCTCCCCTTTCATTCTCCCATTCCTAGAGAACAGGAGCCAGGGGCAGCACCCAAAGGCACTTCTTCCAATGGCTCCCCTCTCTGGGGCTCTCTCCAGACTCTTGCACCAGCCACCAAATACCCACTTCACATACCAAAGCATGGGTAGGCAAACTAAGGCCCGGGGCCGGATCTGGACCAATCGCCTTCTCAATCCGGCCCGCGGACGGTCCAGGAATCAGCATGTTTTTACATGAGTAGAATGTGCCCTTTTCTTTAAAATGCATCTCTGGGTTATTTGTAGGGCCTGCCAGGTGTTTTTACATTAGTAGAATTTGTGCTTTTATTTAAAATGTATCTCTGGGTTATCTTTGTCCCGTGAATCCGCTGGATCACATCGCGGAAGGAGAGTGAGGAAAATCCTCAGGGATGATTCACACCCTGGCTGGCACTTTCTTGATCTCCTGCCCTCAGGCAGAAGCATGATTAGTCGCACCAACAGGGTAAAGAACAACTTCTATCCCTGGGCTGTTAGGCTACTGAATGAAAAGATAATGTTGTAAGAATATCAAGGTCTTAAATATATATATATATATATATATATATATATATATATATATATATACATAACTAGCTGACACGGCCACGCCTTGCTGTGGCTGATTTGGTGAAATGCAAAAGTAAGATACAGTATGAAAGAGAAAGCGTATGTTTACTTACACCTTATCTTGTTGAAGTTCAGTGTGTTCTCCGTTTGCCCCTCCTGTTTTTGTCTTCGTTTCTACAACTGTTTATTGTGCTGTGCTGTTTAATGTCCACTGGAGGGCGCTATATTTTTTTTGCAGAAAATCACATTTTTACCTACTGGAAGCATAGCTGCCAACCCTCCCTTTTTTGCGGGAAACTCCCTTATTCCAATGCTGTTTCCCACTGCTATCCCGGATTGTTGATATACCTTAAATTTCCCGGATTTCAAAGGAAGCAGTTCCTCTCCCTCCCTGCTGGCCAGGGAGGCTCCTCAGCTGCGTTGCTCGGCTGCCAATAAGGAGTCTGAGACCGACTGGGGGCGGAGCTTGCATGCCTTGTGCAGCCAGACCCTCACGCCCAACCAGACAGACAGCCTGCCTGCCGTCTACGCGCTCACTCTTTCGCTCACCCGTTCGCGCACAGCCTCTGGAGCGCAGGGTGGCGAGGCTACTTGGTGCCATTGCACCGCCCTCACGGCATCCCTTATTTTCAAATCCGAAAGTTTGAAAAAAAAAACTTATTTTCAAATCCGAAAGTTGACAGCTATGACTGGAAGGAATTTTTTTATTTTTTATTTTGTTTAAAAAAAATATGTTATAGTTTATTTCATAATGTACTGCTGCTTTTGTGGCTAATCGTTTAGGTTTAGTTTATTGTGTTTTGTTTTGTTTTTTGCTTGCGTGTTTAAATAAATGTATGTTCAAACCATCTCTACCCCAGAAAATCTGCCAGAGCAGCTTGCCAAGTAATCAACGTCAACCCTGTTCCTGCCCTTAAGGCTTGCAAAGACGTGACACAAAAGGAGGGAGCAGAAGCAAATTCAGGTCCCAGATTTTTAATGCTGCAAGGTTCTTATAATTATTAGCTTATATGGAAACAGGTGTCTCATACTTCAAGAAACAGAGCTTGTCAGCCTCTGAAAAACAGACTGGTGACCCAGCCAGGCAGCGGCAGCTAACCTGTGGCCCTCTAGATCAGGCATAGGCAAACTCGGCCCTCCAGATGTTTTGGGACTACAACTCCCATCATCCCTAGCTAACAGGACCAGTGGTCAGGGATGATGGGAATTGTAGTCTCAAAACATATGGAGGGCCAAGTTTGCCTATGCCTGCTCTAGATCAGGCTTCCTCAACCTCGGCCCTCCAGGTGTTTTTGGCCTACAACTCCCATGATCCCTAGCTAGCAGGACCAGTGGTCAGGGATGATGGGAATTGTAGTCTCAAAACATCTGGAGGGTCAAGTTTGCCTATGCCTGCTCTAGATCAGGCTTTCTCAACCTCGGCCCTCCAGATGTTTTTGGCCTACAACTCCCATGATCCCTAGCTAGCAGGACCAGTGGTCAGGGATGATGGGAATTGTAGTCTCAAAACATCTGGAGGGCCGAGGTTGAGGAAGCCTGCTCTAGATGTTGTTTGGACTCCAGCTCCCATCAGCCCCAGTCCACATGGCCAATGGTCAGGATGATGGGAGCTGTAGTCCAAAAGGAAGCAGTGTTTGTTCCCATCAACCCCAGTGCAGATGGTTCCTGCTTCTTCTTCAAAGGGGAGCAGGAACGGATGGAATGGCCTCTATGCTGGGGAGCCTAGCTGGTGAGAGCGGCAGCAAGCAGAGATTTTATTTCTATTTCTTTATTTCTGTTTTGCATTTACATTTCAATGTTTTCTCCAAAGAGCTAAAGGTGGCATGTACATGGTTCTCCCCCGCCCTCCACGTTTAATTCCCACAACCCTGCAAGGTAGGCTAGGCTGAGAGGCAGTGCCTGGCTCAAGGTCACGCAGTGAGCTTCAAGGCCGAGTGGGGATTCGAACCCTGTTCTCCCAAGTCCTAGTCCAACACTCTAACGCCTACACCACACTGGGAGTTCCTTGCTATCTGCTGCTTACTTATTCTCTTCCCCATACATTGCTCTGAATACTTATTTTTTTAACTCCTGGTGTTATGAGTGAAACGTCTCAGCGATTGTACTGTACTTGCAATATCAGTAACACATATAATAACACACAGCTCTCTAGAGCAGGGTTCAGCAAACGTTTTCAGCAGGGGGCCAGTCCACTGTCCCTCAGACCTTGTGGGGGGCCGGACTATATTTAGGGGGGGAGAAATGAACAAATTCCTATGCCCCACAAATAACCCAGAGATGCATTTTAAATAAAAGGACACATTCTACTCATGTAAAAACACGCCAATTCCCAGACCGTCCGCGGGCCAGATTGAGAAGGTGATTGGGCCGGATCTGGCCCCCGGGCCTTAGTTTGCCTACCCATGCTCTAGAGTCCAGGCATGTCCAACAGGTAGATCGTGATCTACTGGTAGATCACTGGACGTCTGTTGTAGATCACTGGTAGATCACTGGATTCCCACACAGAAGCTCAGCAACTTTGGCTCCCCTAAATAAAAGCTCTACATAAGCTCAACAACCTCGACCTGAACCCCCCAAAAGGGGGTAGATCACTTCCAGTTTTTAACTCTGTGAGTAGATCGCAGTCTCTTGGAAGTTGGCTACCCCTGCTCTAGACTAGAGGTACAGCATGCAGGATGCAGATGGAGACACCAGGGGGCAGCTGGAGCAAGGTGTGAATCAGACAATCAGCCAAGTGATTAGAATTATAGGATTGTGGAGATGGAAGGGAACTCCAAGGGCCATCTAGTCCCTGCAAGTGCAATGCAGGAATCATAGCTAAGTAATTCCTGACAGCTGGCCATCCAACCTTTGTTCAAAAACCTCCAATGATCAGACACAGAGGAGGTCAGAGACCTGCACATTCCTAAAGTGAAGAGCAGGTATTGGCAGGTCAAACTTTTCTCACCCTCTTGATTTCTTTTCCAAAAGCGCACAGCAGCCCCTCTTTGCAGATCGACATCCCTCCTTTAAATGAAATGACCCTCAAGACTGCATATACAATAAAGACCACAAACACAAACCACAAACTCTGAGCTTTGCACAACTCAGTTGCCCTTAGCCAGAGGCGTAAGAAGGTCAGGTGGTACCCGGTGCGGAAAAAATTCTTGTCACCCCCCCCCCACACACACATTGTTTGTTTTTGGGTTTTTTTGCCTGCAAAAAATGGTTTTATGTTATTTCTTATTTTCTTACAATGGAATAATAATAATAAGTAAAAAAAAACCTTTTATTTATATCCCGCCCTCCCTGGCCAAAGTCGGGCTCAGGGCGGCTAACATCAGATACATAACATTGATCTAAAATCAAACAATAATTAAATTACCTCCTAAAAACATGTCAAAATCAAATTAAAGTCTAATTAGATGGCTTTCCGCAGGGTTAGGGTTGGGAACAGTAAGTGCTCCACTGAATTGGAATTTTAGCCTTCACGACATAGGAAAACAGCCAAGTAAACAGCTATTTTCGTGGAGGAGGGTCAAGATATTTACTGATATGCATGAAATTTCATATATAGCTATATAATCCCTAATGTAGTAAGATAAGACCTTTGGAGCAGGCATTTTTTAAAAAAAGTTTTTTATGAACCACCCTAGTAGGGCACTAATTGTTCCTTGATAATTTGTCACCCCCTCCATGATGGAACCTGGGGTGACCCACCCCCCCCCCCGCCCTCCACTTCCTACACCCCTGCCCTTAGCCCCTGACAGTTGGAGTTCTGTGTTCTTTCTGCCAGGGAATCTTTCATACATGTGAACCTCCAAGTTTGTGGGGCGAGCAATGCAAACAGCTGGTCTCAGCAATCTGTATCGACTACATCAGTTTTCCCAAACTTTTCTGGACCCCCGCCCCCTTGGCTCCATAAACGTATCCCCGGTGCCCTACTATGCTATCCTATGAGAAGCATTGTTCAGAACAGCACTTTGCATAACCAGCTAAGGAAGATGACAACACAATAAAATTCAAAACAGTTGATTGCACATTTATTAAAAATCCAATTAAATTTATTATGTTGTTGTATATGCTGGAAGCCGCCGAGAGGGGCTGGGGCAACCCAGTCACATGAGCGGGGTACAAATTTAAAAAATAATAATAATTCTTACTTAGTTTAATTAGTTCCACAAAATGAATGAACTCGATCCAGTGAAGTCAGCTTTTCAAAGTCTGAGAAGTCATTTAAACCTCCAATGCCCCCTTCATTAATAATAATAATAATAATAATAATAATAATAATAATTTATTTATACCCCCCCCCTTCTGGCTGGGTTTCCCCAGCCACTCCAGGTGGCTTTCAACCAAATATTAAAAACAATACAGCATCAAATATTAAAAACTTCCCTAATCAGGGCCGTCTTCAGTTGTCTTTTAAAAGTAAAATAGTTGCTTATTGCCTTGACATCTGATGGGAGGGCATTCCACAGGGCGGGTGCCACCACCGAGAAGGCCCTCTGCCTGGTTCCCTGTAACTTGGCTTCTTGCAGGGAGGGAACCGCCAGAAGGCCCTCGGAGCTGGACCTCAGTGTCCGGGCTGAACAATGGGGGTGGAGACGCTCCTTCAGGTATACTGGGCCTTTGAGGCCATTTAGGGTTTTCAAGGTCAGCACCAACACTTTGAATTGTGCTCGGAAACGTCCTGGGAGCCAATGTAGGTCTTTCAGGACCGGTGATATGTGGTCTTGGCGGCCGCTCCCAGTCACCAGTCTAGTTGCCGCATTCTGGATTAGTTGTAGTTCCTGAGTCCCCTTCAAAGGTAGCCCCATGTACAGCGCATGGCAGTAGTCCAAGCGGGAGATAACTAGAGCATGCACCACTCTGGGAAGACAGTCTGCGGGCAGGAAGGGTCTCATCCTGCGTACCAGATGGAGCTGGTAGACAGCTGCCCTGGGCACAGAATTAACCACCCTCTTGCCTCTTAGCAACCCCCAGGTAATCCCAGCACACCCTAGGGAGCAGCACCACCCACCTTTAGGAACCACTGGACTACATCAAGGCTCAAATTTGCACAGCAGCAGTTTAATTCCCCTGGAGTTGGATTCTATTCTGACCACCGCTTAGTCAGCCTGAGGCACTTGTGTATTATTAGTTTGCTTTTCCTTGTATTCTGTGTCTCATCGTTGATGTCATTCTATAAATTCATTTTCTCCAAAGAACACTTACGTCTTGAATGTCCTTGTCTCTCCCCCTACATATCGACCTATTTTAATTTTACATCTTTGCGTGGAAAATTATTCAAAGCACAACATTTCATTTCATTTCACTTGCTTCCGCACAAAGCAATTTTACGCTTGCAGCCTGCTGAGCTTCATGACAGCACATGGAAAGGAAGGGGCTAGATGCTTCCCATTTTACTGACTGGGACACTGAGGCTAAGCGAAGGCATATATACCCACAGGGGTTGATGCCGAGGGCTAAAATCCCACTCCTAAGTCTTGTTTCCCTGAAGTATTTTGTCATCAAGACTCTGCTGGAGCTTCCTAGAGAGAGAAAATGTAAAAATTAAAATGAGAAAGAAATCACACCTCAAACCCAAAGAGTAATATTCACTCAGCAGAAAAGCTTCTCCAGCACAGCTGAGCAAAGAAACATTGGAGAAAGTGGAAGGCTACTTTTATTTTTTGTCAACAAGCCACTGTAGGCAGCACAATCCTGTGCCTATTTACTTGGAGGTAAGTCCCATTGTGTTAAATGGAGATTACTCCCAGGAAAGCGATTAAAGGTAAAGGTAAAGGGACCCCAGACCATCAGGTCCAGTCGTGTCCGACTCTGGGGTTGCGTGCTCATCTCGCTCTATAGGCCGAGGGAGCCGGCGTTTGTCCGCAGACACCTTCCGGGTCATGTGGCCAGCATGACAAAGCTGCTTCTGGCGAACCAGAGCAGCACACGGAAACGCCATTTACCTTCCCGCCGGAGCGGTACCTATTTATCTACTTGCACTTTGACGTGCTTTCGAACTGCTAGGTGGGCAGGAGCTGGGACTGAGCAACGGGAGCTCACCCCGTCGCAGGGATTCGAACCGCCAACCTTCTGATCAGCAAGCCCTAGACTCTGTGGTTTAACCCACAGTGCCACCTGGGTCCCTAGGAAAGCGATTACAGTACAGTAATTCTAAGTTGGCAAAGGCAAGCCTACCTCTTGTGTAAATTAAGCTGCTACCTGACTGCTCCTGGCCAGGGGGTGGCTAGACAGGGTGTAAACCATAAATCTTCATTTTCTGCCTTTCCATTGAATTTAGTTACACCTGCGTGTTGTTGATTTTTGTTGGGGTAAGTTTCACCAGGCTATGTGGGCTGGACCAATGAATTAAAGGAGTTATGGCAGGGGTTGGCAACCTAAGGCCCGTGGGCCGGATGCGGCCCCATTGCCTTCTCAATCCGGCCCGCGGACGGTCCAGGAATCAGCGTGTTTTTATATGAGTAGAATGTGTGCTTTTATTTAAATTGCATCTCTGGGTTATTTGTGGGGCCTGCCTGGTGTTTTTACATGAGTAGAATGTGTTCTTTTATTTAAAACTAGCTGACCGGGCCACGCCTTGCTGTGGCTGATTTGGTGAAATGCAAAAGTAAGATACAGTATGAAAGAGAAAGCGTGTGTTGTGCTGTGCTCTTTAACGTCCACTGGAGGGCACTGTATTTTTTGCACAAAATCACATTTTTACCTGGGAAAGGTGTGGTATTTGTGCAATGTAAGTACATATGATCACTCCCATATGGGCATGGAACCTTGTGTCTAAATTTGAACGGAATCGATCAAGGGGTTACGGAGAAAGGCGATTGTTAATAAACATCCAACTTGAGCGATTTTATATATATAGATGCATCTCTGGGTTATTTGTGGGGCATAGGAATTTGTTCATTCCTGCCCCCCCCAATATAGTCCGCCCCCCCCATGGTCTGAGGGACGGTGGACCGGCCCACGGCTGAAAAAGTTTGCCGACCCCTGAGTTAGGATAACTTTGGTTATCTCTTTCTGCACCCTTGACATTCCCCACCTCCATTTGCCCTTTTTACTGATTTTATTTATAAAAAAAATATGGTATGCTGCTGTGTCATTAAAAAAAAATCAAAGCAGCTTACAGCGATAAAAGCATAAAGCTGTACAACAAAACCATTAAAAAACACGTTAATTAACCAGTGTGGAAGGATGTGTTTTTAATTGCTTGCATAGTTTACACCAGTGCAACTTCCGCTAGCTTAATTCAGGCCATAGCTGTCAACCCTCCCTTTTTTTGCGGGAAACTCCCTTATTCCAATGCTGTTTCCCGCTGCTATCCCGGATTGTTGATATCCCTTAAATTTCCCGGATTTCCAAGGAAGCAGCTCCTCTCCCTCCCTGCCGGCCAGGGAGGCTCCTCAGCTGCGTTGCTCGGCTGCCAATAAGGAGTCTGAGACCGACTGGGGGCGGAGCTTGCATGCCTTGTGCAGCCAGACCCTCACGCCCAACCAGACAGACAGCCTGCCTGCCGTCTATGCGCTCGCTCTTTTGCTCACCCGTTTGCGCGCAGCCTCTGGAGCGCAGGGTGGCGAGGCTACTTGGTGCCATTGCACCGCCCTCGCGGCATCCCTTATTTTCAAATCCGAAAGTCTGAAAAAATTCCTTATTTTCTAATCCGAAAGTTGACAGCTATGATTCAGGCGTGCATGGCTCTCCCACAGCCAGTTCAAGCAGATCTGCTGGTTTAAGACCAGCTCAGGGTGGGGTGATGAACCACAGCAACCGAACATCTCCCAGCAAACCGTATCTGTGGCTTAGGAATGCACCTTAAAAACCAATCAAGCTCTGGATCCCCTAATCCAGGGGTCTGCAACCCGCGGCTCCGGAGCCGCATGTGGCTCTTTTAAACCTTTGCCGCGGCTCCGGGGTGGCGTGTCTTCTCCCGCTCCCCTTTCCCTCCCGTCGCGTCGGTGTGTGTAGTCGGGGGGCAGCGGGAGAGCGAGCTGCAGAGAGAAAGAGAAGTTGGCGAGCTGCAACGGGCGCGTCGACGGCAAACCAGAGCCGAGCGCGGAGCCCGAGAGCGAGAGCAGCGCCTCCTCCTCCTCCTCCTCCCGCTTCCTGGCTGGGCAATTGACAGAGCTCATTATCATGCTGCGCTCACTCACTGCCTGTCTAGGGCCGGAGGGAGGGAGAGTGAAACGCATGCGCACACAAAAGCTGGTGTGTGTGTGTGGAGAGGAGGCAGCGAGCCCCAGACAAAGCCCGTGCAGCGCGCACACAAAAGCTGGTGTGTGTGTGTGTGTGTGTGTGTGTGGAGAGGAGGCAGCGAGCCCCAGACAAAGCCCGTGCAGCGCGCACACAAAAGCTGGTGTGTGTGTGTGTGTGTGGAGAGGAGGCAGCGAGCCCCAGACAAAGCCCGTGCAGCTGTATTTGAGCTGGGCCAGCGCTGGAAGATGTGCTGCCATCTCGCAGGAGGCTCCTGATGGACGCTTGCCTAAATCGCAGCGGCGCGGGGTGGCAGGGGGCGGGGCACCGTACGTCATGCGCAATGACGTCACATGGCCCCGCCCCCTCGCCTAGGGCGCGAAAAGCGGCTCCCAGTTTTTTTTTTTCCCCTTCGGAAACGGGTCCAAGTGGCTCTTTTTATCTTAAAGGTTGCCGACCCCTGCCCTAATCTCTTGCAATGCCAATACGAATACAAATATATAAAAATAAATGACCTACCCACGTGTTGCTGACACAAACCCTACACTAACACTATGCAATAGGACAAAAGAACATTAACCCCCCCTTCGGCTCTCTCCACCCCCCCCTTTCTCTTCCTGCTTTCCTTTCCCCAAACTGCACGATGTCTATGACAATAGCATCTGTGAACTGTGAAAAAGACTATATGAATTGAAAATGGAGACGCAATGTGTAATTTTCCTTGTTTATTTGTTTGTTTCTTATCACAGTAAAATATTTAATGAAAAACTAATTTCTAAAAAGGCCCAGGAGGCAATTCGAAGGGAAACCTAATACTTCCTATGACAGACGCCAAGAGGCAAACTAAGAGTAACTTTTTTGTTACACTGTCCCAAAATAAGGAAGCGCTTTCAAGATCTGTCCCTGGCTGACCCAGCGTCTGATTACATTTGCAGAGTTTCTCGCAAAGCAGCAGAACACCTTATTTTTTAGTTAATGGTTATACAAGGAAATGGAGCTGTTGGACTTTTACCTTGCCTTGATAACAAAAAGGGAGATTAGAATGCACACTGATTGCAATGGGGGTGGTGGAGAGAGGGAAGAAATCAGAAATCGAAAAGAGGATGAAAATTGAATAATCAAGTTCTCTGCTTTGGGGCAAGGGGGCGTTTGTTTGACAGAGAGAGGGAGAGAGAGGAATTTGCAGGTCACAAAAGTGCTGTACCCTGCTGCCAAGTGAGAGACCTTTATCCAGTTCCTGGATGAAGAGATGATTCTGTCTCATCAGAAGTGGCTGAATCTTATCTTCAGGTACAAATAGTGGTACAAACAAGCAGATATCCCATCTGCATGTTTAGTCGGAAGCCAAGCCTCACTTGGGACTTGCTCCCAAGTAAGCAACAGCTACAGAATTGGATGCACAGATTGTTGAAGACTTGTACAAAAGAGTTAAACTGTTTGCATCATGTATATGGTTCTAGATAAAGATGGACATAGCATGCAGGCAAGCCCAAAAGGATAAAGCCAATGCACACCTATATGTGTGTCAGCCGATTCTCATTTATTTTTGTGTGCTTATATTGTAAACCGTCCTGTGATCCTCAGATGAAGGGTAGTATAAGAATTCAATAAATAATAAAAATAGGCGGATATACCTGTTAAATACTGTATACAGAATACATACATAATACATGCACACACACAAATGCAAATATAAGACAACAAGTGACGATCAAGCACACACAATCAGGGGCAAAAATGTTCTACAAAATGCAAAGACCTGTATGGTTCGTGCTTGCCAAAAGATGCAGAGATGGCAGCTAATACGGTAATAAATAATAATAATAATAATAATAATAATAATAAATAGTGCAAGTAAGAAACACACCTGTCACCTGCCCCTCCAGGCCAGCCTACGCAAACAGGCTGTAAGTATGTTCAAAGCCTCTGGAACCAACAGCGTAGCTATTGCAAACCAGGGCCAGGAGCAAAACTGACCCGAAGTCAATGCGTCTGTGATGCAGAGACTGCATTTCACTTTCGCAAGTTGCAACACAGTACATGACAAGGTCCTGCGTTTGCGGAGGCGCCAGAAAGTGAAAGAGCCGACTGCGGCGGCGGCGGCGGCCCACCCCTCTTGCTGCATTTCTTGGAAACCCAAGTTGTGCAGGCAGCCCGGTCTACGCGGAAGGAAATCCCGCAGATTTGCAGCGGAGCCCGGCGGCACGGAGCGCAAAACTCTCCACAGTGCAAAACTTTTGCAGAACCTGAGCGCGCGGCGGATCGCAGCTGATTACGCGGCGGGAGAGACACTAACACACGCGCGCGCAAAAAGCAATCAATCGCCTTGCACATCTCAGCCGCGCCGCGGGCGCTTTACTCTTCTCGCATCCTTCATCCCACTCCGGCCCCCCACGTGGCCGCGGAACACCTGAGCGGGACCCGCTCGCCCAATGGGAGCGCGGGGCGTGGGCGTGGCCGCGGGGGCGTGGGCGTGCCCCCCACACGCCCGACCGCCCCCTTATCTATATATAAAAGAGGAGAGGGGGGGGTGGTCAGCGCGGCCGGTAGGCAGGTGCGGGGTGCTGATTGGCCGGAGGGCGCGCGGGCGTGCGAGCGAGCGGCGGCCGTTGCTGATTGGGCGTTGGGGGCCGCGAGGGGCGAGGGTGTGTCCGTGGGCGCGAGGCGGGCAGAGGCAGAGGCAGGCGGGCGGGCGCGCGGAGAGGAGGAGGAGGAGGCGGAGGAGGAGGAGGAGGAGGAGGGGGCGCTTCGGCGGCGGCCGCGGCGGCACCAACGGACGGGACTGCCGGGCAGCAGGCAGGCAGCCAACAGGTGGAGGAGGAGGAGGCGGACAAGGCGGCGGAGAGGCGGACGCAGCCGGCGGGGATGCTGAGCGAAGCGGAGAGCGGAGGAGGAGGAGGAGCAGCCGTTACCGGCCCCGGGGAGAGCCCCGCGGGGGAGCCCGCGGGTGCCGCGGTGGCCAAGCCCGCCCCGCCCGCCGCAGCCTTACCCGCGGCACCCGCGGCCGGAGGCGCGGCTCGGAGCCAGGCGGCCAAGCGCGTCTTAGGTGAGGGGGGGGGAGGGCGCGGAGACCCTCTGAGGGAACCGTTTGCCCCGCGGGGGAGGGGCCTGAGCGGGTGGGCGGGGCCAGCGCGGAGCTCTGGAGCGGGAGGAGTGGGCGGTGGGCGGGGTCACTGGGGCGGGGGCGGGGCTGGGCGGCAGGGAGGCTGGGGTGGCAGGTCCCCAAAAGGTTGGGGCGAAAAAACACCTAACTTGGCAAAGTTTTAAAAAGTGCTTATTCGGTCAGGTTCTGATGTGTGGGGCAGGGGTGTGGCTTAAGAGGTTAGGGGCGGGGTCACTTGGGGGCAGGGCTAGTGGGGCAGGTGCCCAAGGGGTTTGTTTTTTTGTTGGGGGGGGGGAAACCCCACTAACTTGGCAAAGTTTGTAGTAGGAGTGCTGTAGAGAAAAGTGTTTTAGAGAAACTCAGGCTCTGAAGTGTAGGGCAGGGGTGTGGCTTAAGAGGTCAGGGGCGGAGCTAGTGGGGCAGGTGCCCAAGGGTTATTTGGGGCGTGGAACCCACTAACTTTGCAAAGTTTGTAGGAACACTTTTTAAATGAAAAAAGTGCTTAAGAGAAGCTCAGGCTCCGAGGTGTGGGGCAGGGGTGTGGCTTGAAGGATTGTGGGCGGGGTCACTTGGGTAGAGGCGGTCCTGGGATGGTGGGAGCCAAGTCCCCAAAACGTTACAGCTTGTTTGGGGGGTGGGGGACCAACTTGATAGTTTGCGTTAGGGGAACTCTTTTTAAAATGAAAAGAACTATATAGGTCAGGCTTTGAGGTAAGGGGCAGTGCTGTGGCAAAAAAACAGTAACTGCCCTAAATTTGTGATAGCACTATTTTTCTTTTCTTTTTAAAAGCGAAGACTAAATAAGAGCAGGTTTTGAGGTCCTGAGAACGGGGAGCATCTTAAGGGTCTGTGAGCAGAGTCACTTGGGTGCGGAGATGGGGCTAGGCAATGGGGGACACCCCCCCCCAAGGAGTTGTGGCTCATTTGACAAAAACACTAACTTGGCTAAGTTTACTTTGGGAGCCCTTTGAAACAAACTCTGACTGAGGTGTGGAGCAGGGGGGTAACTTAAGGGCTTGTGGGCGGGGCAGAAGGGCTAGACACCAGAGAGGGTGGGGGCCATTACCCCAAGGGATTGGGGCTTAATTGGCTAGATCCTTAATTGGCTAAATTTGTTGCTCTATGTTCCCAAACTTACAATAATAGTGTACCCCTTTTGAGAGTCTTAGTCTTCACAGCATGCTACTTCTTGGGCAGAAATAATTTAGGGAAAGTTTAAATTAATACCCTTTTGTGTTTTAATTGCATTCTGCAGCTTTTTTCCCCTCTCCCCCCCCTGTACATTTTGAAACCCTTTTGAATACACAGGGGTATACATGCCACACTTTGGGATACATTTCTCTAGTCCTGGGAAATAGCTTTCCATGTACCCATGGGCGTAGCCAGGCTTTGTTAGGGGGGCGGGGCGCGGAACTATCTGTGACGTGACTGGTCACATGCCACCTTGAGCTCATTGAAAGTGGGATATAAATGGAAGAGTTAATTAATTTTAATTAGGAGATATTAGGGTTTGAATCTGGGACCGGTGTGCAATGCATGTTGCCCATTGGTGAAGCTATGGCTCCTCCCTTGCTGGCAGAGGAATTTGACCCTTTTGCCTTGGAAATAGTTTAAACTGTGCCATCTCTCTCATTCCCCCATCATAAAGAGATGTCCGAATGGTGTGCTGTAGCCTTTTACAGGATAAGCACTTAGGTAGGATGCTCGGAAGTGTTCTTGGCTTGGGGCTGGTGAGAGGGGGTGTCTAGAGTTTCATGGGATAAATGGGTATGGGGCTGCTTGCTTCAGAGGAAAGGTGTTTTTGCTTAAATTACCTGGCCTTATAGAGAGCTAAAATCCCCCATTAGTTTACTTTTATTATTAAATCTCAGGGTGTCATACATGTTTCTTCCCCCCCTCATTTAATCCTCACAACAACCCTGTGAGGTAGGTTGAGAGGCAGTGTCTGAACCAAGGTTACCCAATGAGCTTCATAGCTGAGTGGGGATTTTGAACCCTGGTTTCCTAGGTACTGGTCTGACACTCTAACCACTATCAGGACCGGTGCCACGGATTTTGGCGCCCTAGGCGAGGGGGCGGGCCACGTGACGTCATTGCGCATGACGTACGGTGCCCCGCCCCCTGCCCTGCCGGGCGCCCCGCACCGCCGTGGTTTTCGCCGCTGGTTGGGGCGGTGCCGGGCAGGGGGCGAGGGGCAGGCTGGCCAGCGCCCCCTCCATTTTGGCGCCCTAGGCAACTGCCTAGTTCGCCTAAATGGACGCGCCGGCCCTGACCACTATGCCACATTGGCTAGAGCTCTGGCAGTTGAAACTGATGCAAATGAAGTTGGAGCCATGAGAATTCTGCCTCCTGAAAGTCTATTGAGGGAATTGACCACTGACTTAAAAGTGTGTACTGCTTCTTTAAAGCCTTGAGAAGCTGGGACTGTATATTGCCAAGCTAGGTGTCCATAAGAGTTCTCTGAAAGGAGGACTGTGTCCACTAGATTCTGTTTTAAAACATTTCTATGCCGCCCTCTTTAAACCGCTCACCCCCCCCCCCAAAGTCATACAACAAAGAAGTATATAATAACTGCGTAGTCGTAGTGGGTTGAAATAAAAATTAGCCAGCCTTAGGGGCAAATCTTAGCTTGTTTTGGAACTCCTGACCTGAACCCAAACGCTTAATGCTAGCAGAGTATTATTGGGGTATGGAAGTGGCTCAGGGGTGTGATTAGAAGGGAAAGATGTTTCACCAGGTGGGTAGAGGAATATCTGCCTCTCAACATGATAATTTTCTTTCTTTCTGGCCAACGACTTGCAGCCACCCAGGTGCAGGGCACTGTGAAATGGTTCAACGTCCGCAATGGCTATGGATTTATAAACAGGTGAGCCTCCCTTGTTTACCTCCCCAAAGGCTTGGAAGATGCATGAAACTCTGGGGCCTTTTATTTTACATGCTTGTAAATTTGATTTACGTTCCATCCTTCCTCCCTAAGGAGGAACAGGCTTGGTTGCAATGGACTCTTCATCTAGGGAGGTCAGAACCAGCTGAAGTTCTGTCAACTCCTGGTCAACAAAATGCAAAACTTTGAGTTTTACAGCCAAACTTTTAAGGAACTCTACTGTAGTGGCGCTGTGGGTTAAACCACAGAGCCTAGTGCTTGCCGATCAGAAGGTTGGCGGTTCGAATCCTCACGACGGGGTGAGCTCCCGTTGCTCAGTCCCTGCTCCTGCCAACCTAGCAGTTCGAAAGCACGTCAAAGTGCAAGTAGATAAATAGGTACCGCTGTAGCGGGAAGGTAAACGGCGTTTCCGTGCGCTGCTCTGGTTCGCCAGAAGCAGCTTAGTCATGCTGGCCACATGACCTGGAAGCTGTACGCCTGCTCCCTCGGCCAGTAAAGCGAGATGAGTGCTGCAACCCCAGAGTCGGTCACAACTGGACCTAATGGTCAGGGGTCCCTTTACCTTTACTGTAGTTTAATCCATTGAAATTTATTGACTTAAATAATAAATTGACAATGATTACAGAAAAAAAGAACCCTGCTGGATCAGACCAGTGGCCTATCTGGTCCAGCATCCCGTTCTTCTAGTGACCAGCCAGATGCCTATCGGAAGGCTGCAAGCAGGACCTGAGTAGAGTAGCATTCAATCTTAACAAGAAAGTCCCCTTCAATAGATTCCCACTACGGTGCTGATGGTAAAAAGGGGAAATGTAAAGGAGGCCAGGCTTGACTAGTAGCAGGACCGTCTTACCCATAGGCGCTAGGGGTGCAGGGTGCCGGGCTCTCAGGGGCGCCAGGCCGATAGTCTGGGGCCCAAGAGTTGAGTCCGGGGAAGAGCCCGCCTGTTGGTCGGAGTGCTGTGGCAGGCTCTTCTGCTGCAGGTGGCTCTGCACCGCGTGTTCGGGGGCAACCGAGCCAACGAGACGCTGAGGCGGCCGGCCGGCTCGGCCCTCCTGCACGCCTGGGACTGGGCAACCGGGGGGAGCACTGGGCAGATCTTTGCACCCCGGCACCGCATATGCTTAAGACAGCCCTGACTAGTAGCTATGTCTTCAGTTCGTTTTGAATGTTGGCTGTGAATTAGCAATGAAGAGAACTGCACGTCAATGAAATGAGCTTTCTCTTAGGTGAACTGAGCCTGAAATTAAGCCTAGCGCCACAAAACAGAACTGCTTCTCAGTTCCTTAATTTCTTTTAGAGAGCCTCTGAGTCATAGGAGCAAAGACTAACCCAGAAATTGTCAGCTGGTCTGCTCTTTCGCAGAAAAATTCTTGTGCCCCACCCAAGATAACTGTTGAAAGACTTGAGCATACCTGAGCAAGATTTCCAGTACATCCTTGTAGAACTAATGTACTGAAACACAAGAACTCCTTTACAGGTCTATATGTGAATGCTCGGAAGAGGCTTCCTTGGACCTTTGTGCATTTGATTGAATCCCCTTACAAATAGAACCCTGTGTTTGCTCGTGTGTGATTTTAGAAATCTGGGCTGCTTGGTTGGACTAATCTGCCAGCTGTGTGTGGCGTGGCTAATACAAACAGCTGATTAAGCCAAGAAGCAGAGCTGTGACACTCCCAGCAAGCCAGCCAAGGACTTGGGATTGCTTATCCATGCTGTGTGTTGGTACTATGATGCCCTCTTTGGGTGGCTGTATGTAAAAGGAATTGGCTATGCTAGCAGAAAGCCACTGTTATTATGTGCCAATGATATGGATTTCTGGTGAAGGTGATAGAGCAGAGAGCTAGCAACTTTCAGATGGTGTGTGTGTGTGACAGCAGTGCTTAACTTAAATTAGACCTGTTGTCAAACTGGGAATTTCTGTATTTTATTAAAGTCAAGCTTCTCATAACATACAGCAGAAACTTACGATAGCAATCACATGCACCATCACCTGATCAGTTAAGGTTCTCCTTCTACGCTTGTGGAAAACACTGCCTGTGTCTGTCTCATTTCTCTCAGCTTCCTCAGACTAGGTTAGCTGGGTGCCTGTCCCAGTTGAAGAGGTACCAAGTGGGTATGGTGGTAGTGACCATGACCGTAGGCTGGTATAGGAGTAGACGCGTTAAAGTTGTGTTGTGGGTGCTGGGCACGTTACTCAAATTGCAGCAGGGTCAGGTGGGGTATTACCCCCCACAAACCTTTTGTTACTTCCCTGCCTCCAAGCTGTGGGAGATGGGATCTGGCTAAAATTGGGAGAGGATTGTAGACCTCATACCTCCCCACTCCCTAATTTGAGCCCTCATTTGGCATACATGAAATCCAGAACTCTCACCCTCCGAGTATTCTGAGCTTTGTCTCCCTCTCCTTCCCTCAATACAGGAATGATACCAAGGAGGATGTGTTTGTGCACCAGGTAAGAAACACACTAAAGTTCATTCTCTTTTCCCTCTTCTCTGTTACGCTGTAGGCTTGTGTCTCAATCACAAGCTCATTCCATGTGGTAAATAAGAGTTAGCAAACAGAAATCTGAATTATGGCGCTCTGCTGGATTTCCTAGAGGAAATTTCCTAGATGTGGGAGTCATTGCTTGAATTAAAGACAGACCCCCTAAATCCTTCTCTTTAGGTGATCAGATGTCCATTAGATAGGCACTAAGCTTTAAGGATGCGAAGCTTGTATTACTGAACTGGATGGGTAACTTATTAAATAGATGTGCAACTCTTTCGTAGATTAGGAGCTAGCTCTTTTAAGGTAGTTTAGCATTGCCATCCAGATAAACCTTTAGAAGAACTTCAGTTGCTACAAGTTATTATTCCTGTAGACCCCAAGCAACATGGTTCTTCCTGGACTACTCTGTCTACGTATATGGTTTGGAGAACGTTCCATTCTTAAAACTTGCATCAGTAGCCAAATAAGCCTGCATTCCTATTCGCTGCTCGTTATAAAATAACATTGAAAAGAGCTATCTCCAATTGTTTGAGAGTTTGTTAATTCAGTTAGCATATAGTTCTTGTGCATTCTCTGTAACTGATGGGAATAAGGGATTTGCTTTGTTCCCCACTTCTCAAGGAAGAGCGATGCTGCATCCAGAAACTAGGTGTAGCCAGTATGAGTTGTTTTTGGTGCTTACAAAAGGGTCTCGGTTTAACTCTGGAATTGGTAGAAACTTGAGAATGTAGCATGAGTTACATCGCCTTCCTGGAAAGTTCATGTTGTCTTCTCTGCACTTTACTAGACAGCAATTAAGAGGAACAACCCCCGTAAATTCCTCCGAAGTGTCGGAGACGGGGAAACGGTGGAGTTTGATGTTGTGGAAGGAGAGAAGGTAAGTTGTGGAAGGAGAGAAGGTAAGAGGACTGTGGCGCTAGCCTTCCAGCCGTTGAAGACTGTGATGGAAGAGCCCCACTCCATGTTCCTTGTTTTCTTTTGCAGGGGGCTGAGGCAGCCAATGTGACTGGCCCAGGCGGCGTTCCTGTGAAGGGCAGCCGCTATGCTCCCAACCGCCGCCGCTTTCGCAGGTTCATCCCCAGGCCCCGGCAGGCCCAACAGCCACAGGATGCCACCCGGACAGAAGGGGCCGCAGAGACGGTCAGCGAGGGGGAGAGGGCTGATGATGCTGTACAGCAGCGCCCCCGAAGGAGGCGCCCCCCACCATTTTTCTTCCGCCGGAGATTTGTGCGGGGGCCTAGGGCTCAAGCCCAGCAGCAGCAGGCCCAGCCAGCAGAAGTGAGTCCTCTGTGGGGCTGGAATTCTCTAGAGAACCTGTTGAGAGGTGGGAGAAGCAGAGTATCTAGTCTTTTCCCAGCCACTGTGGGAGTAACACTTTGTGATCTCTCACTCACACACAAAACACAGCCCTACACATAAGTGAATTTGTATAGAATGTCGTTGTGGCAAATGGCCTTCATCATTGAGCCATGATCTTATTTGGCGATCACTTGTAGCTGAGTAAGATGGTCTTCCCTGAACACAGTCTTAACAGTGACCGTGGAGGCCAATTCTGGAGCCACACGTCCTTCCACAGTGGGGACATAGGTTTCCGGGCGGGAGTCAATCACGGTGAGGGTTTCCAAGTGTGCCTTCCTCTTAGCACATTTCTCCCTTTCATCTTGAGTTTGAGCATCTTCAAAGCCCGTGACACTTTTGGTAAAGGCTGTTCTCCAATTGGAGCGCTCGCTGGCTAGTGCTTCCCAGTTGTCAGTATTTATAATATATATGTAAAAAATAGATTTGGCTTGAGAGAGTCTTTGAACCTCTTCTGTTGACCACCAGCATTACGCTTTCCATTTTTAAGTTTAGAATAGAGTAGTTGCTTTGGAAGACGATAATCAGACATCTGAACAACATGACCAGTCCAGTGAAGTTGATGTTGAAGAATCATTGCTTCGACACTGGTGGTCTTTGCTTCTTCCAGTACCCTGGCATTAGTTCACCTGCCATCCTTTGCTGTAGGTGTATTGTACCAATGGTTCTAAGTGGCTCTTCTGGCCTTGGGGTAAGAGCAGTTTGGGATAATACCCTGAGGAACTGAAGGCATTGTGATGTTTCTCCCTCAGGGCAGTGAAAGCACAGAACCCAAAGATGCCACCCAGCCTGAGGGAGATCAGCAACAGCAGATCCAGGCTGGTGAGAGAGCCCCAGCCCCTCGCTTCCGTCCCAGATACCGCAGGTAAAGCTGCAGGCAGCACCTTCATGTCTGTGACTTCAACCAGTAACACCAAGGGTGGTATTTCAGTTACAAACCCATCTTTCCCTTCACAACATCCCCTCTGGGGACCTACATCCACATGATCAAAGCAAAGAGTAGGGTTTATTTAGGCAGGTGTCCTCTTTGTATGCTGTTCACATGCTTGATGTACAGGAGAACCTCCCCTACTCTTTAAGGAACAGCATAGTGTTTAAAGGAATAAGGGGAGTGCAGTCGTACCTTGGAAGTCAAACGGAATCCATTCTGGAAGTCCATTCCAAAATGTACGGAAACCAAAGCGCGGCTTCTGATTGGCTGCAGGAAGCTCCTGCAGCCAATCGGAAGCCCCGTCTGATGTTCAGCTTCCAAAAATAGTTCACAAACCAGAACAGTTTGCGGCGTTCGGGAGCCAAAACGTTTGAGAACTAAGATGTTCAAAAACCAAAGTACGACTGTATATGGCAGATCCTCTGCTTTTCCAGTATGGAAACGACAGCTCTCTGCAAGGTGCATTTTTGAAAGGGATGGGAAAGGGTCTATTCTGCTAATATCTTATAAACAGTTTCAAGAGGAGATGCGTATTCTGCTTTGAAATCTGCAGCCTCTTCCAATTGCTTTTCTCCCCCACCTCCCATTTGAGGAGCTACTGTTTACAAGGAGTTTGCTATTTAAGATCTTAAGCCATGTTGCTAAATAACCTCCTGCTTCCTTTCAGCCACTAAGTCTTTCTTTTCATTATATTCTTTATATCCTGCCCTTTGTCTCAGAAGGGAGAATGGGGTGGCTAACAACTTAAAACAATACGTTAATAATCATAAAAAACTTTTAAACCACAAACTGATCTTCATCAATAAAAGCAGCGGCAGGTAATACAGCCCTGAGACCAGCCATACTCCAAAGACCTGAACACACAGGTGAGTTTTCAAATTATGCCTGAACATAGCCAGAGTGAGGGGTGACCTGATTTCATCTGGGAGGCGGCGGCTCCATAAGCAGAGTGTGGCTATCCTTTGCTTTTCCAGACCTTTCCGCCCCCGCCCACCGCAGCAGCCCACCACTGAGGGAGGAGATGGCGAGACAAAGGCGGCACAAGCCCCAGCGGACGGCATCCGTCCTGAGCCCCAGCGCCAGCGCAACCGACCTTACTTCCAGCGCAGGCGCCAGCAAACAGCTGCCGCCCGCCAGACTGCAACTGAGGTGAGATCCAGGGTCTACTGATGGATCCTACTGATGGATAGGATGGGATCTCTGGCCATCAATACCAGCCTCTGTTTTTCCATCTCGGTCACTTTGGAAGCTCTAGAACACGGCCTTGTTTAGTGCATTTGTTAAAAGGTCAATGGCTGAGATAGACGGGAAGCCTTATCTATTTATTTTTGTTTTTATTTACCATGTATTTTGTTTGTTTCAGAGAGTTAGCAACTCCCAAAGCAGTTCACATCAGTTAAAAATAAAGGCAACCCCTGGTAAAACATAATCTAAAACAGATTTTTCTTTTTTCCTTTTGTGTTTTTTTGAATAATAAAAATATGTTGACATTTTAAAAAAATAAGAGTGGGTTCTTTATCTTAGCCCAAGTGTTCATCAAATGCTCTGAACAGGAGGAACCTTGCTCACCAAAGCTCTCCAGATAATTCTGCAACCATTGGCTTAAAAGATGTACAAAGCAATGTGTTCTGTACACTGTAAACATGGGTTAAACTTCTTAAAGCAGTGGGATTTGAAACAGGCTAGTTATAGTCTGCTCTCCTAAATGGAAGTAGAAGTAATTTGAAAAGAGGTAAAATATAGCCAGTGCTTAGTTACAAATTTGTCCCAACTGTGGGATGTTACAAAGCAGGGAGGCAAAACGAATCTCCTTCACTTCCAACTCCCTCTCTTTTCCCTTTTTTACTAAGGTGGGAGCCGCCCCTGTCATTTGCTTTATTTATACCCATGGCTCCTATGCGCAACCCTCGCAAGAAATGGAAACAATGCAAACTGGGTTCTGCTAAAGAAAGAAACCTCTCTGCCTGCTGACGTGGCAAAGCTGCCTCGTTCTTTCTCAGTATCCAAATCTCCCCACTCACTGTTTAGAAGGGCTGTGCGATGGGCAAGATCTTGTGCCTTACTTTGACACAGGTGAGGGGCATCCATAAACTGAGCTAGGTTTCTGTAGATCCAGAGGAACTATGCACTCTGCATGCACTCTGCATGCGCATTCAACTACTAAACATAAAAATGGCCTGCATTTCAATGCCGACCTCTAGTCAGAAACCTAACCCCGCTTTTCCCCCTGCCTAAGGCTACCACAGCTACCAAAGAGCAGCCTGCTCCGAGCTCTGCTGCTGCTGGTGGAGACACCCCTGCCACTAGCACACCTGCGATGGCTCAAGAAGCAGTGGTGGAAGCCAGCAAGCCTGCTTCCCCAGCCCAGGAGAGTCCCTCCCAGCCGCTGCCGGAGATCCAGCAACAGCTTGTGGATGTAAGTAGATGCTGGCAGTGAAAGGCCCTTAGTTCCCTTAGAGTACTCCATTCCCAGGACAAATTCACAGAATCAAGCAAGCCCTATTCTAACCAGAGATGTTCCTGGACAGGGGCTGCAGGGAGTTGCAGTCCTACGGCATGTGGTGGGGGGCACAGGTTTTGCCTCTCCCTGTTGTAAACCAAGGTTCATGAATTCTGGTTAATGCAGGCTGCATCTTTTGTCAGTACAGTGGTACCTCAGGTTACAGACTCCGCTAACCCAGAAATAGTACCTTGGGTTAAGAACTTTGCTTCAGGATGAGAACAGAAATTGCGTGGCGGCAATTAGCTAAAGTGGTACTTCAGGTTAAGAACAGTTTCAGGTTAAGAACAGACCTCCGGAATGAATTAAGTTCTTAACCCGAGGTACCACTGTATATGGAACCCGAAATGCTATGCTGCATACGGCTAAGACATTCACAAACACAGACAACGTAACCGGCTGCACATAAATAATACTCTTCAATATATTTCTCACAATATCAAACATTTCTCTCATACATAATCAGCATGTAAAGATCGACAAAGTGTAAAGATCAACAAAGTAAATAGAAGTCCCAATAAACCAGTTCGTTCATAAAGTCCCAAATATGAGCTAGTTTCTAATCCACATATGCCTCTGTGTATTCATAAGGTCCAAGGAATCCAAATGGGAGCTTACTGGTTTATTGGGACTTCTATTTACTTTGTTGATCTTTACACTTTGTCTATCTTTACATGCTGATTATGTATGAGAGAAACTTTTGATATTGTGAGAAATATATTGAAGAGTATTATTTATGTGCAGCTGGTTACGTTGTGTGCGTTTGTGAATGTATTTTATGTAACCTAGGTTTGATGTTGGTTTGCATATGGCTAAGGGCCATTATGTCTGGCACTCTGTCGTGTTTTCCTTTGCCACATGGTGTCCTCCGTGAGTTAACTTCGGAGAAGTGAAGTTATTAGTACAGAAAGGGACAGGCTTGTCAGCAGGGCTATTTTTTCCTTTGCAGATCTCAACACCTGAGCCTGGGGAGAGCTGGCCCCGGCCCTACTGGCGTGATGAACCTGCACACGGTGAGGGGATGCCAAGAGCTGTGATCTGGTAAGGACGCCTGGGCAGGAATGCTAAAACTGAAAGAGATGCTGTTGATTTATTACATTTGTATTGTGCCATCCGAGGGACCCAGGCAGTGCATAAGTGGCCTCCCCTCCCCATTTTATCCTCGCAGCAACCCTGTGAGGTGGGTTAGCCAGAGGAATTGGCTCAAGGCCTGCTAATAGCTGGATGAGACTTTAAAGGTTAGCAGTCTGCTAAGGTTTCCAGATTTGATGCACTTGTGTGCAGGGCCGGCGCGTCCATTTAGGCGAACCAGGCAGTTGCCTAGGGCGCCAAAATGGAGGGGGTGCTGGCCAGCCTGCCCCCCGCCGCCGCCCCAACCAGCAGCGAAAACCGTGGTGGCGCGGGGCGCCCAGCAGGGCAGGGGGCGGGGCACCGTACGTCATGCTCAATGACATCACGTGGCCCGCCCCCTCGCCTAGGGCGCCAAAATCCCTAGCACCGGTCCTGCTTGTGTGCCTTACTAGGAAACAGTCTGAATGGAAACTTCTAAATTCCCGAAGCAAGCTAGTTTGTCTTCCCCTTTCCTTTGGGTTCCACTACTGTTGTGCCATAATGCTTCGGTGGGCATATGATTTCAGAAGTGAAGAATAAGTAAAGATGGCAAGATGTGCTGGGTCCCGTCTCTGGTTGTCAGCCTCTTCTGAAAGGGAGCTTCATGGCATTTAAGAACTGCATGGCAAAGGAACGAGAAGTCACACCTCCTGAATTACTTCTAAGCTCTCAAAGGCACAAGAGGATGCTTTGAGAGGCTTGAGGGGTTATCTCTGAGAAGAGGGATTGACACTTCTTGCTGAAAATTCAGATTGCCTTCTGTTTCTCACCATAAACTACAATTTTGAAGGGTTTTTTTTATGGGAAACATTGATGCTTAAAACTTTCATTCCTGCAGGCTGAACTATGCCCTCATAGCTTCTGTACTTCTGCTAGAGCTTGGTACAGTGGTACCTCGACTTACGGCGATAATGCGTTCCAACGCGATTTTCGTAAGTCGAAAAAAATTCGTAAGTCGAATCCCCATAGAAATGCATTGGGGGGAAAAAATTCGTAAGTCGAAAAAATCCTATTAAAAGCGGCCGCGACGTCTTTTCGTAAGTCGAAAAAATTCGGATGTGGCGGCCATTTTGTTTTACCGGAAGTCACTCGTAACTCGAAAAAAAGTCGAGTTACTCGTAAGTCGAGGTACCACTGTATTTACCTTGTGGGAATAGCAGCCCTCTGTCCTATCCTGCAAATGCATCCCCACAACTTCTGCTCCCTGAAGGCTGCTGCTTCCAGCTTCTCCTTCTGCCTCTGACCACATCTTTCCCCCCTCCACAGGTGTCCTCAATGTGCCTACAACCCAAGTTACCTCATCCTGCACTTGAAGAGACCCCAAACTTCACCAATACCCCCTTTGCTGCTGTTGAAGCCCTGAATGTGGAAAAAAAAAAATAGTAAACCCGAGGGGGGGAATTTGACCAAAAAGATAACTCGCTTTGCTTTAAAAACCTTCTGAGGGGTTTGTCTTCCCTCTCCCACAGCTTTGCCAGTTTGAGAAAAATAATAAACTGGCTGTTGAATCTTCAGTTACTTTTTTCTCCCCCATTGTTGAAGAACACCCTGTGTGAACCATTGTGTGCAGTTTGGGCGTCAGTAAAAAAAAAAATTGCACAGACTTTGTGTCCCTTGTGTTTTCTTCCCCCCCTCCAAGGAAATAAACGTTACCTTAAGGTGCTGCTTTGTCCTTTACCCCCACAGCTCTTGGTTGAGGGCATTTGTGGAGGATCTTGATCTTAAGGAATCCTAAAACCTACCCCATAATCCTTAAAAATAACTTAGAGGAAGTGAAGAATAGCGCCTGGCACCAAAGTGTTGCTGCTTGCTGAGTACTTCTGCAGAGGGGCCACAACTGACATTTGGATGGATAGAGGTCAGAGATTCTCCAGGAGTAGGGAGAATGCCATAGGGAGCACCAGCCCCACACTAGTAAAGGTAAAGGGACCCCTGACCATTAGGTCCAGTCGTGTCTGACTCTGGGGTTGCGGCGCTCATCTCGCTTTATTGGCCGAGAGCCGGCGTACAGCTTCCAGGTCATGTGGCCAGCATGACAAAGCCGCTGCTGGCGAACCAGAGCAGTGCACGGAAACGCCATTTACCTTCCCGCCAGAGTGGTACCTATTTATCTACTTGCACTTTGACGTGCTTTCGAACTGCTAGGTGGGCAGGAGCTGGGACCAAACAACGGGAGCTCACCCCATCGCAGGGATTCGAACCACCAACCTTCAGATCAGCAAGCCCTAGGCTCTGTGGTTTAACCCACAGCGCCACCTGGGTCCCCACCCCACACTAGACTGCTTTTTAAAAAGAGGCTTCTAAATTATAAGAAAGGTGGCACTTGATTTCCTCAAGTGCAGACAATAATGTAGTGGTTATTGTGGTAGCAGGACTCTCCGTCAGCCTTTAAAAGGAATTTACATTTGCTTAACTTACTGCTTCCCAAGGGAGTGTTTTTGCAAAAAGGAAGTTGCTGTTCCTGCTAATGTGGTGGGCAGGAAAGCATCAGACCTAAGTAACCACTGGTAGTGTCAAAAATCATTTTCCTGGAGCGTAGCCCAAGTCCAGTGTGTTTTACCGTGGTTGGTAACAAACCACTTGGTCCAAAACATATCCTACCCCAGAGTTCTAGAAGAACTCAAATGTGAAATTTATGGTCTGCCACCAAATATGTAACTTGTCTCTTAAGTTTGGCCTTGGAACCTGAAAACAGGAAAGTAACCACTGTAACACAAGTGGTTTTTTTAACAAAAGGTAGCTCAGGATATTACAGGCCACTTTGCTTAATGTGTTTTCTGGGAAACTTAATGTATGTTTTGATTAAAGACGAAGTTTTCAAGGAAACAGAAGTCTTGCTGAAAAAGAATCGGCATCACTCAATGCAAAGGGAAGTCCTGTCTAGCTTGGTGTCGTTAATGGACATTACTACCTTAGGTTCATTAATTTCAGTGGCTTTCCTCTGAGGGAGGACTTGGCTGAATGCCACCTGTTGTGTACTTGTCCAAAGCTTTTTGGAAGTTCAAAAGACTCCTCACCAAGGATCTGAATTTGGATTTATGCTTTTTAACATTCATAGATCTGGAGTTAAGAGGTGAGCAGAATCCAATGCAAATAAAGTTGAAAAAAATGAAGGGATTGTGAAGTGCTTCAAAAGGATCTCTAAACTGGGTGGGTAGGCATTAAAATGTGGCTCAATTTAAACTATTTTTAAATTTAGTATGCATCACTTTGAGACGGTTGTTTAGAAAGCAATTAATTGATTATGATAAAAGTAATGCACATTGGGGCAAAAAAGAATTCAGCTTCAGATATACACATATGTTAGGGAGCATTAGGCAAAAGATCAAAAATAAAATGGCCAATATTGTAATTCCTTAAACCTATGGTGTGTTAATGCTTGGAACACTCTGTACAGTTCTAGTCTCTGCATCTCGGAAATGGCATTGTGGAAGGAACAGGAAAGGCTGGAACATTTGGGGCTTTTAATTTGGCAAAGTGAGCAAGAGTTGACATGATAGAGATGTAAAAAATGATGTATGGCTTGGGGAAAGTGAAAAGTTTGTCTCCTTTTCCAGAACCCAAGGAAGGTTAATAAAGGAACCTGAATGTTGGGACAGGCAAAAGGAACTCCTGTTTTCCAACAGTGCACAGTTAAAACCACAAATCTATAGTGTGAGCACAGTTGGGTGGCTTTAAAAGGGAATTAAGGCAAAATCGTGGAAGACAGGGCTATTGGTGTCTACTAGCTGTGATGGCTATATATTCCTTTATTAGAATCACTGTACTTCTGAATACCAGTTCTTGAGGACAGGAGTGCTATTGCATTTGAGTCCTGCTTGCATACTTCCCAGAAGCAGCTGACTGCTCATCGTGGGAACAGAATATTAGATTTCATGGGTCTTTGGTCTGATCCACTCCTAAGTTCTTATGTCATTGTCAACACCTTGAAGATCTCACTGGACATGCCCACGTCAGATGCCTCAACATGGCACTTCCAGCATCTACCAGTAATAAATAATGCCTTCCTGTGAAGACATTGTGGGGTCCAATATAACCGAAACATCATTTTTTGCTGGGATAATCTCAATTTTAAGTCCCTGGGAAGGGGCCACTTAGCTCAGGAGTAGAAGGTGCTGCTTGCATGCAGGAAGTCTCGGGTTCAATCTCCAGTTAAAAGACATGGGAGCTGCCGTTAATTCAAGTAGACACCGCTAGAGTACATGGGCTGGTGACATGGCTCAAGCTAATGCAACCCCGTATCTTCATGTACTGTAAAGGCCCAGCAAAATTAAGCAGCCTCAGTTGCTCGCTCTCTCCTTGGCAAAAACTGACTCTTTGGGGGTGGGAGAGAGTACAACCATTTTCTTTGCTCATATGCAAAAAGACATCCAGCAATGGGCTTGAGCATGGGTAGGCAAACTAAGGCCCGGGGGCCGGATCCGGACCAATCGCCTTCTAAATCTGGCCCGGGAATCAGCGTGTTTTTACATGAGTAGAATGTGTCCTTTTATTTAAAATGCATCTCTGGGTTATTTGTGGGGCATAGGAATTTGTTCATTTCCCCCCCTATAGTCCAGCCCCCCACAAGGTCTGAGGGACAGTGGACCGGCCCCCTGCTGAAAATGTTTGCTGACCCCTGGGCTTGAGCAAAATGGGAGTTGTGCAACATAGGGTAAAATATTCCTTGAAAGTTGAGGAACGGGTCACAGTGATCAAGTGATCAATCACCAAAGAAGCTTGTGACATTGTTAGGATCCTTTCCAGAAAATCAGCGGCAGGTAGAAGGCCCTTCTCTCTAGCTACCGGGTGCTCGGATTCAGACTTTGGAGACGGAAAATATTAAGAAGTAGCTGCGCGATCAGCACAGACTCAACTCCCATATTATCTGTGTGGTATTTTGAACTATCCTGTTCCTTTTACTTTTTTGAACAGATTGCTTATGCATTAAATATTTAGAACTGGAGAGAACTAATGTAAAGCAAGCAACAGCCGTATAAGTCTATTCTTTATATACAAATATTTTTTTTTCCTTGGAAATACAGACATTAACATGCGCACGCACACACAAACTTGCCTGTAATCTCGAGAGTCTCTTCCTCCCATTAAATATGCAGAAAACAGAATCCTTTGCACAGTCCCAAGGAAAACCCTTTTTACAAAGTGGGTGTCCTTCCCCCCCCCCCTTTCTTGCTTCCATTTAGTATTTTGAGTGCTGGGTGGCTAACGTAGCCTATGGAGTGATGTAGTCCATTTGCTCTTGTTTGAAAAGCCCACCTTTAATAGAAAAGTAGTCCTAGCCCTCTTGGGGTGTAAGTGCCATGGTAAAAAGTGCTGAAGAATCGGTGCAAAGCTCAAGCCACGAGAAAGTTCACTAACGCGTTCAAGTCTGGATTTGTAAGATGGTGTGGACTCCGATGGCACAGCTTCACAGGGCTTGTTCTACAAAATTAAAATCCCTTCATAATTTCCATCGCTCCCAGCCAAGAAACCCTTTTCAAAGATGTCCTTGCGAGGCTTAGGGTGAAAACCACCAATGGTTTCACACCAGTTTGGCGAAAACAACTGGGTTAGCCAGGTTCCCTGTGGTTTAATACTTGCCATTTAGGATTAATGCCAAATGATATAAATACACATCCTTGTAGCTGTTCTGTCTAGAAGAGAACTTGCTATTTCACCTTCCCAAGTATTGCCCTTAAGGTAGGGTGTGGGGCTGGGCTTCGAAACTCAGTTCCGGCACCTCTCAGGTGGGTGCTATTGCCATTTTAAGAAAATGGACATGTGCACCAGTCCTTTCTCAACCTGGTGCCCTTCGGATAATTTGAACTACAACTTCCCACCAGCTCAGGTTGCAATGCACCAAGAGGCCTTCCTGGATTTTTCTCTGTCCCCCGTTTTTGTTTTGCAAGCAAATTACCTTTTCACCAGGGTGGATTTGATTTAAATCAAACTGATTTAAAATCACGATTTAAATCACTAGCAGGGTGGGGGGAATCGGATTTAAATCAAAAAAATCAGATTTAAATCAAAAAAATTGTATTTTTTAATTTAAATCGGATTTTTTAATATTTTTTTCCACCCTGCTAGTGATTTAAATCAAATCCACCCTGCTTTTCACCTTCCAGAAAACCAAGCTATACATTTGGAATCAAACTGATAACATTGATCAGTTGACAATAATAGGGGATGAACCACACACTGACTCAATCACCTAAGATTGAGGTTGGTTTTTTTTAAAATATATGTGACCCTTAACAAGCCACACTGAAATAAAGGAAGGGGAAATCCTTGCCACAGATTCCCTTCTTCACACGAGAAGCCTTTTTGAACTGCTATGGGCCATCCACAGAGCCCTATAAACCACAAGGTTCTATGCGCTGTCCATGCGCTCTCGAGAGCAACAGCCTGTCGCCATCTTCTCCCTGCGTCCTCATAATCTGCTCTGGAAGGTTTGTGGGACCCTCTGGAGTAGATGGAGGGAGGTGAAATCCCGTTGCACAAGAGGAAGTCCACCCATGTAACTTGAGATTCTGCCCGTAGTGAGACCTCTTGGTTCATTCATGGCGTGCGGCGGTTGCATTTCTTTGCGCCTCTGCGCCGACACGCTAACCAAAGTAGCCATGAGACCAGGCAGCTCTGCCAAAGAAAACTCAACACCGCTAGAAAACTTAATTCCCGGGGTGTTCTGGGGGGGGGGGAAGCAATTGCTGTGACATCCTCCGCAAGTGGCCTTGCCGGTGGTTTAATGTTCCTCGCGGGAGGGAGTTCCAGAACTGCAGAATAAAGCTGTTGGGTGCATCCGTCGAGATGGCCTTGACATTCAAAGCTGGAGAACGGGCGACATCCTCCTCTCTGCACCCACTCTTAGGCCACAGTCACACTATACGTTGAAAACACAACTGATACCAATTTAAACAGTCATGGCTGCCCCCCAAAGAATCCTGGGAGCTGTAGTTTGTAGCAGATGCTGAGGGTCGTTAGGAGACTCCCCTAGTCCCTGTCCCGGAACTACAATTCCCAGAGTCCTCCATGAAGAGGAATTGATTGTTAAACCACTCTGGGAATGGAGCTGGTGGGGGGTGGCGGGTCTTCCAATGACTCGGCACCATTAGCAAACTACAGTTCCCATAACCAACACCGATGAAAGTGCATGGAGGGAACGGGGCCTCGGTCTGCACCCTTACTTCCCTTTCTGAGCTGTATTCTGAGTACTCAACAGAGGAGTGTTTAGGGAACACACACGGTGGTTGCTAAGCACGGCCAGGGCGGCCATTGCTGCTGTTGCTAGGCAACCACGGTCAAGGCAAAAAGGGTTTTTTGGGGGGGCTTGAGACCCCAACAACGTCACTACTGACCATATTACCTCTCCATGAGCATCCAAGGATGTTTTTATTCATACCCACCTTCCAGTTCTTAATTTCTAGGAGATGGGTCAGCCCTTGGGCCTAAAACCCCTGACCCCCTCCCCACACCCCAAAAGTGGGTGATGGGACAGGCTTGAGCATGGCTCCTTAGGGTGTGAGCGGAAAAGAACTCAGCACATGCTCTGGGGCACTCTTTTCTCGGCGACAGCAACTGCTTATGTAAGTCAGGGCCTCGGTGCGAAAATGGAGTCAACATATAAATAACCCGAATATCGGAGAGAAGATTAATTGAGTCGCTGCCCTCGCCATTACTTCCACCCCACCGTCCCCTTTTCAGATTCAGCCTCTGCCTTCGAACTTTGCTTTGGGGGAGAATGCATTTCCTCGATAGCACGTCAGCCTCCGAGGGCGTCCGCTCTCTGTGCAAATCCCCCACGATCCTTTAATTACAGAATCGGAACTCGTGGCTCCCGGCTCGACGCCACAGGCTTCCTGTCCTCCGAGACAAAGAAAGCGGGGCGAGAGGCCTTGTGTCCCCCACCCCACACAATGCCCACCCTGCTTTTTTATTAACGTTTTTCCTTTCTTTCTTAAAAAAAAAGGGAAAAATTAAAAACGCATCCAGGCTAAAAACTGACCTAATGAAAACAAAGGAAAAAATAGGGTTCAACTCTGACCACGCGCCGATAAGGCTTGTGGCACCATTAAAGTGCTAGGCAGATCCTGGTACCTCTTGCCAGCCACCCTGAACACCACGGTCCACATCTGCCGTGTCTTCTGGGCGCTAGGGTTCGTCACCTGCCCAAACCCCACCCCACCCACCCCGCAGGGCATGCTCTCATTCATGGGCGTCCGGGCTCAGTTCGTCCAGTTCCGTGTACGGCTTGATCTCTCGCTCTAGCAAAGATGGCGTCCGTCGGAATGTAGCGGCGATCTGGTCAAAGGTCCGCCCTCGCGTCTCGGGCACCTTGATGTACGTGAAGATCAAGAACACGAAGAGAAGGGCTGCGAAGATGAGGAAGACGTACGAGTGGAGAGCTCCCTGCGAGGAGGAGGAAGAAGAGGAGAGCGTGAGCAACTGTAGCCCTGCCAGATCTCGCACGGCGCAGGACCTCAGAGTGCCACAGCTTAGGGGCCGCCACAGAGAAGGCCCTGTTCTGGGACGCGTCACCCCTGAGCCTCCGAGGACGGGGAAACCACCCTGTTACAAGAATTCTAAGGTCTCAAATATAAAGTACAAGGCAAACACATACATAAGTATATAAACCATGTGTCTGAAATAGTACAGGAGAGCAATCCTGAAGCCGTTTAGACTCTCCCAATGACCTCAAATATTCCTCTGCAGTAAGGGAGGTAAATGGGGAAAGCCTTCCCGGTGCCTTTTTGCTTGCAAATCCTGTCTTAAGGGCATATTTGTGTATGAATAGGGTGAGCCTGTGACCTGGACTCAGGAACTAAAATATTAACCATAACAAAAGAATGGCCAGGCTGCCCAGGTAATGCAATCAGTGACCATTATCAGGTGTCCTGGCAGACAGGATTTCTGCTGTAGATGCCTCCTTCTGTGATGTATGTATGATGTTTTGGGGGGTGGTCTTGGGCTACAGGGTGGGCAATTTCAAGTGTCTATATAAGGGCTTGCGCACCATTGTTCAGGGTTCTCCCTCCTGTGTGTGGGGAGTGGGGACCCTGTTGCAACAGTTCCTTGAATAAAGACCAGGCTTACTAGCCGCTTTGCTTCTCAATATACTCTGGTTGGCCTCTGTTGTTTTCTCCTACCAATAGGGAACCCACTTAAGTACTCTATACGGGCTCCGGAATACCTCATATAAGGGAAAGGGAACAGTTTTTTCTTATAACAACCCAGAGTGTTCCCTCTGGGCACCCAAGAGGGCCTTCAGGAAAGGAGGCAGTCTTTCAGATATTTGGGGGTTTAAACACCAACGAGAGCCCCTTGGATTGGGCCCGGAATTGAACTGACAACCAGCGCAGCTGTTTTAAAACAGAGGCTACATGTGATCTGAATCGAGCTTTGTATTTTTATGCCGTGAATCTTCAGGCGAAGGGCGGTGTACAAATTTAACGGTGTTTTCGACCCATGGAAGTCTCCGAGTCGCCTTCAAGGAAGAGCCCCACGTGCGGTGCATTGCAACAGTCCAGTCGAGAATTCCCCTAGACCAGTGATGGCTAACCTTGACACCCCAGATGTTTTGGAACTACAACTCCCATCATCCCTAGCTAACAGGATCAGTGGTCAGGGATGATGGGAGTTGTAGTCCCAAAACATCTGGAGTGTCAAGGTTAGCCATCACTGCCCTAGACCGTCAACTAAGAAAGAAAGTGCTTTCCCATTGAGCTGTGTCAGGCACCCCCAAACTCGGCCCTCCAGATGTTTTGGGACTACAACTCCCATCATCCCTAGCTAACAGGACCAGTGGTCAGGGATGATGGGAGTTGTAGTCCCAAAACATCTGGAGGGCCAAGTTTGGGGATGCCTGAGCTATGTGGCCCTCAATGGAGAATCCTTGGGGGGGGGGGAATGAAGATCCTCTGACTTCTGGGTGACTTTCCATTTGATGCCCAGCTCTGCTTCTTTAAACCATACCTTGGTACTGTACCTTTAAACTGATTCTGCATGTTGTAACATCTATGATGTAGTACTGCTCTCTGAACCACTATATGGACCACACCTTATTTTCCCTTTAAATAGTACAGTGTTAGCCAGTTAGGCACACACGGAAGACACATTGGTACACTTTGACCATGAAAACTTAGGTAAGCTGTTTTTGTTAACTTTACACTATGTAAATTATGTATGTATTGTTTTCATGAAAGAGTAGAATGTATATAAGCATTTATAAATATTATAAGAGTTGTTTCTAACGTAGGATTTCTTAACATTCCAGCTGATGAAGAATTAGCGAAACAGGGCCTTGTCCTGGAACAGGAATTTATTTCAACTGGAATTTGTTGCAATACTATAATATTAAAACTGCTTGAAGATTCAAAAACTGATCTACTGCCTGGCCAGAGTGCTTGCATTCTTTAATTTTGACAGCTCTGCTTTCAGGCACCAGGCAATGTGGAATCCCGCTCACGAACACGGGGGGTTGGACTAGATGACCCCTGGGGTCCCCTCAAAAAGACTACGGTTCTGTGATTCCGAGGCAGGCTAGCGGCTGAAACTCACCTCGATCGAGGGGAAGCTCATCCCGATGATGAAGTTGCAAGTCCAGTTGGCGAAGCCGGCCACGGCCATTGCAGCCGGGCGGGGGCCCTGGCTGAAGAGCTCCGCCACAATGAACCAGGGAATGGGCCCCGGGCCGATCTCAAAGAACGCCACAAAGCCAAAGGTGGCTACCATGCTGAGGTAGCTCATTGCCGGGACACGATCCTGCGAAAGAAACAGGAGGTGCTGCGTCAACCCTCTCGCGACCAAATGTGTCGTATACATATGTAAAATATTCTACAGTGGTACCTCTGGTTGTGAACGGGATCTGTTCTGGAGGCCCGTTCGCAACATGAAAAGAGCGCAACCTGAAGCGCCGAATCTGCGCATGTGCGCCGCGCGATTCGGCGCATGCGCAAAGCGCCGAACCCGGAAATAACCCGTTCCGGTACTTCCAGGTTTGGCGCGTTCGTATCCCATGATGAACGCAACCTGCAGCGAACGCAACCAGGGGTATGAAGAAGAGTTTGGATTTGATATCCCGCTTTATCACTCCCCTTAAGGAGTCTCAAAGCGGCTCACATTCTCCTTTCCCTTCCTGCCCCACAACAAACACTCTGTGAGGTGAGTGGGGCTGAGAGACTTCAGAGAAGTGGGACTAGCCCAAGGTCACCCAGCAGCTGCATGTGGAGGAGCAGGGAATCGAACCCGGTTCCCCAGATTACGAGTCTACCGCTCTTAACCACTACACCACACTGGCTCTCGTATGGCTGTACTTTAAAACTAGGAAACACACAAGGAAGATGAAATCAATGGCAAAGGCCAGGGATACCCCTCCGCCCTAGTATCTTGCTTTTATGACCAAGGCAAATGCAAGCAGTGCCGGATTTACGTATAAGCTAAACAAGCTATAGCTTAGGGCCCCGCTCTCTTGGGGGACCCCAAAAAATGCAAAGGGAAAAATATACCTGGATGTATATTTCCAAAATGTAAGATAAAAAGCAAATAAAATAAAACCTACATACAGCAAAAGTGTTTTGTGTTGTGCAGGCTCCTGTGATGTCAGTCATAGGCCCTGCCTGCTAGCCTGCTCCCTAAAATATCACTGGCTTGCTCCTTTCTATATATAGGGTGCCTACATTCTGCATGGACTGGTTGTAACAATTACTTTGATAAAATACATATTTTGTTATGCGCAAATGACTTTAGATACCTATGAGGTCCATAAATTACCATATAGTATATATTCAACACAAAAAAACCAGCGACAATTTGTTGTTGACATATGACAGCTGGACATAGAAAGGACCCCATTACCTTCAGTAGCTTAGGGCCTCATCAAACCTAAATCCGGCCCTGTACGCAAGAGCTGAAATGATAACCCACAGATGAAACAGCCCCAACAGAAGATTAGTCAAATCAACATTGGATAGGCCTAGGGCATCCTGGTGCTCTCCCCAGCTGTTTTGGACTACAAATCCCATCATCCAGAGCAAGCGCGATGCTGGCTATGGCTGATGGGAGTTGTAGTCCAAAGTAGCTGGAGGTTGCCAGGCAGGTGGAAGGCTGTCCTAGGCTGATGAAGGGCTACATCCTCTGCTCAGTTACTCACCGTCAAGCCCTGGGCCACTGTCATAAGGATGGCACACACGGCCATGCCCGCCAGTCCCAGCATATGCAAGGTCCGCCTGCCGGCTCGCTCCACCAGGAACACCTGCGGCAGAGAAGAAAAGATGAAGACGGTCGTGAGAAAGAGGTGGAGAAGAGGACCGAGGGGACAACGAAAAAAAGGAAAGAGAGGGGGGTTCAGGGAGTTAAAGGCCTTGCAGAGCAGGAGGCAACCAATGTGTTTCCTTCCAGAGATTGGTGGACTCTAACTCCCAGCAGGCAGCATGGCCCAATGGTCAGGAATGATGGGAGTTGTGGTCCAGCAAGCAACATCTGGGAGACAACCACATTGGTCCAGACGGAAGGAGAGGTATCACGGTAGCCTCCCAGTACGTTTCCGAACACAATTCAAAGTGTTGGTGCTCACCTTTAAAACCCTAAACGGCCTCGGTCCTGTATACCTGAAGGAGCGTCTCCACTCCCATTATTCAGCCCGGACACTGAGGTCCAGCGCCGAGGGCCTTCTGGCGGTTCCCTCACTGCGAGAAGCAAAGCTACAGGGAACCAGGCAGAGGGCCTTCTCGGTGGTGGCGCCCGCCCTGTGGAATGCCCTCCCATCAGAGGTCAAAGGGATCAACAACTACATGACATTTAGAAAATACCTGATGGCAGCCCTGTTTAGGGAAGTTTTTAATCTGTGATGTGTTAATGTATTTTAATGTTTGCTGGAAGCTGCCCAGGGTGGCTGGGGAGACCCAGCCAGATGGGTGGGGTACAAATAATAAATTATTATTATTATTATTATAGCCCCATAGGTTGCGAACCAATGACCCTCTGGGACTTTTCCAACTAAACGGCCTCAGCCCTGTATACGTGAAGGAGCGTCTCCACCCCCATCGTTCAGCCCGGACACTGAGGTCCAGCTCCAAGGGCCTTCTCGGTGGTGGCCCCTGCCCTGTGGAACGCCCTCCCATCAGATGTCAAAGAGATAAACAATTATATGAATTTTTGCAAGCATCTGAAGCCAGCCCTGTATAGTATCAGGAGGTTTTTAACGTTTGATGTTTTGTTGGGTTAATTTATATTCTTTTGGAAGCTGCCCAGAGTGGCTGGGGCAGCCCAGTCAGATGGGCAGGATATAAGATGATGATAACAACAACAATTTCTGTGAAGTCCTGTTCAGCCACCTTAACAGCCCCATAGATGAATTTAACCCATGGGTAGGCAACCTAAGGCCTGGGGGTCAGATCCGGCCCCATCGCCTTCTCAATCCGGACCGCAGACGGTCCAGGAATCAGGATGTTTTTACATGAGTAGAATGTGCCCTTTTATTTAAAATGCATCTCTGGGTTATTTGTGGGGCATAGGAATTCGTTCATTTCCCCCCTTCAAAATATAGTCTGGCCCCCCACAAGGTCTGAGGGACAGTGGACCGGCCCCCTGCTGAAAAAGTTTGCTGACCTCTGATTAACCTCCTGTAACTGTCCTCACCGGGGTGGGGGAAGGGAGCAGAAGTGGGGACCCTAACCCTTCTTAACAAGGAGGGCAGATATTATGCAGAACCTAGTTAACCTGTGGAACTCCCTCCCACATGAGGCAGTCACGGCCACCAACTTGGATGGCTTCGAAAGAGGAACGGACAAATTCATCCAGGAGGGAGCTATCAAAGACTGCCAGCCACACTGGCTATGGCAAAACACTTCTGAATACCAGTTGCTGGAAACCACACGAGTCCTCTCGAGTTCGAATCCTGCTTACGGGTTTCCCACAGGCATCCGGCTGGCCCGCTGGGAGAACAGGATGCCGGGCTGGGTGGGCGACTGGCCTGGTGCAGGGGAATTCTTAAGTTCTCAGTGCACCGTTATTGCTATTAACACTTTTTATTAAATGCGTATAAAGATTTGCCGGGCACGGATACAGCGGCGGGAGGTTCTTACCGACACGACGGTGAACACCGTGTTCACGGCGCCAGCTCCGATGGTGGCGAAGATGGGTTTGTCCAAGCCGGCCTTTTTGAAGATGTCGGTTGAGTAATAGAATATCTAAGAGGACAGAGAGAGAGAGAGAGAGAGCGGTCAAAGGATAGTGTCCCTTGATTTCCAGTCATCATGGGAAAGGGAGGTCATAAAAGAGGTGCAGTCCTGTGGATTGTCACACCTCTACCTGGAGTCCATGACGTATATTCAAGCTAGAACTGCAATCTCCCGGAGATTGAGCGATATTGCTAGACAAGAGGACATAGCTCAAGTGAAACCAGGGATGTTCCTAGGGGACCAGATATATCAAATGACACCAGCCCCCTATCTCGCGGAAATCCACTATGTGGAATACCGCAGACTTCTTACAGCGGCTAGACTGAACGCCCTTGATTCCGCGGTATTGTGGGGAAGGTACAAGGGAGTTCCATACGCCCAGAGAACCTGTCATTGCACTATGGGCGTGATTGAGTCTACCGAACATATCCTTCTGTCTTGTCCTCTCTATGCAGAACTTAGGCAAAATCTTATAACTCCACTTCTACGTCAATCTAGCTTTCTACCCAGAGAAAGACAGGTTTTATATTTACTGAATAATATTACTAGAAATACAGCCTCCCTGGTGGCTAAATTTCTTCTTTTAACTTCTAAACGTCACAAGATTTTAATTGATTGTATCGATATGGGGCTATTTGTTTAGTTCCATTCTATTGTGGATTATGTTTCCTTTTTTCAAAGTTCTCTCAGATGCTTTTAATTCTGTACAAATGTAATTCTGTACAAAGACAGGAAAGGAAATGCTAAAGGAATAGCTGCTTTAAATCTCCAGGGCCTGGTGAGCTGCACCCAAGGGTGCCAACGGAGCTTGCGGGTGTCATCTCTGTCTATAATCCCTGAGAATTCTAGGAGATCAGGGGAGGTCCCTGCAGACTGGAGGCGGGCAAATGCCCCCTCTTCGAGAAAGGAAGCCAACTTGTTTTCTCCTGCTCCAGGAGGTAGGATCTGAACCGGTGGGTTCAAATCGCGAGAAAGGAGATCCTGACTAAACCTCAGGAAGAACTTTCTCACGCTAAAAAAGGTAAAGGACCCCTGGACGGTTAAGTCCAGTCAAAGGCGACTCTGGGGTTGTGGCGCTCATCTCGCTTTCAGGCCAAGGGAGCCAGCGTTTATCCGCAGACAGCTTTCCGGGTCATGCAGCCAGCAAGACTAAACCGCTTCTGGCGCAACAGAACACCGTGACGGAAACCAGAGTGCACAGAAACAGCATTTACCTTCCCACCACGGTGGTACCTATTTATCTACTTGCACTGGCGTGCTTTCGAACAGCTAGGTTGGCAGGAGCAGCGACCGAGCGACGGGAGCTCACCCCGTTGCGGGGATTCAAACCCCTGACCTTCTGATCGGCAAGCCCTAGGCTCTGTGGTTTAGTCCACAGCGCCACCCGTGTCCCTATTGGCAACCAGGAGGGCAACCTAATTGATCAAAGGGATTATCTATCTATCTATCTATCTATCTATCTATCTATCATCTATCTATCATCTATCTATCTCTATCGTCTATCTATCTATCTATCTATCTATCTATCTATCTATCTATCTATCTATCTATCTATCTATCTATCTATCTATCATCTATATCATCTATCTATCATCTATCTTCCTTCCTTCCTTCCTTCCTTCCTTCCTTCCTTCCTTCCTTCTTTTCTTTTCTTTTCTTTTCTCTTCATCTTGTTCCCCCCTTCTCCTTTCTGATCTGTGTTTTCATTTAGTTTCATTATTTTCTCAGTCTCGATAAAAAGATACCCGTCGCGGGGATTCGAACCGCCGACCTTCTGATCGGCAAGGCCTAGGCTCTGTGGTTTAACCCACAGCGCCACCCGCGTCCCTCCTTTACAGTTCTATTATTCTTCCTCCCTCCCTCCCTCCCCCTGCAGCCAACTCACCGCGTTGACCCCGGAGAGCTGCTGCGAGAGCTGCAAGACCACCGCGATCAGCAGGGGCTGGCGGTAGATGCGGCAGCGGAAGAGCTGCGCGATGGAGACTTTGCGCTCCAAGTCCATCCGCCGCTTCTCCTCCTTCATCTCTGTCAGAGCTGCGGTCACGTCCACCTGGCCCGTCAGACGCTTGAGACCTGGAGGGGGGGGAAAGAGGGAGCGTTACCGTGTGTTTCGGGGGGAGGTTGGACAGGAAGCGGGAGAGATAGGAGGCTCAGGCGTGAAGAAAGGCAGATTCCGTGCGAGGGATCGGACATAAAACTGCCAATATCGAATAATGGCGTGATGCGAATCTATGGCGCGACTGTCTTTGGAGCACTGTGTTTGCATTTCTGGTTGCCTCTCCTCGTAAAGGACATTGTAGAGTTGGTTGGCTGAAACCGGACCTCTTCCTGCTGGGACTGATGGCTAAACAATGAGAAAAAAGGCTATGGAACTTTTATTTCGATATATGTGTTGTATATTGATTCAAAGTGTTATCATATCTGTATTACTATTGTCTGTAATCACATTAGGGTAAAGTAACTGCTTTCCTAAGAGGGACCCAGGTGGCGCTGCGGTCTAAACCAGAGAGCCTAGGGCTTGCCGATCAGAAGGTCGGCGGTTCGAACCCCCGTGACGGGGTGAGCTCCCGTTGCTCGGTCCCAGCTCCTGCCCACCTAGCAGTTTGAAAGCACGTCAAAGTGCAAGTAGATAAATAGGTACCGCTCTGGCGGGAAGGTAAACGGCGTTTCCGTGCGCTGCTCTGGTTCGCCAGAAGCGGCTTAGTCATGCTGGCCACGTGACCTGGAAGCTGTCTGCGGACAACCGCCGGCTCCCTCGGCCAGTAAAGCGAGATGAGCACCGCAACCCCAGAGTCGGACACAACTGGACCTAATGGTCAGGGGTCCCTTTACCTTTACCTAACTGCCTTCCTGTCCCAGAAGGAACAGTTACTATTGGTGCAGTCAAGTTGCTACATTGGGATCCTCAGTCTTATTGGTTCCCACCAAAAAGCAGCTGTGTGATTGCTTGAGATTGTTCCCTCCAAAATGTATCTTTTCCTAGCCAGTCCTCTGTCCCTATAAATGTAGCTTCCCTACCCTCAGTTCCCTCAGTCTTGTTTTGCCTGAATAAAGAATTGCTACATGAAGAAGCCGTCTCCTGCCTGCTATGTCAGAGAGCTGAAATCACTTGCTGAAATCATTAACCCCATGCTACAACAATATGATTACAAGCCGTGAGACTTTTATATACACAAAGATTCATCGTTACCTACCATGGAGGAATGGCTGGTTTAAACATTATTGGACCTAGCCGAGATGGCGAAGTTGACGTGTTTAATCAGAGAAAAAACATTGCCAAGATTTACTAAAGATTAGAAACTTCTTATAGGCTTTCTACGTGAAAAAGAAAATGGGCATGATATCTGTGATTGAAGATCAGGTTTATAGAAAGTGGGTTTGCTGAGTGTTGGAGTGGATGTGTTGAATAATTTTCTGCATATCGCTGATAAACAAAGAATCAGAAGTTTTCTTTTTTCTTTTTCTTTCCCCTTCATCTTCCCTCCCCCCTTTTCTCTTTCTGGTCTGCGTTTTGATTTAGGTTAACTTTTTCAGTTTTGATTAAAAGGTATCTGATATTAACCATGGTATTCCCCCCCCCAATTTTTTAAAATAAAATCTACCGTATTTTTTGCTCTATAAGGCGCACCTGACCATAGGACGCACCTAGTTTTTAGAGGGGAAAAGCCCCATTTTTTGAGGATCAGCTCAAATTTCTGCAGCTTCTTTTGCAAAGGGAAAAAACCCTGTTTTATGGGGTTTAACTCACAGTTCTGCAGCTTCAGGAAGCCATTTCTACAGTTTCCAACCAGATAATCTAATCAGCCAGTCGCATGTCGCTGGGGAAACAGCCTCCCTCTGCAAGGGGGCGGGGCTGGAATCTCTCTCCCTTATCTCTCTCCCCAATCGTTTGCTGAGCAACTGCTCAGCGGGCTTCCTTTCAACACCCCCTTCTCTCTTTTTTTTTTAAAAAAGCACGATCTGCTTTTGCCCCTGGGCAGTTCAGCTCCAGGGACCACACATTCGCTCCATAAGACGCACAGACATCCCCCCTTACTTTTTAGGAGGAAAAAAGTGCATCTTATGGAGTGAAAAATACAGTAATTTGAAAGAAAAGAAAAAGATGTTGTCAGTTGGGGATCCCTCTCCAATTCTACGATCCTACGAATGGGGAAAAGGCAGAGGGAAAGGAGAGGGGGAGGGGGAGATCTCACTTTCTTTGGCCTTGGACTCCTTGTTGCGGATGATGTAGAGGTATCGGGGGCTCTCCGGACAGAAGGGGAACATCAGGAGCTGGAGGATGGAAGGGACCACCGAGATACCCAGCAAGAGGGGCCACAGCTCACTTGTGCCCAGAAGACTGTCCAGACCAAACACCTGTTGCACGAAAAAGCCAGTTAGGTACTTGACACATTTCTCGTTTCATTGATTTTTTTCAAAACAGATTTTGCAGATTCCAGGGAACATGCCCTCCCCGTTCTGGACAGAACAGAAAATACAGGAGGGACGTTTTCGGCCATAGTTGTAAACATGATTCCAGATGATGCCAAACACTTGAATTTTCAACAGAGAATGTCAGGGCACCAGATTTCCACAAAGCCATCAGCTAGAGCATGGGTAGGCAAAATAAGGCCCGGGGGTCGGATCTGGCCCAATCGCCTTCTCAATCCGGCCCACGGACGGTCCGGGAATCGGCGTGTTTTTACATGAGTAGAATGTGTCCTTTTATTTAAAATGCATCTCTGGGTTATTTGTGGGGCCTGCCTGGTGTTTTTACATGAGTAGAATGTGTGCTTTTATTTAAAACTAGCTGACCCAGCCACGCCTTGCTGTGGCTGATTTGGTGAAATGCAAAAGTAAGATACAGTATGAAAGAGAGAGCGTATGTTTACTTACAGCTTATCTCGTTGCAGTTCAGTCTATGTGTTCTCCGTTTGCCCCTCCCGTTTTTGTCTTCGTTTCTACAACTGTTTATTACTATTATTTTAGTCTATGAGGTTCTTTGTCCCAGTAGTGTTTATGGGCGGTCTGTCTGTCGATTGGATGGTGGTAGTGACGTTGGGAAAGGAGGAGGAGGGGGTCAGAAAGAGGTGTGTTGTGTTGTGCTGTTTAAAGTCCACTGGAGGGCGCTATATATTTTTTGCAGAAAATCACATTTTTACCTGGGAAAGGTGTGGTATTTGTGCAATGTAAGTACATAGGATCACTCCCATATGGGCATGGAACGTTGTGTCCAAATTTGAACGGAATCGATCAAGGGGTTACGGAGAAAGGCGATTGTTAACAAACATCCAACTTGAACGATTATATATATATAGATGTATCTCTGGGTTATTTGTGGGGCATAGGAATTTGTTCATTTTTCCCTTTCAAATATAGTCCGGCCCCCCACAAGGTCTGAGGGACAGTGGACCGGCCCCCTGCTGAAAAAGTTTGCTGACCCCTGAGCTAGAGCCTTCATATCCTTAGCCAATTTTCCCCAATAATGCCATACCCCATACTTTTTGCGGCCACACAGAGACACAGTCGTACCTCGGAAGTCGAATGGAATCCGTTCCGGGAGTCCGATTGACTGCCAAAATGTCCGGAAACCAAAGCGCGGCTTCTGATTGGCTGCAGGAAGCTCCTGCAAGTCAATCGGAAGCTGCGCCAGACATTTGGATTCCGAAAATCATTCAGAAACGGGAACACTCACTTCTGGGTTTTGATTGTTCGGGGGCCAATTTGTTCGGGAGCCAAGGCGTTTGAGATCCAAGGTACGACTGTATAGTTAAACTGTGGAACTCCCTGCCACAGGAAGCAGTGATGTCCACCAATTTGGACGGCTTTAAGAGAGGACTGGACAACTTAGAATCATAGAATCATAGAATCATAGAATCATAGAGTTGGAAGAGACCACAAGGGCCATCCAGTCCAACCCCCTGCCAAGCAGGAAACACCATCAAAGCATTCCTGACAGGTGGCTGTCAAGCCTCTGCTTAAAGACCTCCAAAGAAGGAGACTCCACCACACTCCTTGGCAGCAAATTCCACTGTCGAACAGCTCTTACTGTCAAGAAATTCTTCCTAATGTTTAGGTGGAATCTTCTTTCTTGTAGTTTGAATCCATTGCTCCGTGTCCGCTTCTCTGGAGCAGCAGAAAACAACCTTTCTCCCTCCTCTATATGACATCCTTTTATATATTTGAACATGGCTATCATATCACCCCTTAACCTTCTCTTCTCCAGGCTAAACATACCCAGCTCCCTAAGCCGTTCCTCATAAGGCATCGTTTCCAGGCCTTTGACCATTTTGGTTGCCCTCCTCTGGACACGTTCCAGCCTGTCAATATCCTTCTTGAACTGTGGTGCCCAGAACTGGACACAGTATTCCAGGTGAGGTCTGACCAGAGCGGAATACAGTGGTACTATTACTTCCCTTGATCTAGATGCTATACTCCTATGGATGCAGCCCAGAATTGCATTGGCTTTTTTAGCTGCTGCATCACACTGTTGACTCATGTCAAGTTTGTGGTCTACCAAGACTCCTAGATCCTTTTCACTTGTACTGCTCTCAAGCCAGGTATCACCCATTCTGTATTTGTGCCTTACATTTTTTTTGCCCAAGTGTAGTACTTTACATTTCTCCCTGTTAAAATTCATCCTGTTTGCCTTGGCCCAGTTCTCTAATCTATTAAGGTCATTTTGAAGTGTGATCCTGTCCTCTGGGGTATTAGCCACCCCTCCCAATTTGGTGTCATCTGCAAACTTGATCAGGATGCCCTCAAGCCCATCATCGTTCACGGAGGAGGAGAGGGCTATTGGTGGCTACCTGCAAGGATGGCTATGCTTCTGCCTCTGTGGAATTATTATTATTATTATTATTATTATTATTATTATTATTATTATTATTACTACTATTATTATTATTATTACTACTATTATTATTATTATTACTATTACTATTATTACTATTACTATTATTATTATTATTATTATTAATCAGGCCATTGGACTGATCCAGCAGGGATCTTCTCATATTCTTAAATGCCCCAGGCTTTTTCAGTTCTGAGCTATGAGCAGATACTTAATATATTTTCTAACCCACCCTATTCCAATGACTTGGGGCGGATTGCAAAAATTGAGACGCCCCTTTCTGTTTTGAATGCCATGGCAGGCAAGCGTGGAGGAGAGCGCTGGTCTCTTCCTTTTGCCTGAACGAGACAGGCAGCGCCTTCTCCAAGTTCCCCAAACCCAGGGCAGAAATAGGTTCTGTCTGGCAGCCACTGCGGGGAAGTCCCAGTGACAACCAAGCGGAGAGGTGGCCACTTCCCCAAATCCCTCTCTGGAGCTGTCCAGCCGTCTCCCCACAACTTCCTTAAAGGTTTTCACAGGCCCCCCTGTCCGGCACGACTTGTGCTCCGATGGCCTGGGGAACAGCCTGTCACCCAACGTGGGCTGGAAAAAACGGACAGCGGTCATGCAGTCCCTTGACCCTCATATTGGGGTCTGCCCCATCGCCGGACGTCAGAAAACCCTGTATGGTCTGTCGCTGCATCAGAAAACCCAACAAAGAGATTACAGTGGTCCCTTGGTTCTCAAATGCCTTGGTACTCAAACAACTTGGAATCCAAACACTGCAAATTCGGAAGTAAGTGTTCCGGTTTGCGAACTTTTTTCAGAAGCCGAACATACTCTGTTTTGAGTGTTACGCTTCCGATTTGAGTGCCACACTTCCATTTTGAGTGTTATGCTGAGGTCTGTCTGTTTTTGCTATTGATTTTGCATTTTTGTTTTTGTGGCTCTGTTATTGTGACTTTCTGGAACCCAGTTCAGCTACCGACTGATTGACATAGCTGTCAACTTTTGGATTTGAAAATAAGGGATTTTTACAAACTTTCGGATTTGAAAATCAAGGGATGCCGCGAAGGCGGTGCAATGGCACCAAGTAGCCTCGCCACCCTGCGCTCCAGAGGCTGCGCGCGAACGGGAGAGCGAAAGAGTGAGCGCGTAGACGGCAGGCAGGCTGTCTGTCTGGTTGGGCGTGAGGGTCTGGCTGCACAAGGCATGCAAGCTCCGCCCCCAGTCGGTCTCAGACTCCTTATTGGCAGCCGAGCAACGCAGCTGAGGAGCCTCCCTGGCCGGCAGGGAGGGAGAGGAGCTGCTGCCTTTGAAATCCGGGAAATTTAAGGGATATCAACAATCCGGGATAGCAGCGGGAAACGGCATTGGAATAAGGGAGTTTCCTGCAAAAAAAGGGAGGGTGGACAGCTATGCTGATTGATTGTGTGACTGCAGCACATTGTTTATTGCTTTCATTTTATGGATCCATGGTCTCGTTAGATAGTAAAATTCATGTTAAAGTTCTGTTTTAGGGGTTGTTTTTAAAAGTCTGGAACGGATTAATCCCTTTTGCGTTACTTTCTATGGGAAAGCGCGCCTCGGTTTTGGAACGCTTTGGTTTTGGAACGGACTTCCGGAACGGATCAAATTTGAGAACCAAGGTACCATTGTACATGCACTGAATAATTACATCTGCTCAACAACCAAAGCTATTTCCCCCCCTTCCCATTCTTATTTCAAAGCTATTTTTGTCTTTGCATCAGAAAGGTACCTGGCCAATTTGGTTGCCAATAAATATTGCTGCAAACATTTCTGAGATCGTGGTCTTTCCAACGAATGGCTCCTGTGCAGGTTTGTTAATTGTCTTACTTTAAATGTTGTGAGGATCCTATGCGCTTTTAAAATGTGGGGGGTTTTTTTGGGGGGGGGAGTTAGGGTTAATGGTTGGTTGTTTTTATTTTTATTATGTGTTTTGTGGTTTTATATCTTGATTTCATTCTGTGAACCACCCTGAAACCCCCAGATATAGGGCAATATATAAATAATAATAATAATAATAATAATAATAATAATAATGTGTTTTTTTCTTAAATTTTTTTTTAGGGGTACTCTCATTTTCCTACTCATATTGAAATACTGCCCCTCAATGAGGCCAAACTTTGACTCACAATATTAGGGGTATGCATACCCCTGTGTCCCCCCAGAAAAAAGCACTGATGATTATTAATAATAATAATAATAATGGAAATCAATAAAACTAGATAGATTGAAAGAAAACCCTGCATCTGACCACCCATGCTGCTTTTCTCATGAGGCAGCCAGAAACTGGAGAACCTAGATCAGGCCAGCGGCCCATCTAGTCCAGCATCCTGTTCTCACAGTGGCCAACCAGATGCCCATTACAGGAAACCCGCAAGCAGGATTCGAACGCAAGACCGCTCTCCCCCTTGCAGTTTCCAGCAACTGGTATTCAGAAGCGTGGAGGAAGAGCTCTGCCACTGTGGCTGGTAGTCCTCGATAACCCTCATCTCCATTGATTTACAGAGCCCCCTCATTTCCCTAGAAGCTGGCCAATGGTGGTTCCTGCATTGTAGGGGGTTGGGCTAGATGACCCCCAGGGGTCCCGTCCCGCTGGACAGTCCTAGGATTCTATGCCACATGTGTGTGAGGGAGAGAGAAGGGGGGAATTGTTCTTTACCTGGGCAATGAGGATTCCGATGACAATGGCCAGCTGATTCAGTGTGCCCAGCGCCCCCCGCAGGTTGGTGGGGGAGATTTCGCCCACGTACATGGGCACGAGACCCGAAGCAAATCCTGGCATGGAAGGAAACACAGGGTCAGTCTGGGAAACAGCCAGATGAACGTGACAAAATAGGAGCTGCCTATTCGGAAGAATCACAGAACTAGAATACTGTGTCCGGTTCTGGGCACCACATTTTAAGGAGGATGTCGACAAGCCGGAACAGGTGCAGAGGATGACTAAGGCGGGCCTAGAAGCCAAGCCTGATGAGGAATGGTTGAAGGAATTGGGCATGGTTAGCCTGGAAAAGAGGAGACTGAGAGGAGATATGAGAGCCATCTTCAAATATCTGAAGGGCTGTCCCATGGAAGAGAGAGCAAGCTTGTTTTCTTCTGCTCTGGAGGGTAGGACGCGAACCCGTGGCTTCAAGTTACAAGGAAGGAGATTCCGACTAAACATCACTCGGAGATTCTGAATGTCTGGAGGCGGTTGGAGGATGGATGGCGGCTAACAGATTGAGATTGAATCCTGACAAGACAGAAGTACTAGTTTGGGGGGATAGGGGGCGGGCGGGTGTGTGGGATTCCCTGGTCCCGAATGGGGTAACTGTGCCCCTGAAGGACCAGGTGCGCAGCCTGTGAGTCATTTTGGACTCACAACTGTCCATGGAGGCGCAGGTCAATTCTGTGTCCAGGGCAGCTGTCTACCAGCTCCATCTGGTACGCAGGATGAGACCCTCCCTGCCTGCAGACTGTCTCGCCAGAGTGGTGCATGTTCTAGTTATCTCCCGCTTGGACTACTGCAATGCGCTCTACGTGGGGCGACCTTTGAAGGTGACCTTGAAACTGCAACTAATCTAGAATGCGGCAGCTAGACTGGTGACTGGGAGCAGCCGCCGAGACCACATAACACCAGTCCTGAAAGACCTACATTGGCTCCCAGGACGTTTCCGAGCACAATTCAAAGTGTTGGTGCTGACCTTGAAAGTCCTAAACGGCCTCAAAGGCCCAGTAGACCTGAAGGAGCATTTCCACCCCCATCATTCTGCCCAGACACTGAGGTCCAGCACCGAGGGCCTTCTGGCGGTTCCCTCCCTGTGAGAAGTGAGCTTACAGGGAACCAGGCAGAGGGCCTTCTCGGTGGTGGCTCCCTCCCTCCCACCAGATGTCAAAGACAAAAATAACTACCAGACTTTTAGAAGACATCTGAAGGCAGCCCTGTTTAGGGAAGCTTTTATTGTTTAAGAGATTATTGTATTTTAATATTCTGTTGGAAGCCTCCCAGAGTCTGCTGGGGAAACCCAGCCAGATGGGCGGGGTATGAATAAATTATTATTATTATTATTATTATTAGGAAGAACTTTCTGATGGTAAGAGCCGTTCGGCAGTGGAACAGACACCTTTGGGAGATGGAGGACTCTCCTTCCTTTAAGCAGAGGTTGGATGGCCATCTATCATGGATGCTTTCTCTGAGATTTCTGTAGGGGTTGGGCTAGATGACCCATGGGGTCCCTGTCCAGCTCTACTGGAAAGTGCAACCCTCTGCAACAAAGGAGCCACAACTAAAGCTCCAGTTACAGGTAGGTAGCCGTGTTGGTCTGCCATAGTCGCAACAAAATAAAAAAAATTCTTCCAGTAGCACCTTAAAGGTAAAGGTAAAGGTACCCCTGACCATTAGGTCCAGTCGCGGACGACTCTGGGGTTGGGGCGCTCATCTTGCTTTACTGGCCAAGGGAGCCGGCGTACAGCTTCCAGGTCATGTGGCCAGCATGACTAAGCCGCTTCTGGCGAACCAGAGCAGCGCATGGAAACGCCGTTTACCTTCCCGCCGGAGCGGTACCTATTGATCTACATGCACTTTGACGTGCTTTTGAACTGCTAGGTTGGCAGGAGCAGGGACCGAGCAACGGGAGCTCACCCCGTCACGGGGATTCGAACTGCCGACCTTCTGATCGGCAAGCCCTAGGCTCTGTGGTTTGACCCACAGCGCCACCCGCGTCCCAGTAGCACCTTAGAGACCAACTAAGTTTGTTCTTGGTATGAGCTTTCGTGTGCTTGCACACTTCTTCAGATAAGCTGTTCAGTGGTGGCATCTGGAAAGGCAGAAAGGGCATGAAAACAGCAAACAGAATTGCCTTTTCTCCCCCTTGCTAAATGAGACCGGCTTCCTCCTGCAGACGACTCCAGGAAGCCCCCAAACAGGGTGGGAAAGGAAGTGCCCCCTTTAATTCTCCACAAGACGCAGTTCTGCCTTGGCACCGTGCCCCTGGGCACGCATCCAGTCTTGCTGACGGATAGCCATGACTCTTCACAGTCCAAAGGTTCATCCAAGATTCTGTGGCTGTTACTCAAATGTTCCCTCTCTGCGCCTGGGAGTTTGTCACGTTATGTCCAGCCGCAGAGGATGATCTCCGGCTGAGTCACACACGGAACAAACCAGCAGTCGCCTTGGTGAAGCTTTTTCTCGCCCCAGGGAGCCCCATGGCCACGGTGGGCGGAGCCAGAGGCAAAAGGGGGCAGGGCAAACTTAATTGTAGACTTTTGCAGGCTAATCTCTCCCTGGGTGGGGTCTACCATGAAACGAGTGATGCTCCAGTCCAGGGTGGATAAAAATCAATGGTTTTTTTTAAATAAAAAAATCGGATTTAAAAAAATTTAAATCGCTTTTTTTTTAAATCGGATTTTTAAAATAAAATGCTTTCAGAGTTAACATCTTTCTAAAGATAGTTTTCTATTTAAGTTACATTATCGTCCAAAGGCTATTCATCAGGAAATAAGGATTTGTTTTAAGTTTTTCATGTATGCTAAAACTCAGTCTAAGTTTTTTTTTTTTTTTTAAATAATGATTTAACCACAGCAGTTAACAAACAGGGATACATATGCTGTAATGGTATTGGTATAGTTAAACAAATTGTTTAAATTGTTATTAAGGAAGTTGTTATTTTTCTCCTTCCAATAAAGTATAGCAGAAAACTTGTCCAAATATAAACAGTTCACTTATTAAACCTCACCATAATTTCATCATTATCTGCCTGTGTATTTCTAATAGTATAACCAAACCAGTAATTTTTGATATAACTGTAAAAACTACTCTAAAAATTTATTATTCCGAAAAAGAAACCTTCACCTGGTTGTAAATATTAGGATTATACCAGCATGAATGAGTCTTTCTGTAAAAAAATGATTTAAATCAAGTCTTACTGACTAGTGATTTAAATCACGATTTAAATCGATTTGATTTAAATCAAATCCACCCTGCTCCAGTCTCAGGGCTCCCTAATCCCAGAGGAACCCCAGAAGCGACTTAATTCACGCTTGCATATAGCATTTCCCTAATTTTCATTCCCACCCCCACCCCCCAATTGAAAAGTATAAAAAGGTAAAGGGACCCCTGACCATTAAGTCCAGTCGCGAACGACTCTGGGGTTGCGGCGCTCATCTCGCTTTATTGGCCGAGGGAGCCGGCGTACAGCTTCCGGGTCATGTGGCCAGCATGACTAAGCCACTTCTGGCAAACCAGAGCAGCGCACGGAAATGCCGTTTACCTTCCTGCTGGAAGGTAACCTATTTATCTACTTGCACTTTGACGTGCTTTCGAACTGCTAGGTTGGCATGAGCTGGGACCGAGCAACGGGAGCTCACCCTGTCGCGGGGATTCGAACCGCTGACCTTCTGATCGGCAAGCCCAAGAGGCTCTGTGGTTTAACCCACAGCGCCACCCACGTCCCAGAAAAGTATAATAAGGCATAGTAAATGTTTATTCATGCCCGGGGGGAAACCCAACGCAGCAATTTTAATCAAGATGGAGAAGATCTGAAGGTCACAGGGCGGCTTGCCGCATAAAAACACAAGGTGGGAAGGCAAAATACGCAATGAAACAAAAACAAACCAATAACAAACACATTTAAAAGAACAATCACCCAAAGGACAGGTTACGGAGAAACATTTTCGCGTGCCACTTAACTGAGGCCCCACCGACAAAAATATATCCAGGTTTTCTTCTCTTCTCCCACTAGTATCACTGGTTCAAAACCTGTGTGTCCTTTCAAAGAATTGTAGGGTTAGACCCCAAGGGTCATCTATTCCAACCCGCTTCCTTACCTGAGAAAGCCCCAATCAGAAACCGTCCGATAATCATCATCTCGTAGGACTTGCCGAGTTTGGCCAGGCCCATGAAACCGCCGCCGAGGAAGGCCAGGCCATTGTTCACTATCATCGCCCTCTTCCTAAAACCGAAGAGGAAACGAAAGTGTCTGTTGTTGTTTTTTCAGCTAGTTTCATTTCGAAGAATTTAATATCCCCCACACCTTCCCTCCGAGGAGTCTGAGGGTCGACGTAGAGGGTTCTACCCTGCCCTCTCGATTCCATCTCGCGACAACCTTGCGAGGTAGATTAGGCTGAGAGGCAGCGACCGAATCTCAAGGTCACCCAGTGAACTTTTGTGGCTGAGGGAGGATTCGAACCCTGGTCCCGCAGACCCCAGCCTGACACACTAACCAGTACACTGACTTATGACTCAAATCCCCCGAGAGATTGGTCAAGGGGATGGAGCAACTCTGCTATGAAGAAAGGCTGCAGCGTTGAAGAATTTTATTTATTTTTAGTTTAGAGAGGAAAGGAGAGGGAGAGGCGACGAGATGAGACATTTATAAAATTACGAGTGGCGAAGAGAGAGCGGATAGAGATACGTTTTCCTCCTCCTCTCAAAGCACCAGAACTTGTGGACATTCAACGAAACTGGACGTTGGAAGATTCAGATAAAAGAACGTCTTTCTTCACAGAGTTAACCTGCGGAACTCCTTGCCACAGGAGGCAGCAATGGCTACCAACCTGGGTGGCTTTAAAAGAGAATTGGGCAAATTCACGGAGGCCACAACGGCTATGTTCTGTCGCCACTGTCAGAGGCATCTTGTGGCAATCACTTGTAGCCGAGTAAGATTATCTTCCATAAACACGGTTTTAACAATGAGTCCGTAAGTGACTGTGGAGGCCAATTCTGGATCCACACATCCTTCCACAGTGGGGACATAGGTTACTGGGTGGGAGTTGATCATGGTGAGGGTTTGCCAAGCGTGCCTTCCTCTTAGCACGTTTCTCCCTTGCGTCCTGAGTTCGAGTGTCTTCAAAGCCCACGACACCTTTGGTCAAGGCTGTTCTCCAACTGGAGCGCTCACAGGCCAGTGTTTCCCAATTGTTGGTGTTTATACTACATTTTTTTATTTGCCTTGAGACAGCCTTTCAACCTCTTTTGTTGACCACCAGCATTACACTTTCCATGTTTAAGTTCAGAATAGAGTAGTTGCTTTGGAAGACGATCATCCGGCATCCGCACAACATGACTAGTCCAATGAAGCTGATGTTGAAGAATCATTGCTTCGACACTGGTGATCTTTGCTTCATCCAGTACCCTGGCATTAGTTCGCCTGTCTTCCCAAGTGATGTGTAAAAATGTTCAGAGATCCCATTGATGGAATCTTCCAAGGAGTTGGAGATGGCGTTTATACATGGTCCATGTTTCACAAGCATAGAGCTGCACCCCTATCTGGACTGGGTTAGTCTAACTTCTGTTGTCTACGCTCTGGTATCCTTTAGGTTGTTGTTGTTTAGTCGTTTAGTCATGTCCGCCTCTTCGTGACCCCCTGGACCAGAGCACGCCAGGCCCTCCTGTCTTCCCCTGCCTCCCGCAGTTTGGTCAGACTCATGTTAGTAGCTTCGAGAACACTGTCCCACCATCTCATCCTCTGTCGTCCCCTTCTCCTTGTGCCCTCCATCTTTCCCAACATCAGGGTCTTTTCCAGGGAGTCTTCACTTCTCATGATGTGGCCAAAGTATTGGAGCCTCAGCTTCAGGATCTGTCCTTCCAGTGAGCACTCAGGGCTGATTTCCTTCAGAATGGAGAGGTTTGGTCTTCTTTTTCGGAGACTCCGTTGATGGAATCTTTCGAGGAGTTGGAGATGGCATTTGTAAGTGGTCCATGTTTCACAAGCAGACAGTAAGGTTGGCAGTACAATAGCTTTGCAAACAAGCATTTTAGTTTCCCTGCGAATGTCCCGGTCCTCAAACACTCTGCGCTTCAGTCGGGAGAAAGCTTCACTCGCAGAGCTCAGGCGATGCTGGATTTCGGCATCAATGTTGGCCCTTGTGGAAAGATAACTGCCCAGGTAGGAGAAGTGATCAACATTTCCCAACGTTACACCGTCGAGTTGGAGCGTAGCCATATTGCCTAGTAGACATCGAGACCCCTCTCCTCTTCCATGAATTTGCCCAATCCTCTTTTAAAGCCATCCAAGTTGGTGGCCATCGCTGCCTCCTGTGGCGGGGAGTTCCACAGGTTAATTCTGTGCTGTGTGAAGAAGGGCTTTCTTTATCTGCCCCACCCCCCGATCCTCAGGCCGCTGTCTAGAGAGGATCTCTAAAGAGCCGCCGGAGCAATATTTTATCTCCGGATTATCAGTGCCAGGAGATAATCTTGCCCTTTAGACATCCCTCCCTAACGTTCAGATCGTGAGATAAAGCGCGAAGGCTGGCAAGTCTTTTTCCCACAGCGTGCTGGGTCGGATCCGGCCCACGCACAGCAGGCGAGTCTCCTCTGCTGCAGAAGAAACGATTACGCGTTCGCTGCAAGAAATGAGGGATTAAAATCCCAGGTCCAAGTTGCAGCTTGCAAATAGTCTCTGAGGGCAGAATGCGCAGGAGCGTAAAAATCAAAGTTAAGTTTATACAGGTCTTAACCGCTTGCTGAAAGCATTTTTTGTTCGGGCAAGCCAATCTGGACATGTCAACGTTGATCTGTTTTAATCTCTCTTCAGCCTGCTGTTGGTTTTGATTTATCGTTTAAACGGTTTTCACCGCTTTTATTTATAACTTCCATATTTATAGAGGCCAATCGGAATACAAATGCCGTTTTCTGATAATAATTCCTATTTGTGTATTGACTGACAAGATTTACATGCTGCTTGGTTGTCGTGAAACCTCTAAGCAGGTTACAAGAAGTATTAAGGCTATCGATAAAATAAATAAATAGAAATTTCATATTTATCATCAACCGCTTAGAGGTTTTAGGACAATCCAGCAGTATACAAATCCCATTTTCTGAGAAGGCTTCTTAGCTATTTGCTGGTTATTTTCTGGCAAAATTTATATACTGCTGGGTTGTCCTGAAACATCAAAGCAGGTTTACAAGATTAAAATGATCAATTAAGGGGGGGGGAAACAGTTTAAAACACAAGATTAAAACAGTAGACAAAGAAGTGATCAAAACACGCCAACGTACATATTTCTGGAAAGGTTTACCTAAGCGGAAAGGTTTTAAGCAGGTGCCGGGAAGGGTACAGCAAAGGTGTTTGCCTGACATCAAGAGGCAGGGAGTTCCAAAGTCTAGGCGCTGCTACACTAAAATACCTGATTTCTTGCAAGAACAGAACAAATATTATGTGGCCATTTCTGCAGATCAAAGCAGATTTATTTCTGCAGATTTATGGGTAAGCTGACCTTGCAAATAACTATTAAGACGACTTCATTCCTATTTCTGGGCTGGCTCCTGCGTTGCTCTATAGCAGACGGCAACTCAACAGGTGCCATCTCTACCAACATAGGCAAGCAGTGACAACCGGAACTTCACCTGTTGAATTACTGCCAGTCGTACGGTTATTACATGCTCACAAACGCTACGGGGGTGAAATATTGGCAATCTGCCCAATCCTCGATAAATTTGGAGTGATTGGTTGTAGTCAGGGTGGACAAAAATCAATGTTTTTTTTAAAAAAATAAAAAAAAATAAAAATTGGATTTTTAAAATAAAAAGCTTTTGGAGGAAAAAACTTTCTAAAGATAGTATTCTATTTAAGTTACATTATAGTCCAAAGACTACTCATCAGGAAATAAGCATTTGTTTAAAGTTTTTCATGTGTGCTAAAACTCAGTCTAAGTTGTTGTTGTTTTTTAAATCGTTTAACCACGTCAGTTAACAAACATGGATAAATATGCTACAATGTTATAGTTTTAGTTAAATAAATTGTTTAAATTGTTATTAAGGAAATGATTATTTTTCTCCTTCTAATAAAGTACAGCAGAAAAGTTGTCTAAATATAAACAGTTCACTTATTAAACCACACTATAATTTCATCCTCATCTGTCTATGTATTTCTAATAGGATAACCACATCAGTCATTTTTGATATAACTGTAAAAACTACTCTGAAAATTTATTATTCCAAAAACGAAACCTTCATCTAGTTGGTAAATATTAAGATTACTAGTAAATTAAGCCCGTTACAAAAACGGGCGCTAGAAAGCTCTCCGGCCCTGACGCCGCCCCCCGCCCAGCAGAAACCTCAGGGCGGCCAGGCTGCGCTCCTCTTGGCCGCCCGGTTCAGGAGGCCCCGCGGCCGGCGGGCGGAGAGCAGGAAGAGCGGACCGGCGCGGGGAGGAAGAGAGCGCCGCGCCCGAGAGGCCGTTTTCTGGCGTGCGCCTCCGGCCCGGCTCCGCTTGGGGGCGACGGGGCCAAGGGAGCGCCCTTCCCCGCCAGGGTCTTCGGGAACTCGGCTGCCTTTGGTCCACGCAGAGGCGGCCAGCCGCGGCTGCAACGCGCCGCTTCCCCCCCGCTCTCCGGCCCTGACGCCGCCCCCCGCCCAGCAGAAACCTCAGGGCGGCCGGAGGAGGAGGTGGAGGAGGCTCCGTGCAAGGCGGCGGCGCTGCCCCAACTGACAATGCGCGTGCGCCGCTGCCGCTGCCTCCCAGACATGCCCACTCTCCGGCTGCTCCAATGCCTGCGTCCCTGTTGGGGGGGGGGTAAGTAGAGCTGTCCAATCCGTGTGTCAGTGGGTCGCATGCGCAGTTGTGAATTCCACTGACACACGGACGGTGGACGCAGGGACACAGGGAGATTATTATATAGGATACCCGCAAGAATGAGTCTTTCTGTAAAAAAAGAAGAAGATTTAAACCAAGTCTTCCCGATTAGTGATTTAAATCAAGGCTTACTGACTAGTGATTTAAATTGTGATTTAAATCAAATCCACCCTGGTTGTGGTTTGCCCGGGGATGGGCTCTCTCTGCACATGTTCAGAGGACCCCTCTACGGCTTCGCACACAGCGGGCTTACCTGCCGAGCCATTCCGAGACAACGCCCACCATGAAGGAAGAGATCATGCCGCCGATGGAAAAGATGGCGACCGACAGGGACCAGAGCGTTTTGAGGGTGTTTGGGTCGATGTGCTCCCCGTTGCGGTGCAGCCAGGTGGCATTGTAGTTCTGTTCGATGATCTGAGCGAAGCAGGAAAGAAACAGGGTCAGTTGAGAAAAGCCCCTCTTATACTGCAAACCGATCTGCGGTCTTCGGACGGAGGGCAGAATAGAAGCTTACATTATTATTATATTACATTATAAGACTAATTGCAGTCGTTAACAGTCGTCAACAGGTTTACCACAGCTATCAGCCTATCACCCATCTCCCACCACCCCTCTGAGTAACACCCCTCCCCACCCTCTCACTATATATAAGGGTCTGGTGACTTCTGTTTCAGTGTATCTGAAGAAGTGTGCATGCACACGAAAGCTCATACCAAGAACAAACTTAGTTGGTCTCTAAGGTGCTACTGGAAGGAATTTTTTTATTTTGTTTTGACTATGACAGACCAACACGGCTATCTACCTGTAACTATTATTATTATTATTATTATTATTATTATTATTATTATTATTATTATTAGTAAAAGGTAAAGGTAAAGGGACCCCTGACCATTAGGTCCAGTCGCGGATGACTCTGGGGTTGCGGCGCTCATCTCACTTTACTGGCCGAGGGAGCCGGTGTACAGCTTCTGGGTGATGTGGCCAGCATGACTAAGCCGCTTCTGGCGAACCAGAGCAGCGCACGGAATATAATATAATAATAATAATTTATTATTTGTATCCCGCCCATCTGGCCAGGTCTCCCCAGCCGCTCTGGGCGGCTTCCAACAAATATCAAAATACATTAAATTATCACAGATTAAAAACTTCCCTAAACAGGGCTGCCTTCAGGTATTTTCTAAATGTCAGGTAGTTGTTTATCGCTTTGACCCCTGACGGGAGGGCGTTCCACAGGACGGGCGCCACTTTACCTTCCCGCCGGAGTGGTCCCTATTTATCTACTTGCACTTTGACGTGCTTTCGAACTGCTAGGTGGGCAGGAGCAGGGACCGAGCAACGGGAGCTCACCCCGTCGCAGGGATTCGAACCACCGACCTTCTGATCGGCAAGCCCTAGGCCCTGTGGTTTAACCCACAGCGCCACCAATGTTATTTATTTATCATTCATACATATACAAAAATGCCTACCCATTACAGAGTATCTTTCTATACTGTACTAAGATAGCTACTTAAGTCTAAAGGAAAAACAAAGTCAGGAAGATGGGGGGGAAACAAGAACAGGAGATTCCTAAAGAGAAAGGGAGAGAAAAGGGAAAGAAATGATAAACTACAGAAAGATAGAAAAGAAGAAAAGAAGAAGAAGAAGAAGAAGAAGAAGAAGAAGAAGAAGAAGAAGAGTTTGGATTTGATATCCCACTTTATCACTACCCGAAGGAGTCTCAAAGTGGCTCACATTCTCCTTTCCCTTCCTCCCCCACAACAAACACTCTGTGAGGTGAGTGGGGCTGAGAGACTTCAGAGAAGTGTGACCAGCAGCTGCAGGTGGAGGAGAGGAGACGCGAACCCGGTTCACCAGATTACAAGTCTACTGCTCTTAACCACTACACCACACTGGCTCTCCCAGCTCTCTGTCCTGCAGCTTCATTCCTTCAACCATTCTATCTTCTATAAACCAGAATTTTTTCAATCTTCAAACCCCAATATTACAAGTTCATTTTCTCTCTCATGCAAAAAGAGAGAAATTTCCAATCCTTAACAAAGGTCAGTGATGATTTTTCTCTAATCAAACATGGTAACTTTGCCAGTATATAAATTATTATTATTATTATTATAGTTCCACAATTTATTTTTTCAAAAAAAGGAAAATGTGTTTAAAACACCCTGATTTGTGTTGCAGGAGCCACAAGCACACACAGACTGCCAACATTGCTGATTCTCCTCTCTCAACCACCACAAACTTTAACTCTTTCTATTGTGTATCTTAAATTGCGAGTACGAAGTCATGGCCTGGCTTTTTTAAAATTAAGTTTATCAGAGCAAAGCAAACCATATCAATAATCCGCAGTGATTACTATAATAGTTCGTGGACAGAGAAGCTGCTTGGCATGCAGAACTTCTTGGGTTTAGATCCTCGGGATTTAGGGCTGGGAACGCCCCCTTTTCTGAAACCCTGGAGAGACGCTGCCAGTCAGTGCGGAGCTGCCTTTCTCAGCCTCGGGTCCCTAGGTGTTGCTGGACTACAACTCCCATCATCCCTAGCTAGCAGGGCCAGTGGATGATGGGAGTTGTAGTCCAACAATACCTGGGGTCCCCAAGGTTGAGAGAGGCTGGTGTGGACAATACTGAGTTTGGTGGACTACTGGCCTGACTCTGTAGGAGGCATTGCCTAGTGTTCCGAATTGTTTTTTCATTTCATTTAAGAAAATTCATTTCATTTTTCATTTTAGAAAATACATATACCGCTTGATTGTACAAAAAACAACAACAACAACCTAAGTTGCTTACAAAAAAATTACAAATTAAAATTGTCGATAAAAAGCAGTCCGAAACAGGCATTTAAAAAACATTCGGAAGAATCTTCTACAGCGGAGTCTCGGTTTTTGAACGTTATCCGTTCCAGAAGACCATTCGACTTCCGAAACGTCCGAAAACCGAAAGCGGAAGCCTCAATACAATAGGGAAACTCAAAATGGAAGCCGTGTAACACGTTTGGCTTCTGAAAATCATTCGAAAACCGGAACAGTTACTTCCGGATTTTCAGTGTTCGGCTTCCGAATTGTTGGGCTGCCGAGACGTTCGAAAACCGAGGTTCCACTGCAACACAAAATGGGGCTGCTTTGATTTTTTAAAAATATATTTGTACAGTGCCTAGAAATTAATAACAACAACATCAACGCAGTATTGATTCACTTGTAATTTCCTGTCCTTTCATCCTATATAATAAAGTGCAAGTGTCTCTGCGTGCCGTCCGTCCGTCCGTGGGTTTGCGCTACTGCGCATGTCCCCCACGGACACGGATTGGACGACGCAGAGACACTTCGAGCGGCCGGCCGAAACTACGCCGCCGCCATTGCCGTGTCCGCCTCCACCTCCTCCTCAGGCCGCTGCCGCCTCAGCCCCGTCAGGTGGCCCGCCCGACAGAGGTTGAGGCGCCGCCACAGACGATGATGACGGAGCCGTGGTCGCGGACACCGAGGAGGAAGAGGCTGGCGAGGGCGGGGGCGCCATCGTTGCGAAGGAAGGAACAGGGAAGGAACAGGGAAAGAAGAACGGAAAAATGGAGGGAGGGAGGGAGAATAGAGAAAGGGAGGGAGGGAGAAAGGAAGGAAGGAAACATGGAAGGAAGAATGGAAAAATGTAGGGAGAGAGGAAGGAAAGAAGAACAGAGGGAGGGAGGGGGGAGGGAGAAACAGGGAAGGAAGAACGGATGTTCTAGCGCCCGTTAATTTAACAGGCTGAACGTCCACTAGTACCCAATAATATACTTAAAAACACAGAATTATCTTCCATTCTCTCAGCCTTGCCCAACCTGATTGGGAAGACCCCTCTCTTTTCTCCCCAGCCAACTTGGGGGTCTGACCCTCTCTCCTTCCAGGGGAACACACACAACCCACAAACCTCTTGCGGCGCGTTGATGACTCCGATGTTGTATCCAAACTGCAGGGACCCCAACACGGCCGTGAAGACGGACAAGATTAAGGTGACGGTTATCCGACTCCCCGCATCTTCCTCTCCTTCCTGGGAAAACACAGGGACAAAAGAGAACATGGGCGATGAATCTATTTTCTCAGCTCACAGCTGGATTCCGGTCAGCACCCAGAGCCGCTTAGCCTCGCTCTCCGCAGCACCCCAAATCTGCACCCAAAAGCACCCACCTTCGCGTTGGAAACTTTGTGTGCAGAAGACAGTTCACAGAGATGGAGTTAAGGAACTCCATAGTCCCAGGTTATCCCTATACAGTGGTACCTTGGTTCCCAAACGCCGAAAACCCGGACGTAATTGTTCCGGTTTTCAAACATTTTTCGGAAGCCGAACATCCGATGCAGCTGTCAGCTATCGTTTCCGGGGCGCCTGCACCAATCGGAAGCTGCGCCTTGGTTTTCGAATATTTCGGAAGTCAAGTGGACTTCTGGAACGGATTAATTTCAGCGCTTTTGTTTTTGCTATTTATTTTGCGTTTTCGTTTGAGGCTTTTTCTGTTAATTAGTTTTTTGTGACTGCGTGGAACCCAGTTCCTGATTGATCGATTCCGTGACTGCGGAAATGGATAAAAGCCCCCCATCGAAACAATGACTATCATCAGTGCAGGTAAGGGGGGGAAATGTAATTTTAATTTTTATCATCCATGATACTGTCTTATTTATTTTATAGTACAGTACATTGATTATTAGGGACACAGGTGGCGCTGTGGGTTAAACCACAGAGCCTAGGGCTTGGTGATCAGAAGGTCAGCGGTTCGAATTCCTGCGACGGGGTGAGCTCCTGTTGCTCGGTCCCAGCTCCTGCCCACCTAGCAGTTCGAAAGCACATCAAAGTGCAAGTAGATAAATAGGAACCGCTTTGGCAGGAAGGCAAACGGCGTTTCCGTGCGCTGCTCTGGTTCACCAGAAGCGGCTTAGTCATGCTGGCCACATGACCCGGAAGCTGTACACCGGCTCCCTCGGCCAATAAAGCGGGATGAGCGCCGCAACCCCAGAGTCGGACACGACTGGACCTAACGGTCAGGGGTCCCTTTACCTTTTACATTGATTATTGATTATTGCTTTTGTTTTATGGATTCATGCTCTCGTTAGATAGTAAAATTCATGTTAGATGGCTGTTTTAGGGGATGTTTTTCAAAGTCTGGAATGGATTAATCCGTTTTGCGTTACTTTCTATGGGAAAGCGCGCCTTGGTTTTGGAACGCTTTTGTTTTTGGAATGGACTTCCGGAACGGATCAAGTTTGAGAACCAAGGTGATGAATTCTCCCTCCATCTCTTTGTTGTTTAGAGACAGATACCTCTCAGGTTGCAGTGTTTTTTTTACAACTTCCTCCTCACCTTCCTCTCTCTCTCTGGACCTGAAGGTGAGAGGTCACCTTCAAACAGAGAGAAAAATGGAGCTCTTCTTCTCAGGACTAGTTAGACCAGAACGAGAAACCTCTGTCTGATTGCCTCAACCTCGGAAACGATAATGCCAAGTTGGAAAAGGTTTGGGGAAAGGAGTACCAAAATGATCGAGGGGATGGAGCGGTACCCCCTCGGGAGAAAGGGTTTCAAGCGCCAGGGACTTTTTAGCTTAAGAGAACAGGTGAGTAAGAGGCGACTTGATAGAAAATTATAAAAAAAATCCCTACAGAAAATTATAAAATTATGCAATGGGGGGGGGGGGAATGGATAGAGAAACGTTTTCCTCTCATAATACTAGCACTCAGTGAAGCTGAATGTTGGGAGATTGAGGGCAGAGCAAAGAAAGCACTTCTTTACGCAACACATAGTTAATGTGTTGAGTTAATGTAATGAGCCTAGGGCTTGCCGATCAGAAGGTCGGCGGTTCGAATCCCTGCGACGGGGTGAGCGCCCATTACTCGGTCCCTGCTCCTGCCAACCTAGCAGTTCGAAAGCACGTTAAAGTGCAAGTAGATAAATAGGTACCGCTCTGGCGGGAAGGTAAACGGCGTTTCCGTGCGCTGCTCTGGTTCGCCAGAAGCGGCTTAGTCATGCTGCTCACATGACCCGGAAAAACTGTCTGTGGACAAACACCGGCTCCCTTGGACAGTAAAGCGAGATGAGCGCCGCAACCCCAGAGTCGTCCGCGACTGGACCTAATAGTCAGGGGCCCCTTAACCTTTACCTTACATAATATGATTATGTAAGGAATAATAGCAATCATGATGATATTCAAATGTGCATTGGGGGTAGATATTTGAATTTTCCACCTGAGACACCAAACCAACTCATTTTTCCGTTCCCAAACGCTGGCATCCTTGATTTTTATAAGAAGCCCCCAGAGGAGAGATGTTGTTGGGGACTTGGGAGAGAGGGGAGAATGAATGCTACCCCATAAACTGCCCCGTTTGGTTTGCCTGCCTCTGGTTTTAACCTACTTACCCTGTTTCCCCTATTTTAAGACGTAGTCATAAAATAAGCCATAGCAGGATTTTTTCGCATTTGCGAAATATAAGCCGTACCCCGAAAATGGTGATAGGCGCAGTACTGGAGGGCGCCAAGGAAAACACGGGGCTGGGCTTACGTAATAAAAATAAGACATCCCCTCAAAATAAGCCATAGTGCGTTTTCTTGAGGGGAAAAAAATATAAGACGGTTTTTTAAAATAGGGGAAACACGGTATTATTGGCCTTGGTGAAGAGAGAACAAATAATACCCTATTTCCTGTAACACCGCCGTCCCCCGTCCCCCCTCCAGCGTGTGGCACCAAAAGTAGAGAGGAAATAAGCTTTGGAAACAAAAGATGTTGCGAATTGCCATCTCTTCCCAGTTCCCAGGAAGTAGGGTGAGGCCAGCCTCTCCCAGTGAGAACTGTGTTCGGGTTGGCAGGAGAAATGTCAATATTTGACATTGGTTATTATATTATCCACTATCTTTGTCTCCCCTCACCACCAACAGCGACAAGCTCAGCCAAGTGACCCGTCACCTCGGAGAACAGCCCCAAAAGATCACATTTGGGGGGGGTGTACCGGAAAGTGGGAGCGCACACACACACACACACACACACACACACACACACACACACCCCTCGACTGTTTCTGGCCTTGTGGAAAAACCTTTGCCGGAGGACCTCACAGGGAAGGAAATTGTCGTCCAGCCACCGCACAGTTCAACCACAGAATTTGCTCTCGTGCAAGACAGCGATGGCCACCGGTTTCAACGGCCTTGGAAAAACTGACCAGGCCAATTTATTTATTGGCATTATTTCCCAAAGGAAAACGCAGCACATTTATCAGGATTAACAACAGCCATCGAAGACGACCCGAAAGTTAAACTAACAATAAAAGGAAAATCAGATGGAAACTCTATGATGTTTCCTTTTTAGCAGAAAAAGTGATGTTGAAGTCGCCTCCCTGTCATCAATAGGCGGGGAGTTCCAAAGTTCAGGTGCAGCCACGCTAAAATGGTCTTACAAACGTGGATCTCATAGGTAAACTGGTCCCAAGCTGGAGGATCAATGGCGAACAGCCACAATGGCTATGTTCCTCCCTTGCTGGGATTCAGAAGCGAGGAGAGAGTCGCCATTGCGCCCAGTTCCCCCGGGCATCTGGTCGGCCACCGGGAGAACAGGACCCCGGACCTGGGGGGCATTTCATCTCCCACATATTGCACCACCGGAGGCCCGCCTGCCGGCAGATAGCAAGGCGTGTTGTGACACAGAGGTCTTCAGCGACGCGCTGGCAGACGAGGGCTTCCCGTAACCCCACGTACCGCACGTAACCCCGGGATGGCACAGCCTCAAGGCTGAAAGTTATTTCGCCGCCGGGCAGAGGCGCAGAAACGTGCCCGGCTGCCGCCTTTGCACAACACTCACGCCGAGGCAATTTAGGCGGGCGAGGAGTCAGCAATGCCTGTCCAAAGCTATAGGGCTCACCTCTGCTCTCATGAACTCTTGTGCCCATTTCCTTGCGTTCAAGGGTTTTGCCACCAGCTCCCTGGCAAAGGATATCTTGCGCTCTCCTTCTGCCACCCTGGAAACGCGGTTTTGCCTTCCTCTAACGGCCCTCCTAAAACATCTGAGTTTTCGGCTTCCGGTGGAATGCCTTCCACATGCCCATACCTGCCCTGCCCCTCGTAAACCAAGGGTCCCTGCCGCCGCCGCCACAGCCCCATACGATCACCAGGGGCACACCGGCTGCCCTTCAGACTCTGCCCGCATCATCAATGCAGCCCTCCACCCCAGAGCTGGCTGCCTTTTCGGTTGGAGATGGCAGAGGAGCTCATTCCTGCACAGAACAGACGGGCACGAGGCGGCAGCCTTAAGACCATCAGAAAAGCCAGCAGGATCAGGCCGGCGGTTCCGCTAGCCCAGCACCCTGCCCCTCTCAGGGGCCAACCAGATAGGTGCCTTTTCCGGGGAGCCCAGGATCCGAGTTCGAGAGCCGCTCTCCCCTCTGGTGGCTTCTTCTGGCGACTGGTTTGGGTGGCACTGGCTGCCCGTGACCCTGGAGGGCATCTTGTGGCTAGTAGCAGCCTCCTCACTGGGGGCTGGAAGGAGCCTTTGGGGCTAGGAGGGGGGCTGCAAAGGGGATGCCAGACATACCTTCCTCCGGGGGATCATCCTGAGCCGGCTACCAGAGCCTGTCCTCCAAGTGACTCACGCCTCCTCCTTGCTGCCGCAGTTGCTGGAGGCCTGTCCCCTCCCTCTTCCTCTGGGTCTGGTATTTGGGGCGAGGCCCGTTTCCATAGCACTGGGCGGCAGGGAGGGGCAGCCAGACGGCCAGGAAGGAGGTGAGGGGGGGTGAACCCTGCAGCCGGTAGCAGGCTGTGCGGCCTAGCGGGCGAAGCAAAGCGCCCTCACAAAGTTATTATTTCCTGGCACAGCTCCTCGCTTCCCCCCCCCCCTGAGCAGGCAGGCAGAAATCCAACACGTGGAGCTTTGTTGGGGCGCTTGACCTGTTGGATTTCTGCCTGCCGCTCGAGTTTTAAGGACGAACGCTGCTGGCTTGTGGGTCAGAGTGGAGAGGGGCTGGGAGCTCCTTTTGAGGGGGGAATCCAACACGTGGAGCTTTGTAGAGGACGCTTCACCTGTTGGATTTCTGCCTGCCGCTCGAGTTTTAAGGTCAAACGCTGTTGGCTTGTGGGTCAGAGTGGAGAGGGGCTGGGAGCTCCTTTTGAGGGGGGGAATCCAACACGTGGAGCTTTGTTGGGGCGCTTCACCTGTTAGATTTCTGCCTGCCGCTTGAGTTTTAAGGCCGAATACTACTGGCTTGTGGGTCAGAGTAGAGAGGGGCTGGGAGCTCCTTTTGAGGGGGGAAGCCAACACGTGGAGCTTTGTTGGGGCGCTTCACCTGTTGGATTTCTGCCTGCCGCTCGAGTTTTAAGGCGAACGCTGCTGGCTTGTGGGTCAGGGTGCTGGGAGCTCCTTTTGAAGGGGGAAATTGTGGGGTTTCGTTTTTTCTGAAAGCCGGTGGTGAGCTGGAAGAGGAAAGGCAGGCTTTAAGGATGCCTGTCTGGAGGCCCTGAGGGTTTGTGATCTGCTGCAGAGACACAGCAGTGTGACTAAGGTTAGTGGTGTGTGTGTGTTTGTGTGTGTGTGTGTTTTTATTAGTGCATTTGTTTTCCGGCAATCTGGGACGCGCCTCCCCCCCCAAGGCACCCAGGGGAGGACGTCCTGACAGACATCAGCACAAGAGAGGACCATATTAGGGGATGGTTGCTGGAGCCAGGAAGCTTCAGAAATGTAAACACGGAAAGGACTTCTTGACCCCCAAGAAAGGGAGGAGAAGGAGGAGGAGGAGGAGGAGAGACAACAAGGGTTAACCGGCAACAACGCTCAAATCATTCCCAGCAAAACTTTAAGGGTCTTCTTTTGGCAACCAAGCAGCATATTAAATTTTGCCGAGTGACAATTCGAACCAAGGATGGCGGAGGGCCTCTGCGCGCGTGCAGAGTTCCCTGCATTTGTCGGAGCGGCTGCGACAAAGGATGTTGCAGCGGCACAAGGGGGCGAGGAAGAACCGCAGGGCAGGGCAGGGGCTCGAGCTCCCGTACCTATTACTGAGAAATTAATAATAATTTAATAATAATAATTTATTTGTACCCCGCCCATCTGGCGGGAAAAGAAGATGAAAATCGAAAGGAGACTTCTGACAGAGGCTCCAGTTGTCTTTATTATCTTTGATGTTTCCTTTTTACTTTGTCATCTCGGACGTTTGTTTGAATGCAAGAAAGTGGAATATAACATATTTTAAAACCATCATATCCCCCCCCCCCTTTATGCACATCTAATTCAGTGCCTGCCCACCCCCCTTTTATCCTGGCTTTGGGGAAAATGTAGAAGAGACACCCTTAATTATTATTTTTTTCGCCTCCCTAGTTCACAACAACATTTCTCCTGCCGGCCTCTAGAAGTCTCGGCGTGAGGGGAGGCATCCAGGTGTCTTGGGAGTCGTAGCTCAAGGCGCCGGGACAGAGGCGTAGCCAGCCCAGGTGGTACCCGGGGCGGAATTTTTTTTGTCACCCCCCCCACCACTTTGCCAGGGCACTGGCAGAGCTGCACCCAGTGGCATAGCAAGTCACCCCCCACCCCACCCCCAGAATGATGGTGCCACTTTGGGAGGTGCGGGGTTTTTTTTTTTTTTTTTGTGTGTGTGTGTGTGTCTATTATCTCTTTTTTCCAATAAAGTTAAAATTTAATTTTTTAAAAAAATAAAAAATAAATAAAAAAATAAAGAAGTGTCACCCCCCTCTGATGGTGCCGCTTTGTGAGGTGTGGGGGTTGTGTGTGTGTGTGTGTGTGTGTGTGTGTGTCTATTATCTCTTTTTTCCAAGAAAGTGAAAAAAATTTTTAAAAAAATTAAAAAAAAATTTTAAAAAAAATTTAAAAAAAATTTAAAAAATTTTTTTTTAAGTGTCACCCCCCTCTGGGTGGAACCTGGGGCGGCCCGCCCCCATCGCCTCCCCTTGCTACGCCCCTGCGCCGGGAGGGCACCCGGTTGGCAAAGGACGCTGCAGTGCGTACGTGCATGGAAACGCGACCGCGTTTAAAGCATGGTGCGCCACTTCCCCTCCTCGCCGGACGGATCCAAGCCTGCCTGCCTGCCTTCTGAGAATGCTATAAATAAGCGCCGTCAGGTCCATTGTGAGATCAAATCTTTTTTCGAAAGCTTCAAAGGAGGAGGAAGCCAGGCACACGGCCGGTTTGCTCACAACGCCCCGTTTCGGGAGCCGGTTTAGGGCCGGCCGGTGCAAAGATAATAAATGCACATTAAAGAGAAGACACAAAACACAAGAGCCCCGGTGGTTGTGAACAAAAGGCCCACCTGGGGCATCATCCGGCGTCCGGCTGCGCCAGCCCAGGTGTGGCCAAAAACACCCTCTGTCATTTACCCGCCTCCTCAGCCGCCAGGGTTCAAAGGTAGACTGCGTCCGGACATGGGGGCTCCATTTAGCTCTCGCTGATCAAAGCCACTGACAGGGTAGCTCAGTTGCTGATAACCCCAAGGTTGCCGGTTCGATCGCCGTAAGGGACACCTGCATGTTCCTGCATCGGAGGGGGTTGGGCTAGATGACCCCCTGGGGTCCCTGAGGTCTCTACAAGTCTAGGAATGCAAAAAGCCTTGGGCCTGATCAGGGAGCCAGGCACTCCTTATGGAGTTACCCAGGGTCATTCAAGGTCACGGTGGAATATTTGGGGCGGGGGGGGCGGGGGAAACTGAGCACGTGTTTATTTGTTTCCTAAAAATTAGGCACCGCCCAATTGTTAAAACGAAAAAACCTCCCAATGGTTTAGATAAAACGGGAAATTCGGGGGGCAGGCAGCATTTACGATGCTTTGAAACGTACTAAAAAGTCGTGAACGGCCCTGAGATCTACGGAAGAAGAAGAAGAAGAAGAAGAAGAAGAAGAAGAAGAAGAAGAAGAAGAAGAAGAAGAAGAGATTAAAACCAACTTTCTATATGCCTGGGTAGGCTTGTCTAAACAAGGCTGTTTACAGGGGGGGCGTCAAAAAGAAACCAGCGAAGGCACTGACGGATGTCAATCAGCAGGGAGTTCCAAAGGGCGGGAGGATTCAATATTATTATTATTATTATTATTATTATTATTATTATTATTATTATTATTATTTGAATGGGACCCTACCTACCTGTGTGACAGAAGGATCCATGCCATCCCCTCCGGGAACAGAAATCCACAGTAAGAATTTCCGTTTATCTGACACCCGCCTTGCTCTGGAGGCACCCCCCAGAAAGGAGCCCGGCCCGCAATTATACCTCCTCTTTATTTGGCCTCGCTGCCCCCCCTCCTCAACATTCAATCTCTTTCCCAAGTCTCTGGGGAAACCAAGGTTTCATCTGCCCGTTTCCAGCTCTGAGATGGGAACGTTTCCAAGCCAGCTAGGATTTCATCCTCTGTTTGGGGGCGGGGGGGTGTCACGCGATGCATTTGAGTGGCAGGTGACGGGCCTGTCACCGTGTGGGAGAGAGTCCAGTTACTCGCACACGCAGGAACCCCCCCAAAAAACGTACGTGTGTGTGTGTGTGTGTGTGTGTGTGTGTGTGTGTGTGTCCCACCATTCACTCCCCCCCCCCCAAAATGACCGCAGCATCTTTGACTGGCTCTGAAGTTCAGGTTGGGAAACTGGATCAGCTTTAAAAGCCACCCACGGCTTTTCACTCCCCCCTCCGTCCTTCCCGAAATGGGAAGGGGGGGCTTCAACCGGTGTCTTGACAACCCCGGCACCCTGTCAGTCAGCGGTTGGCCTGGCACCCAGCACCTGTTCGGCTGCAGGGGGAGGGAAGTGTAATTTAATTTCATTTTTTTTAAAGGGCCAGAGGGGAATACACAGAGACATGCGCCTTTTGCCTCCATTACTCAGCGTAATGGGAGACAGGCCTGATCTGGATGGAAGCAGCCAAATATGGCTTTTTCTCTCTGTCTCCAGCAGCCGGGGTTCATTCCTGCCTCCAGGCCTGGAAGAACGGGTGGTTTTTTTAAATTAAAACAAAACAACAACAGCAAGTCCAAACGTTTCTCGATGGGAATAGAGACATCCGAAAGGGCAAGTGGTACATTGTGGGGTCAAATCAGAAATGGGGGTGGCATCTTTTCAGTGCCAGGTTTACATATAAGCTAAACAAGCTCTCTCCCCTCTCTCTAGGGGCCCCCCAAAAAAAGATTTAAAGGAAGTAAAAAAACCTGGATGTACATTTCCAAAATATAAGATAAAAAAACAAATAAAATGAAACCTACATACAGCAACAACAGTTCAACTCAACTCATTTTATTTCGGCTTTAAGCCCATAGACATAACAACTAAAAACAGAAACAGCACAGTCTGGTTTACAATTGCTAACATTAAAATAGATTAAAAGTAAAAAAATTCCTTCCAGTAGCACCTTAGAGACCAACTAAGTTTGTTCTTGGTATGAGCTTTCGTGTGCATGCACACGAAAGCTCATACCAAGAACAAACATAGTTGGTCTCTAAGGTGCTACTGGAAGGAATTTTTTTACTTTTTATCTTGTTTTGACTATGACAGACCAACACGGCTACCTACCTGTAATTAAAATAGATTAACAGGGATACTCAGTTGAATAAAATATGATAAAAATTAAATTAAAATTTCAAGCTGTATATAACGATCCATTGCGTTTCTTAAGTGTCAGAACTGATGTCAGAACTTTTGCCATATGTAGGGTTATAATCGAGTCTGAATCTTGCAACAGAAGGGCAAGGTAAGACTCTTCCAAATACCCCGGTAATTTTTGAGTGAATGGAAGTAATAGAGTCTTTCGGGCGGCAGAATACAAGGGGCAGACAAACACTATGTGATGAAGAGATTCAATCGAACGGTTATCACAGGCACATAAGACCGAAACTTGGCCCCTAGAAAATCTATGAAAAAGGACGTTTGAGGGGAATACATTAAACCATGCTTTAATAAAAGCGAAACGATGACTAGCAATAGAAAGAGTTGATAGATAGGCTGGTACTTGAAGTGGGGGTGCAATGTTCTGTGTTGTGTATGGACCTGTTAGGAAAGGTCCATAAATGACCATATAGCATATATTCAATGCAAAAGACAGCGACAATTTGCTGGTGACAAAGGACAGCTGGACATAGAAAGGTAAAGGGACCCCTGACCATTAGGTCTAGTCGTGACCGACTCTGGGGTTGCGGCGCTCATCTCGCTTTACTGGCCGAGGGAGCCGGCGTACAGCTTCAGGAGCTTATAGGGCCTCATCAAACCTGAATCCGGCCCTGCTTCTGTCGATCCGGGACTGTCCCGGGAAAATAGGGGCGCCCCTCTTTTCGAGAGGTCAGGGGTCATGGCCACTAGACACCATGGCCATGTGTAAGAGCCTGGACGTTTCCAAACAAAATTCAAAGTGTTGGTGCTGACCTTGAAAGTCCTAAACGGCCTCAAAGGCCCAGTATACCTGAAGGAGCGTCTCCACCCCCATCGTTCAGCCCAGACATTGAGGTCCAGCTCCGAGGGCCTTCTGGCGGTTCCCTCCCTGCGAGAAGTGAGGTTGCAGGGAACCAGGCAGAGGGCCTTCTTGGTGGTGGCGCCTGCCCTGTAGAACGCCCTCCCATCAGATGTCAAGGAAATAAACAACTGTCTGACTTTTAGAAGACATCTGAAGGCAGCCCTGTTTAGGGAAGTTTTTAATGCTGGAAATTTTATTGTGTTTAACACTTGATGAGGAGCAGCCCAGAGTGGCTGGGGAAACTCCGCCAGATGGGCAGGGTACATATAAATTATTATTATTATTATTATTATTATTATTATTATTATTATTTGGAGGGTCTGCAGTCTGTTGGCAATCGCTGCTGCAAAAGCTCAGCTTGCAGCAGTCTTGGCTTGCAGAGTAAGGCCCACCCCCCACTTATCCTGGGAGCAAGCCCCCTTGGGATTCAGTGGGGCTTACGTCCGAGTAGGCAAAGCTAGGGATGGATGGCACTGCCAGCTAAACTAAGGCAGGAAGGAAAAAAGCCACAATGATTACGAAAAGAGGCAGTGAAACGTCAGTGATATTATATTGCTATCATTAATAATTGCATTTGTATCCTGACTTTTTCTCAGAGTCTTGTATGGCGCTCTCTTCCGGCTCTTCCTCATTTAACCTCCACAACAACCCTGCGAGGTAGGTCAGGCTGACTGGGCCCAAGGTCACCCAGTGAGCTTCGTGGCTGAATCAGGGTGATTTGAACCCTGGTCTCATCCAGGTCCTACCTAGGCAGACGCTCTACCAGTGATGGCCAAACCTGGCCCTCCAGCTGTTTTGGGACTACAACTCCCATCATCCCTGACCACTGGTCTTGTTAGCTAGGGATGATGGGAGTTGTAGTCCCAAAACAGCTGGAGGGCCGAGTTTGGCCATCACTGCGTCTAACCACTATGCTGCACTGCCTGAGGAACTTAATCTGGTTGATAATCAGATATTCTTCACTTGGGTTTTGTTATCTTAACCCACGTGCGACTGTACTCTGCCTATTTAATAGTTTGGTTTTCCAGCTTTTAATTTCCGTCTGTTGTTATATATATATATATATATATATATATATATATATATATATATAATGTTCTATATACATTATAAAATGATTTTTTTTAAAAAAAAAACACACAACAACAACCAAAAGCTTTACAAAAAAATGAGAGCGAGGATAATCTGGAATTATTTGCTAAAAGCTTAATCTGTAATTATCTCACACCTTTTCATGGCAAATGTTTGATTATATTTATGCTGATCTTATAAAAGGTTGTAAATATTTACATCCTTGTCTATGTAAAGTGATTCCTTAAGGATTTAATATAAATCTCTGTGTATAGAATTAAAGGGAAATAATAATAGTTTTGATTTTGAACCTAATGCTTTGTGTTGTATGTTCATGCATATTATTAAGTAAAATAAAATTAATGTCTTTTTTTAAAAAGAGAGAGAAAGAAAGAAGGAAGGAAGGAAGGAAGGAAGGAAGGAAGGAAGGAAGGAAGAAAAGAAAGAAAGAAAGAAAGAAAGAAAGAAAGAAAGAAAGAAAGAAAGAAAGAAAGAAATTGTGTCTACAATTTGCCAGCAGTCACAACCCAATATTTACTTGTCATGTTTAATTATGGTGAATTTTGTGCTGTACAGAGCACTGAGGGAACCGTTAATTAAAATTAATAGACATGCCTAACTCAGGTCTACTTTTTGGCCTGAGACCTGGGAGAGACCAGGGTTTAAGTCCCCTGAGCCACAAAATTCACTGGCCTTGGCTCAGTCACTGCCTTTACTCAGGCTATCCTACCTCGCAGGGTCGTTGTGGGGTTTAAATGATGAGCGGGAGGAGATACCTGCAAACCATTTTGCGCTCCTTGGAGAAAAAAGGTGGGGTATAAATGCAAGAAATGAGCTTTTTATTTATTTAAGAGATGGTTCCCCTGAGCATGTGCAGAGTGGGTGAATGTCTCTCACCAGCAAGTAAAGCTCAGCATCGCCCTACAAGAGTAGGTTTAGGGACCAAAGTTTCCGGATCAGAGACTCTTTAGCCTGGTGGAGTCTCATCTGAGAAATGGATGCTCTCCCAGCCAAAAATAAAATCAAAAATAAACATAAGGGCATAAGCCTGTATTGCTGGGAGTTGACCTGCTCTTGAGGAGGGTTATACATCTTCTGAAGGAGCAAGTATGCAAATTGGGGGACTTCTGTCCCCGACACCTGGTGGCCCAGCTGCTGCTGCTGCTTCTTCTTCTTCTTCTTCTTCTTCTTCTTCTTCTTCTTCTTCTTCTTCTTCTTCTATCCCTCGTAGCCAAGTAAGATTGGCTTCCATAAACACAGTTTTAACAATGTGTCCGTAAGTGACTGTGGAGGCCAATTCTGGATCCACATGTCCTTCCACAGTGGGGACATAGGTTTCCGGGCGGGAGTCCATCACGGTGAGGGTTTGCCAAGCGTGCCTTCCTCTTAGCACGTTTCTCCCTTGCGTCCTGAGTTCGAGTGTCTTCAAAGCCCACGACACCTTTGGTAAAGGCTGTTCTCCAACTGGAGCTTTCACAGGCCAGTGTTTCCCAGTTGTCGGTGTTTATACTACATTTTTTTAGATTTGTCTTGAGAGAGTCTTTAAACCTCTTTTGTTGACCACCAGCATTACGCTTTCCCTTTTTAAGTTCGGAATAGAGTAGTTGCTTTGGAAGACGATCATCAGGCATCCGCACAACATGACCAGTCCAACGAAGTTGACATTGAATAATCATCGCTTCGACACTGGTGATCTTTGCTTCTTCCAGTACACGGGCATTAGTTCGCCTGTCTTCCCAAGTGATGTGTAAAAATGTTCAGAGATCCCATTGATGGAATCTTCCAAGGAGTTGGAGATGGCGTTTATACGTGGTCCATGTTTCACAAGCATAGAGCTGCACCCCTATCTGGACTGGGTTAGTCTAACTTCTGTTGTCTACGCTCTGGTATCCTTTAGGTTGTTGTTGTTTAGTCGTTCAGTCGTGTCCGCCTCTTCGTGACCCCCTGGACCAGAGCACGCCAGGCCCTCCTGTCTTCCACTGCCTCCCGCAGTTTGGTCAGGCTCATGTTGGTAGCTTCGAGAACACTGTCCCACCATCTCGTCCTCTATCGTCCCCTTCTCCTTGTGCCCTCCATCTTTCCCAACACCAGGGTCTTTTCCAGGGAGTCTTCTCTTCTCCTGAGGTGGCCAAAGTCTTGGAGCCTCAGCTTCAGGATCTGTCCTTCCAGTGAGCACTCAGGGCTGATTTCCTTCAGAATGGATCGGTTTGATCTTCTTGCAGTCCATGGGACTCTCAAGAGTCTCCTCCAGCACCAGAATTCAAAAGCATCCATTCTTCGGCGATCAGCCTTCTTTATGGTCCAGCTCTCAGCTGCTGCAGAATTTCAGCCAGGTTTCTCACTGGCCTAGGATGACTTGAGCCTATAACGCCAATCCTGGCCCGACTGCGCTGGCTGCCAATTAATTCCTGGGCCCAATTCAAAGGGCTGCTTTTGACCTATCAAGCCATAAACGGATCAGGACCGCCTCTCCCCATTTGAACCAACCGGGACCCTGCGATCGTCACCCGAGGACCTCCTTCATGTGCCTCCTCCATGAGAGTCCGGAGGGTGGCGGCGCAAGAACAGGGCCTTGTCTGCGGTGGCTCCCCTGCCTGCGGGATGCTCTCCCCAGGGAGGTTTGCCTGGTGCCTTCAATATACAGGCAAAAATGTTCCTCTTCTCCCAGGCCTTTGGCTAATTAAATCTATGGCCATTTAAACCGGTGTGGAAGTGGATGTATTGCTTTGGTTTGTTACTTTGTTAAGCATTTTTTGTGTTTTTGTATTGCAAACCGTTCTGCGATTTAATAAATAGAAACAATGTTTATAAGCAGGTCCTGAGCCACACACTCAAATATTCCAGGATGCAATATGGCAAGGCTAAATATTGCAGGATTTCTGTGTGTTCTGAACAACGCAGGCAAGGCGCGCACACGGCAAAAGATCGGTGCGAAGTGCGCTTGTTCGCGCATGAGTTAAATGATAGAGGTGACGGAGGTGCGATCCTGTTCCCCCTGCTAGGTAGTGCCAGTCGCCAGATGCGATGCGGCCATCTCACGGTCACAGAACATGAATTTAGCAATGCATCTCCAGCCACGCCTGTGGGTTTTGCGCTTGCTGCAGGTCACGCTTGCTACATGTGTGTGCTTTCCGTGATGTCACAGAAGGTAGTTCCGCTTTGCACACGCAACAGAACAGCGGGCATTCTGCGGGAGGCTCTGCGCAAGAGAGTGTGCAGAGTTCTGCAGCTGCAGGGTGGATCTGATTTAAATCAAATCAATTTAAATCACGAGTCCTTCAGAATGGAGAGGTTTGATCTTCTTGCAGTCCATGGGACTCTCAAGAGTCTCCTCCAGCACCATAATTCAAAAGCATCAATTCTTCGGCGATCAGCCTTCTTTATGGTCCAGCTCTCACTTCCGTACATTACTACTGGGAAAACCATAGCTTTAACTATATGGACCTTTGTTGGCAAGGTGATGCCTCTGCTTTTTAAGATGCTGTCTAGGTTTGTCATTGCTTTTCTCCCAAGAAGCAGGCGTCTTCTAATTTCGTGACTGCTGTCACCATCTGAAGTGATCATGGAACCCAAGAAAGTGAAATCTCTCACTGCCTCCATTTCTTCCCCTTCTATTTGCCAGGAGGTGATGGGACCAGTGGCCATGATCTTAGTTTTTTTGATTAAAATGCATTTTAATTAATTGACACTGCGGTTTTTATGCACACTGTGCTATTTCTACCTGTTGCTAGCTGCTCTGAGCCTGTGCAACTGAGAGTGCAAGTCACTCTCTCTCTCTCTCTGAGCCTCAGTCCTTCCATCTGCAAAGTGGGCATAAGAGCGGCCTACTCCACAGGGTTGTTTGAAGGTTAGACTTTGGCCGGGGATGGCAGGATAAAAATAAAAAATTATTATTATTATTATTATTATTATTATTATTATTATTATCCATCGGCTCACAGCTGAGATGTGCCCTTGAGGTCTGATCATGCTTCCTGGACGGTGGATAGAATGCAGGAAACTGTATAAAGGTAATATTTGCATTCGTTCTCCTGCGTGTTTTGGTCTCTAGCCCTGCACACCAATGGCACCTGTCCTAGAAGGGGGAAAGAGGGCAGAGCCTGTGCAGCTTAGGGCAAGTCTCTCTCTGAGCCTCAGTCCTTCTATCTGCAAAGTGGGCGTAAGAGCGGCCTGTTCCACAGGGCCGTTTGAAGGTCATTTTTTTGCAAGTTAGTAATGGAGGCGAGCTGAGGGTGTGTTGCGGCTTGATCCAAGAGCTGCAGCAGAAAACGTAACGTTAGGGATGGGTTCAGTCACGCTTCCGCCCATAAGAACACCCACAGTAATTAAAATTCCTAAATAGCTACTCAGGTTGGTTTAGGGATTATAATTACTGCGGTTGCTTGATGGCGTTTCTCTCAACAGAGCGGCATAATTGGGCAAGCGGGGGGGGGGAGAACGCTGCAGAAATCCAGCGGTTTGGGAACGGTTTTAATTATGCAAATAAGGCATCGTTTGCCTGCACGGATGCACGCTTTTATTAAAATGTACACAACCCTTGATGGTTAAAAAAGGAGGAGGAGGTAAGAATACTTTACGAGTAAAAGCCAAAACTATAAACTTAGCCCTGGGGGGAAAACAAAAACTTTTGAAAAGACAAAGGAACGACAGGCGAAAAAAGCTCTGAATCTCGGGGTCGTGGGTTCGAATCCCATGCTGGGCAAAAATATTCCTGCAGAGCTGGGGGAATAGATGAGATAATGTGGGACAGAGAGGGAGCCGCAGGGCTTTCAGAGACAACAGGGAGTGGAATATCCTGATTCCTGCATTCCTATCGACCTTCAGCCTTCCACTCAGAAACATGAGGACTAGAATCTTGCTTTATTTTCAGCAGCTCAGTGACAGAGCATCCGGCATTATCCCCTGCCCCAAACCCCGGAGAATTGCTGCCAGTCGGTGCAAGCAATACTGAGGTAGATGGACCAACTCAGTGCGCAACAGCTTTTTGTGTCCCTGCGTCACTTGCGTAAGCGAGCCAAGCTACACGCAGCGCGTAGCTCGGCTGCGGCATTCGCTCCCGTGAGATGTAGCGATGGCATTGACATGGATAGCATTAAAAGAAGATAAGGCTACGAAGGCCTTGGAGCCACGATGGCGGTATTCTCAGAGGCAGCATGCTTCTCATAGAATCACAGAATGGTGGAGTTGCAAGGGGCTCCCCAAAGGACATCTAGCCCAGCCCCCTGCAATGTGGGAATTGCAGGTAAATAATCCCTCTCGGCGCCTTTTGCGAGGAATCAGAGTGCTGCTCTCAGGTCCTGCTCTGAAGGTCCCAGGGTTCAATCCTGAGCATCTCTGCTTAAATCCTCCTATCAGTGATGGCTAACCTTGACACTCCAGATGTTTTGGGACGACAACTCCCATCATCCCTGACCACTGGTCCTGTTAGCTAGGGATGATGGGAGTTGTAGTTCCAAAACATCTGGAGTGTCAAGGTTAGCCATCACTGTCCTAGATGGCAGGCCTCTGACAGGCGGAAATCCTCCGGGGGAAGGCAGACCAATGGTCTGGAGCGGTATAAGGCAGCTTCCTGTGCTCCCTCCTCGCAATCAAGGGATCCGGCCTGTGGTGGCGGACGGGCGCTATTCGCACTCAGACCCCGAGCATGCAAAATGAAATCCACTCAGGGAATCGTCTCGAAAGCAGCTGGGCCGGACACAGCTGCTTGCAACCTGGCATCCGAGCGCCGAGACTGTCCCCAAACAAAAGGAAGCATTCCCGGGATTCCTGCATTGCAGGGGGTTGGACTAGATGACCCTTGGGGGTCCCTTCCAACTCTGTGATTTTTTTTTTTATTCCTTCCAGGCCGCAATGGGTCACAACAGGTGCGCCTCAAAGAAGACAATCCATTAAACGTCCCATAAAAAATATCCGGTTTCTTCACTGAGCATTAAAAACTTTGCTAGTAAACATGGCTCGGTGGCTTGATTCCCGAAATTCCATGAGATCTAGAAACCCTCCATTTTGAAAACATGAAAAATGCATTGGGTTCTTTGCAAGAGGCCCATGTTCCGCCCTCCCTCCTATGGGGCTCATCCATCCCGGGAACCCACAAGCTCTGTCATTCCTCTGCGTCTCCTGGGCGTGGTTATTCTGTGGAGAACCAGGCTTGGCTCGAAAGGCACTCTGCAGATGCTCAGAGGCAATATCCTCAGGGGCAGGGAGAGGGGAAGGATATAGAAGCTCAAAAATCCCTAGGCGTGAAATCAGGGCCGAATTCCGTTGCTGCCTCTCTGTCTGAAAACTAAGAGACTGTCTCTCTTCCCAGCTTAGAGGCCCGCCTTGCAGGGGGGTCGTTGGGTGGGCAAAAGCAGAACGGGGTGGAAGGGGAAGCTAAACAGATATAGCGATGAATTAACCCCAGACACTGCAAAGAACTTGTTTGTGTGAGGACCACTCGCCCTACGATTATAGAATTATAATCTATAAGGGACCCCTAAAGGTCATCCAATCCAACCCCCTTCAACGAATGCAGTCAGCACCTATTCTGGAAGCGTCTGAGAGCCGCAATTGGGTGAAAAGCGACTTGGGGAGACGCCCCGCTGAAGGCAGCGTGGCTTAACCTCTGAGTAAACATGACCCTCATTTCAGTCACAGGGACACCCTGAACTAAGCGGGTATAAATAGTTGCTGGCATGATCCGTCATGAAACTCAAGTCTTTAATTTCAAGTCACAACTCAGAGGCATTTAAAGATATGTTTGCTGGCAACGGAATATTCTGAGGAACCCCAGAAGAAGCAGGAACCCCCCAAAATGTGCTCCCAAATCTATGGGTCTCCTTGAGCTTTGGGTCTCAGCACCCACACAGCATTCCCCCCCCCCCTGTACAGACCTGTCTTCTCTTCTCCAGAAACATTTACCTCGTCCTCATCCTCTCTTCGTATCTGCTGGAAACCAGCCGGCATCTCTCCGGCGCCCGGGGCTGTGGCGAGTTCGAATCCTGCTTGAGATGACCCAGAGAGTCGTCTTCTCTTTCGCTAAAGGCTCGCCCTTCTTCTTTTGGGAAATAAATTTATATCCAAAGTCAAGGTCAAGGTGGGGATGGAAGGTGTGGGGATAATAATAAAAATAATTGAAATAAAAAAAACCCCAAGGGGAGTCCGGAGATGTCCCGAGGGGAGGGAAGAAGGGAAGAGGGGAACAGGTGAAAGGAGGGAGGGAGAGAGAGAGAAAGAAAGAGATTGGGGGGAAAACAGGTGGAGAGAGAGAGAGAACAGGTGAAAAGAGACAGAGAGAAACAGGTGAAAAATAGAGAGGGGAAAGTTTGATGGAATAAGAGAGAGAAAGAATGAAGAAAGAGTGGGAAGAGAGGGAGGGAAGGACAGACGGATGGAGGGAAGGGAAGAAAGAAAGAAAGAATGAAGGAAGGGTGGAAAGAGAGGGAGTGAAGGACAGACGGGTGGAGGGAAGGAAAGAAAGAATGAAGAAAGGGTGGAAAGAGAGGGAGTGAAGGACAGACGGATGGAGGGAAGGAAAGAAAGAAAGAATGAAGAAAGGGTGGAAAGAGAGGGAGTGAAGGACAGACGGGTGGAGGGAAGGAAAGAAAGAATGAAGAGAGGGCGTGTGAAGGAAGCAGAGGAAAGGTGAAATTGTGAGCTAGAGGAATAATTCCAAAGAGGGGACAGAGGGAAAGAAAGAAAGAAAGAAAGAAAGAAAGAAAGAAAGAAAGAAAGAAAGAAAGAAAGAAAGAAAGAAAGTTAGTTGAGGGTCTTCAAAGAGCAGGGAAATCGGGGTGAGGAGAAGAGAGACGTAGAGAAGAGGGGAAGGAGAAAGCCGCCAGGAAGGAGGACTGGGCGAGACCCTCGTGGAAAGAGCTCCCGGCCGGCTGGCAGGTCTGCAGTTTGGCCAGGGCTGGGCTGGGTTGGGCAGGGGGCAAAGCAAGCAGCACGTCCCCCCCCGCCCCGCCCCGCCCCGCCCGCTCCCATTGGCTGGCGGGCTCGGCTGGCACTAGGCCCGGCAGGGCGGGCAGAAGCTCCTGGCTGGCTCCCCGGACGGGGTCGCGAAAGGGGGGAGGTCGAGGGACGCGCCTCAGTGGTCCCTCTCCGTAAAATGGGCGCAAGGGGAGCCCTGCGTCTTTGCAGGGGGTTGGACTAGATGTCCCCTTGGCTCCCCGCTTCTAAGGGGCGTGCGAGGGGCAAGCGCTTCTTCTCCGGATGTTTATTTGTCTCCTATATCGGTGGAAGAGTCGCTCCCAGGAAAAGCGCTTTCCTTCTTCTGCTCTCTTGGGAGCCCCCCAAAAAAAATCAAAGGGGGGGGAAACCTGGATATACATTTCCAAAATATAAGATAAAAACAAAACCCTGTGTTTGCATTATTAAGTTTATGAATAAAAAATCATTTTAAGTTAGAGCTTAATAATTATTTCACTGTTAATATACTTCTTCTTAACTGTATTTCACTATTAATATGCTTCTTCTTAATTGTACTTCAGTTCAACAATTACTTTGACAAAATACATATTTTGTTATGTGCAAATGGCTTTAGATACCTATTAGGTCCATAAATGACCATATAGCATCTATTCAACACCAAAATAAGGTGAAGCTCAGCTCTGGTCTCTCACGACAACCCTGCGAGGTAGGCTGGGCTGCGAGAGGGGAGGTGGACTGTGGCTGATGGGAGTTGTAGTCCCAGACACCTGCTTGTTGACCAAGGCATACCCAAGGAGGATGGGGGAGGTATTAGTAGCCCCCACCCACTAGGCAACGCAGCCCAGTCCCTTCAACTGACCTAATGCACCACCTAAAATTAACCTCCATCTCTGTTGATAACAAAGACTTGCAAGGCGTTCTCCTTCCAACTCCTTAAGTGCTACAAACTTCAGACTTTTTTTGGGGGGGGGGGACACGGAAATCAAACCAACCTGAGGACCGGCTTCATTTTCCTTCCTTCTCCTTCCTACCCCTTCCTTTCCACCTTCTGCCGCAGAACTGAGAAGGCGGGAGGTACCCCCAAAGAGCATCTAGTCCAACCCCCTGCAATCAGGGCCGGATTTAGGTTTGATGAAGCCCTAAGCTACTGAAGGTAATGGGGCCCTTTATATGCCCAGCTGTCCTTTGTCAACAAGTTGTTGCTTTTTTTGTGTTGAATATATGCTATATGGTCATTTATGGACCTAATAGGTATCTAAAGCCATTTGCACATGCAGAATGTAGACACCCTATATATAGAAAGGAGCAAACCAGTGATATTTGAGGGAGCAGGCTAGCAGGCGGGGCCCATGACTTACATCACAGGAGCCTACACAACACAAAACCCTGTTGCTGTATGTTTGATTTTATTTGTTTTTTTATGGCTGCTAACAGATTGAGGTTGAATCCTGACAAGACAGAAGTACTGTTTTTGGGGGACAGGGGGCGGGCAGGTGTGGGGGACTCCCTGGTCCTGAATGGGGTAACGGTGCCCCTGAAGGACCAGGTGCGCAGCCTGGGAGTCATTTTGGACTCACAGCTGTCCATGGAGGCGCAGGTTAATTCTGTGTCCAGGGCGGCTGTCTGCCAGCTCCATCTGGTACGCAGGATGAGACCTTCCCTGCCCGCAGACTGTCTCGCCAGAGTGGTGCATGCTCTGGTTATCTCCCACTTGGACTACTGCAATGCGCTCTACGTGGGGCTACCTTTGAAGGTGACCCGGAAGCTGCAATTAACCCAGAATGCGGCAGCTAGACTGGTGACTGGGAGTGGCCGCCGGGACCACACAACACCGGTCCTGAGAGATCTGCATTGGCTCCCAGGACGTTTCCAAGCACAATTCAAAGTGTTGGTGCTGACCTTGAAAGCCCTAAATGGCCTCGGTCCAGTATACCTGAAGGAGCGTCTCCACCCCCATCGTTCTGCCCGGACACTGAGGTCCAGCTCCGAGGGCCTTCTGGCGGTTCCCTCCCTGCGAGAAGCCAAGTTACAGGGAACCAGGCAGAGGGCCTTCTCGGTAGTGGCGCCCGCCCTGTGGAACGCCCTCCCATCAGATGTCAAGGAAATAAACGACTACCTGACTTTTAGCAGACATCTGAAGGCAAGCCTGTTTAGGGAAGTTTTTAATCTGTGACATGTTAATGTATTTTAATGTTTGCTAGAAGCCGCCCAGAGTGGCTGGGGAGACCCAGCCAGATGGGTGGGGTACAAATAATAAATTATTATTATTAATTATTACTATTATTATTATTATTATCTTATATTTTGGAAATGTACATCCAGGTTTTTCCCCCCAGCGCTGCCTGCAATTCACGCTTAGACGCACGAAAACCTTCTTCTTCTCTGCCCCTTTGTGACATTTTGGCCGTAAAGCTATTACTGGCCTGTGGCGCTTTTTTTGACATCACAACAATCCTCAGGCCTCTCTCTCTCTCCTGGGGGCGGGTGGGAGGGAGGAAGCAAGCTGATATTTGAGTTCAAAGCCAGAGAGAGAAAAGGGGGGGGGGGAGGAAAAGGTCTTCCCTGCCTCCCCCCAAGTCTCGTGTCAGCTGTCCCCTTGGGTGGCCTTTAGAGAAGCCTTGGTGCCCTTCAGACACCCCTCCCTCCCCAGGGACGCCCCCCCCCAGCAGACTCGAGTCACACACTGCTGGCACCCGGCTCACCTACTCCTAAAATAGTCCGCAACCGACAACTCCCTTCTCTCGGCGGGTTCTGGCGAGCTTCCCCCAGGATGAAAAAGGGGGTGCTGGGTTGTGTGTGGATTTCAAGAAGGGGAGCCAGGATGGAGAAAGGGGGCAGTTTCTCTGCCAGTGGAAGGGGGGGAGAAATGGGCTTACGCTACTGTTCAGCCACGCTGGCATTCTCCTGGACTCGAACCTCTGTGTATATGGCAGTTATCCATCGCCCCTGGGACTCCCAAAGGGATTTGAAATGGACACCCTTTTAGCGACGTTTCTTGAATCGTGGAATCAAAGGATTGTAGAACGGGGAGGGACCTTGCGATGAGGGAATCCTTCGCTCAACGTCCTGAAATTCAATGTGGCCGTGTGGGAGATTTTCCTAGGTCGTTTCTAGGACTTTGGGGCAACTTCAGCCTGTGGCACAGCGGTCCAGTCCACAAAATGGGCCCTCAAGACTAGACTACTGCAGTGCGGCCTTTGTGGGGCTTCTCTTGCATCCAATCCGGAAGCTGAAGTAATAATAATAATAATAATAATAATAATAATAATAATAATAATATAATTTATACCCCGCCCATCTGCCTGGGCTTCCCCAGCCACTCTGGGCCATAGCTGTCAACTTTTGGATTTGAAAATAAGGGATGCCGCTATTAGTATACTATTTGTATATTATTACTATACAAAGCACTTATTACCTTGGGACAAGTCTTACCTGTGAGATGGCCTTACCCCATACATGGAAAGGCAGTGTGGAGCAATGGTTAGAGTGTCTAACTAGGACCTGGGAGAGAGCAGGGTTCGACTCCTCCCCGCTCAGCCATGAAGCTCGCTGGGTGGCCCCCCCCAAAAAAAACACATTTTAAAAGGGCATAGGGTGTAAATCAGATCAACCAAAGGCATCTCCTGGTAGAGCTGGGAAAGGACACCTTTCCCCAGTTAAAAACCTGCGCACCAACCTTCCCCAACAGGGTGCCCTCTAACTGCCTTGGACTACAGTTCCCATTGCGCCCAGCTGATTCTCTAGTCAAGGGCTGGGTTCAAATGTGTGAGGCGTGCAAGGCCAAGCCGTGATTCCAGGGGACAATACCCAACTAACCTCCGGACAGGGACAGCTTTTCTCCCGTGGCCCGTAAGATGGGGTTGGACTGGATGACCTTTTAGGTCATCTCCAATATTATGATTCTGAAAGGATCTGGCTCCCAAGGTCACCGAGTCCCTTGGGATGTGAGCTCCCTCTGCTGGCGAGAAATGGGTAAAACCAGAACATGAAAGTTCAGCTCCGGGTCAGGCTTAGCCAACAAGGTGCCCGCCAGGCGTCAAGAACTACAATTCCCATTATCCCTATCGGCTAGGCTGGCTGAGGCTGATATTGGCTGCAGGAGGACAGCTACCCCTACCCCAGGCCTTGAATCCAGAGGCTGCTGGATCTCTGCATGTGCTCAGGGGCACCGTCGCCTTGACATTTTCCCCCCAGGCCCTGGTTTTGAACCTTCCTGGTGGTTGGAAGATCCAAGGCAGGGCCCTTCTTCACGAGTTAAACTGCGGAACTCCCTGCCACAGGAGCCAGTGGAGGGGACACTAATCCCAACGGCTTTAAAAGTGGGTTGGACAAATTCGTGGAGGAGGAGAGGACTGTGGGATGTCCACTATGCTCTGCCTTCCCAGTTGGAGGGGATGAGGGGAGGGGGCTCCTGTGTTCGAATCCTGCTTGCAGGTTTCCCTTGGCATCTGGCTGGCCAGTGTGAGAGAAGGACGCCGGACCAGATGGGCTCGATCCAGCAAGCTCTTCTTACCTTCTTAAGTTTTTACGCAAACAGATTTATTTTTGCGGAGGAAAACCAGCAGCAAAAAAATCAAGCAATTGTTTGATTGTTACCACTGTAAGTCACTTTGGTTTTCACGGGCGAGGTAAAGCGAGGGACAGATTTAACAGGCGGATAATAAAGCAATGAGATGAGTTTATCACTTTAAAGGTAGAAAAAAGTTGGAAGAAATGATAGATTACAGATTAGAATTGGGATTAAGTAATGTTAATGTATGATTTATGGTTAAGACAATTATAAGATAAGATCATAAGTAAGAATAGGGAAAAATAATGAAAGATGAGAGGAAATTACTAAAGATGATTGACATTGAAACACAGCAGGGGAGACTGGAGGAAGTCACCCCAACATGATTAGAAAGGAGGATTGGGAAATTACGATGCCTGTTTTATTGTATTTTGTATTTTGTATTATGTATTATGTCATGTTAAGTTTTTGTTTATTGTTTGTTGTGAAAACCCAATAAAAACAATTTTTTAAAAAAGAGAGATGAGTTTATCACAAAGCTCAGTTGGTAGAACATGGAATCTCAGGGTCGTGGGTTCGAGCAAAAGATCCCTGCATTGCAGGGGGTTGGGCTAGATGACCCTCAGGGGTATCTCCCAACCATTCTATGATTTGGGAGACGGAAAGAATGGCTGCAGGCCAAGCCCCGCGAGAGGAGGAGTAGGCAGCGAAAGGGCCTCTTGTGCCAGAGGGAGGGGAGTGATACTGGCTGCACGAGGTTGCGCCGGTGCCCAGGGCCTGTATTTTTAGACCGCGATCATCCATCAGAGCCGTCAAATGTCAAGAACTCGGCGGGAGGCATGTGGGATCTCGTGGCCTCTGTGTCTGAAGGGTCAGCCGGCTGCTTACCTTTCTCTGGGAACACGGTTGCCCTTGTGATTGGCACAACCCCTTTAGGAAGTCTTTCCCGCAGGGCGGCATGGGCAGGCTTCATCCTGCAACCTTTGGAAAGGAGTACAACCCGACTGGAAAGATGCAATCAATTGCAGTAATTCAGTTGGTCTGCTCTTGTGGAATAGGGTAAGGTTTGCAGAAGGCGGAAAGGAAGAGGTTTTATTATATGCTGCTTCTACCGTCTGCATTTTTAGCAGATCTGGCTTTTTATACATCATTTTAATTTGAGCTTATTTACCTTTTAACGATAATCGCAATTACGTAGGCCTTATGCAAAGTCTGGGGACCCAGGTGGCGCTGTGGGTTAAACCACAGAGCCTAGGGCTTGCTGATCAGAAGGTCGGCAGTTCGAATCCCTGCGATGGGGTGAGCTCCCGTTGCTCGGTCCCTGCTCCTGCCAACCTAGCAGTTCAAAAGCATGTCAAAGTGCAAGTAGATAAATAGGAACCGCTCTGGTGGGAAGGTAAATGGCATTTCCGTGCGCTGCTCTGGTTCGCCAGAAGCGGCTTTGTCATGCTGGCCACATGACCCGGAAGCTGTACGCCGGCTCCCTCGGCCAATAAAGCGAGATGAGCGCCGCAACCCCAGAGTCGTCCACGACTGGACCTAATAGTCAGGGGTCCCTTTACCTTTATGCAAAGTCAGAGCATTGGGGTTCTTCTTCCAGCTCAGTTCTGTCTACACTGACTGGCAGGGGCACCCCAGGATTTCAGAGCGGGAATCTCTGCCAGCCCTATTTGGAGGGGGGATTGAATTTGCCACCTTCTGCGTGCCAAGCAGACGATTTGCATCTGAGCTGCGGGCTCCGGACGTTGTCAAAAGAGAAGAAGAAAATTGCCTGGCCGTAACATTTTGAACACATTCTTAATTTTATTTGCAATTGCTCTGTTTTGCTACTTCGGGAGGAAGGAAGGCTAGACATTTAAATAATAACAGCAGCAGCAACAACAATAATATATGCCCTGTAGGTCCCTGAAATCCTCAAATGACCCTGAAGTCGTAATCCACCAGCTCTCATCCTTGAATATAGCTGGAACAGGTGCCTCTGCCATCTTCCAGCTTCAGAGGAACTGGGGGGTGGGGTGGCACCATCGCAAAGGGTTGGGCCACAACAACACATGTGAGTCCCATGTGCAAGAGAGTCTCTGTCTCACATGGCTCAACTCCAGATCCCTCGTCTTACGGGAAAAGGTCTCAAAATATACACACGCCCCGGATGCCTGCATCCGATTTCTGCTCACTCTCGAAGTGCTCCAATTCCTAGTGGAAACCAAACCGCCATCATGTTGCTAGACAGATCTATGGCGCGACCGCACTTGGAGCACTTTGAAAGTGAACAGAAATCAGATGCAGGCTTCGTCTGGGGCTTTGCCTAAACTCAAATCCTCCCAGTCTTATATCCCTAGTGCTGCAAAATTGTTACAAGAGCGCCTGGGCTAAAATTGCCTATCAAAAACTTCACTTGGTCCCTGCTCCTGCCCACCTAGCAGTTCGAAAGCACGTCAAAGTGCAAGTAGATAAATAGGTACCACTCTGGTGGGAAGGTAAACGGCGTTTCCGTGTGCTGCTCTGGTTCGCCAGAAGCAGCTTAGTCATGCTGGCCACATGACCCAGAAGCTGTACGCCGGCTCCCTCGGCCAGTAAAGCGAGATGAGCGCCGCAACCCCAGAGTTGTCCACGACTGGACCTAATGATCAGGTGTCCCTTTACCTTTATATGTCCAGCTGTCCTTTGTCAACAACAAATTGTTGCTGTTTTTTTGTGTTGAATATATGTTGTATGGTAATTTATGGACCTAATACCGGTAGGTATTTGCACATAACAAAATATGCATTTTATCAAATAATTGAAATACAAATAAGAAGAAGCATATATTAATAGTAAAATACAATTAAGAAGAAGTATATTAATAGTGAAATAAGTATTAAGCTCTAACTTAAAATGATTTTTTATTCATAACAAACTTAATAATGCAAACACATTGACATTTGGCGATAACAAAAGTTCCTTTAGAAACACAATTTGCAAAGACTCATAATCTAGTCTCGGGAAACTTCCTATAACATGAAATAATAACAGGTGTCAATATAGGATGCAAACTACTAATAATTAGAAATAGCAGAATGTAGGCACCCTATATATAGAAAGGAGCAAACCAGTGATATTTTAGGGAGCAGGCTAGCAGGCGGGGCCCATGACTTACATCCTAGGAGCCTACACAACACAAAACCCTGTCGCTGCATGTAGGTTTTATTTTATTTGTTTTGTATCTTATATTTTGGAAATGTACATACAGGTTTTTTTCCTTTAAATTTTTTTGGGGGGGCCCCATGAGAGTGGGGCCCTAAGCTATGGCTTGGTTAGGTAATATGTAAATCCGGCACTGGGTTATTAAAACGCTTTCACTCTCAGCTTGTTGAAGTGCGTCCGATCCTATCTGGTTCTCCATTCACAAATACAGCAGCGCCCCCTCTGGGAATGTTTGCAAATATTGCCAGAAATATTGTGAAACCTCCGACAGGGGGCGTCTCCTGCCCAGCGCTTGGCTGCGGCAAGGGCGCCATCTACTGACCTTGTTGGAGAATCGCACCTTTTCTGGCTGAATCTGGCGCCGCGACTCTGGCCGAGATCCAGGCCGGGTTTTCTTCGATGCTGCCCCGCCCTTATGAAAGCGGCGCCTCGGGCGCAGGTGAGTGGGTCGCCTGGAAATCCCGGACTGGATTCCTTCCCCAAACTCATACTAGCAGGTGCATTTATCGCTGCCTGAGCGACCTGGCGGCGGAATGGCATTTCCCTCCCACGTGCAAAATGTGGTTTTGAGTGCTAAGAAAAGGCAGTCTTCCAGCCTTTGGCGGAATAGGTGCATTTAAGTAAATAAACTTAACATTTTCTCTGCTCGCCCCTACGTCACCATTCCATGAATTGCAACGTCCCTGCGTTCCTCTTATGCTAGAGAGAGCAAGTCAAATAGGAACTCAGATTAAGAAAAACAATACATTGAGCATGTTCAGTTTTGCATGTTATGTTCCATTAAGTCAACAGTAGCATCGCAGGAATGAAATGGAGTTTGCTGCTAAGAACGTTAAGTTACAAGAAATGAGATTCTAACTAAACATCGGGAATAACTTTCTTTTATTTATATATATACAATTTTTATTTATTTTCCATTTAATTATATACATTCACATCACCATTATCCACTTTACCTCCCTGGCTCTCTAGAATTCAGGCTCCCTCAACCTCGGCCCTCCAGATGTTTTGAGACTACAATTCCCAGCATCCCTGACCACTGGTCCTGCTAGCTAGGGATCATGGGAGTTGTAGTCCCAATACATCAGGCGGGCCGAGGTTGAGGAAGCCTGGTCTAGAGCCTATCGGCTTCCTTCCTTCCCTCCCGCCTCATGGCTTTCAAAATTAACCTTTATAATCATTGCATTTAGTGCATATTCCGATTTGAATTGCACTCATTACAAAATGCAACATATTTTTATTCATTTTTCAATTTGTCAACAAAATACATCATAAAAACAATTGTATAAGTTCAACATATATCCTTATGCTCCGCCGAGCATTGTGACTTCCCTCCCGATCCATTCTGGTTTTCTTCCTTCACCTCCTTCTTTCGCTTTGTTTTACATAAATTGTAATTATATATGTTACATACTTTCTATATAAATCTGAATTTTTACATTGTAAGTATTGAGTCATAACCTGTGAGTGTATCCCTTTCATTACAATGTTTCTTCAAATATTCAATAAACTTACTCCAATCCGATTGAAGCTTTTGGTCTCTTTGTTCTCTAATTCTACCAGTCAATTTGGCTAACTCCAGATATGCTATCAATTTTAATCTCCAATCCTCTAATGTTGGAACATCCACGGATTTCCATTTTGGGGCCCACAATATTCTAGCAGCAGTGGTGGCATAAAGAAATAGCCTCTGGTCATTACTTTTAATTTCCTCCCCCACCAGTCCTAGCAAAAAACTTTCGGGTTTTTTTGGGAAAGTATATCTTAATATTTTCTTTAATTCATTATAAACAGAGTCCCAAAACTTTTTAGCTTTCTCACATAGCCACCACATATGGTATAAATTCCCCTCTTCTACCATACATTTCCAGCAGCACTCATTACAAAATGACTCAAAATTTAAATAAATATAGAAAGGTAGAAAATTTCTCATTACAAGTCTTCAGACAACCCTGCTAGCGATGTTAACTGCTTACAATAATCTTTCAAATATAAATTTACTCCAGTAAATTGAATATTTGATCATGCTGGTTTTGGATTTTACTAAATTTACTCCAGTAAATGGAATACTTGATCATGCTGGTTTCGGATTTTTCCTGTCAGCTTCGCCAGTTCTGCAAAGTCCATCATCTTCGTCTGCCCCTCTTCTTTCGTTGGTACTTCTCCTTGTTTCCATTTTGGGGCTGAAAGAATTCTTGCCGCAGTTGCTGCACACATAAACAGTCTTTTATCTTCCCTTGGTATCTCTTCACTAAACACCAGGGAGAACTTTCAGAAAAGTAATGGCTGGTAAACATCGATCGCCCTCTCCTGAAGTCCTGAATTTCTCCAATCCTTTTTTAAAAGCCATCCAAATTGGCAGTCATCCCTGCCTCTTGTGGCAGGGAGTTCCGCAGGCCAACTACCATCACTGCAAAAGCACAAGCACATCACATTTAACACGCGGCTCATCCCTTTAAAATGTTTCTGAATGGGGACCCAGGAAAACTTGCTGGAGGAAGGTGGGGGTCAGAAGACCTGTTAAAAACCCCTCTCCCCATTTAACCCTTGGAGTACAGACAGGTTTGTTATGGTTTTACAAAGCGATATCACACAGTTAGGAAAATAAAGCAGCAAAGATATTACGGTCAGATACGGCTTGGCCTAGTGGTCAGGGTGTTGGACTCAGCAGGGGTCAGTAAACCTTTTCAGCAGGGGGCCGGTCCACTGTCCCTCAGACCTTGTGGGGGGCTGGACTATATTTTTTTTGGGGGGGATGAATGAATTCCTATGCCCCACAAATAACCCAGAGATGCATTTTAAATAAAAGGACACATTCTACTCATGTAAAATCACCAGGCAGGCCCCACAAATAACCCAGAGATGCATTTTAAATAAAAGCACACATGCTGATTCCCGGACCATCCGCGGGCCAGATTTAGAAGGCGATTGGTCTGGATCCGGCACCCGGGCCTTAGTTTGCCTACCCATGACTTACATCATAGGAGCCAACACCACTCAGAACACTGCTGCTGTATGTAAGTTTTATTCTATTCGTTTTTTATCTTATATTTTGGAAATGTACATCCAGGTTTTTTCCCCTTTAAACTTTTTGGGGGCCCCCAAGAGAGTGGGGCCCTAAGCTATAGCTTGTTTAGCTAGTACGTAAATCCGGCACTGGTTGTACCCCACCCCTCTGCCTGGGTTGCGTTTGCTGGTTTACAACATTTTGCCGCCTGCTTCTCAGTTGAAACATCAGCTTGGCGTGACCAGCTGCCAGTTTCGCCTTGGGCATAAATTCAGCCATAAAGTGACTTTGGCTATCTGACTAGGGAGTCAGAGAGGGCGTTCCTCTCTTAGCAGAGACGATAATGATGATTTGCAGCGCCTCTTCTGCTCCTTGCCTGCAACGCAGGGAGCGGCAGGAACGTTTGCCCATATACGGGCAAGACTGGGCAAGGGACCAGCAACAGGTGCTCTCCGTATATGCATCGCTGAGAGGCAAAGATTTATGGGTGACAACAACGGCACACAGGATGACCTGGCAGAAAGCGCCTGGAAACTTGGGTGTGATTCTGGCGGACCTGTGCGCCTGGAAACTCAATCGCTTGCTTTATGGGAGAGTGTTCCTGTGGCTAGGCACCGCTAAGCGAGAGTAACTCTGAGCATACGAAGAGGGCCTGTCGCCACCAGTTAGCACACAGAACCTGCTTTTGGGTTTGTTTGTTTTTTGGATAAATATTCTTCATTTCATTTTATAACGTATATATGTTGTCCATCTGCCGTGATTCCGGCGTTGCTGGGGGGTTGGGCTGGATGACCCACCGGGGTCCCGTCCAATTCCACGATTCTGTGAAAAGAGAGAACTGTTATGGCCACAGACAAAAATTAAAAGGTGAAAAGCAAAACTAAAATACAGCTGAAGTCCAAATAAAGAAGGCCAGCGTTATCTGATGGTCAGGTCTCGTTCCAGATTTCCCCAGGCTTGTCTCGAAATACTGGTAATAATAATAATAATAATAATAATAATAATAATAATAATAATAACGGTTCCGTTGTATATGTAATAAAAAAATGACAAATCATGTCTAGCTGAAATCTCAAATTATGCCTAATATTCTCCCTTCTTACAGCTCTTTTCCAGAGTGAGTAGTACCAAATGTCCAGTGTAATATTTTGCATTGTTTCCCACTGAGTTGCAATTATTATTTGAGCTGCCGGGATCATATACAAGACCAGTTATTTTGACAATTCAGCTTCCTGGGTATCATCAAAAAATATCCAGTAACTTTAGAGAACCTGCTTTCTGCGACAGCTGAGTCAGCCCTGCAATGCATGTTTTTTCTTTTAAAGTAAGTCGGAGTGACCAGTCGAAAGGCTGGTTTCAAATCCGGTCTCCGTCCTCGTGAGCTGACAAGAGTATCTTTATAAACGTGACTCACTGGCTCACTGCTAGTCGTCCAAAGTGCTTTCTCATATGGCTCTCGTGAAAGCACAAACACAACTGACTGTTTTTTTTAAAATCAGAAACCGCCAGTGTAAGCAAGCCAGCAGCACCTGCAGAGAAACACTCTGTGCGTGCTCAGAGGCACACTCTGTTCTCATTATACACCAAGTCAGACGGGCAGGGTACAAACAATAAATTATTATTATTACGGTCGGTGCGCTGCAAGTTCCCTTGTTAAGACCGGATGTCAAAGGGTGACTGAAGGCAAAGTTTATCTTATACATATATTAATGCTTTATTTGGTTTCAAGATTCAAAATCACATTTTAACACTCCGTGATTATCATCCTATTCTACAATACTAATGATTTCCTGTTCACCCATCCTTGATGTTTGGGTCTGCTGACCCCTAAGTGGGTCTAAGGGATGGGCTTCTGGGGGTCCACAAACCCCCTGAAAATGATTATTTTCCACCAACTTCCTATTACCTTGAAAACTGTCATTCTGACTGACGAACCTCTGTAAGCATTGGGATGAGAACTGTATCTGCAAGTGATTCTGCTGCTTCACCTGCTGGATTTCTGCCTGCGCTGCAACTCAAGTCAAAATAGTGAGCACTTTGCATGTTGCTCTCAGAGCTGATCTTCCTCAGGGGTGCACATCTGAATGTATATTTGAGGAGGTGTGTGGGGAGGGAGAGAAACTGCATTGGGGACGACGACGGCGTGGTGGCTTTACCTGACGGATTCCTGCCTGCGCCCCAACTCAGGCAGGTGGGAGAGAAAGAGACGGAATGCAAGCGAATCGTGAAAATGACTACGAATTGAAAGTGGTGACGCGATATGTACTTTTGTTTGCTTGTCTTGTTTTGTTGCACAAGACAACAAAAACTACTTATTTTTTTTACAGGAAGGAAAAAGTCCCTCTCTCTCTCTCTTTCTCTCCAGGAAAAGGGCGAGGGTGGCCTTGGGTGTCGGTTTCTGCCGACACCCCTCCCCCTCCCCTGATGTCACGCGCCCCTCCCCCACCCGGAGGAGGGGGAGGTGGCTGCTAGGGCATAAATACAGGTGCGCGCTCACCTGGCGCGCAGGTACGCTCTTGGCCGTTTGCTCCCGCCGGATTCCTCGGGCTTCCACTAACTAGCGCTTCTCCGTCTCTCCCACCTGCGCCATGGCCAACTCGGGCTTGCAGCTGCTGGGCTTCGTGTTGTCGCTGCTGGGCTGGATCGCCGCGCTGGCGGCCACCTGCATGCCCCAGTGGCAAATGTCCTCGTTCTCTGGGATGAACATCATCACCGCGCAAGCCTTCTATAGGGGCCTCTGGATGGAGTGCGTCTATCAGAGCACGGGCCAGATGCAATGCAAGAACTACGACTCCATCCTCAGCCTCGACTGTGAGTAGCCAGGCGGACTACATTTTGTTTTTTGGGGGGAGCGGGGTGGGGTTTGGAAAAGGGAGAAGCTGGAGGGGCCTAGCCTCCACTTCAGAGCAGGACCTTGTTCAGGAGGGGGGGGGAAATAAATCTATTTATTAAATAGTAAAGGAGGAGATAACTCTAGTCTCCCTTCTTTCCTGACGCGCTTTTCTCTCCAAGGCGCGCCAGGCGTTGCGCGCGGTTCTTCCCCCCATTTCATCCTCGCCACAGCCGCCCTGTGAAGGAGATGAGGCTGAGAGAGGGCGGTGCCCGCTCCCCGGTCATCGTCCCCCCCCCCCTGCTTCATGCTAGTGGTCGGGATTCGAACACAGATCCGGCGCTCCAATCATTGCGCAACGCTGGTTTCGTTATTTCTGTATTACCCGCCCTTCGCCCTGAGGTGCCGGGGAGGGTCTTGCGGCGTTCAAACGAAAAACCGTGATGAAAATCGTCTTGCTTACGAGTAGGTGGGTTAGCAAAAGGAAATTGGGGGCTGAGACTGGGGAGGAGAGAGACCCAGGTGGTGTTTTTTCTTGGGGGGGGGGAGTGTCAGGAAGGAAGTGGGTTTTTGGGGGGGTGGGGTGGGGTGTCGCGCCATGAAAAGAGGAATTTGTAAATTCCAGCTATGGGGAGATGGGGGTTTCTTTGGGAGGGGGATAGCTCGAGGGGGGGCAAGGAGCAGTTGATGGGAAGGGATACGTTTTTAGGAAATGTGGGGCTTTCTTAACAAGGAAAGCGCAAGGTTGTGAGATTAGCGGGAAGGGCGCCGTTGTGGGTCAGGCGTGGGGCGTGTTTGGCCTTTGGCAGAAAAGGAGTTTGCAGTGGGGTTTGAAGGGCAGGAAGGAGGGTGGGGCAGGGGGGTCAAGTTGGGGTGACCCAGGTGGAGGAAGAAAGTCTTTGGGGCAACAGAAGAGCTCTCACTCCCCACACCTTGAAGGTGGCTTATTTTTAAATCCTGCCCTTCGGTGCAAGATCTCAGGGCAGTTTGAGAAGTTGAATTCGGTGCTTGGAGGGAGAGATCTGGAGCAAGAGGCGTCCATTTTCTTCCTTCAAAAAATATTACCTGCCTGATTCTTCACTGCCCTTTTGCCCCCTTGGCTACTGATTAACTCAAACTGTCGTCTTCTCCATCCCACACTCCAGGGAACAGGGAGCCCCAACCTATACACACAGGCCAGGAACCAACGCTCCCCTCGAGAAACACAGCCTTGTCTGGAAACTTCCCTCACTCCCATTCTTTAGAGATTTGGAGTGTGGGTTGTGCCTCCCCCCCCAGCCACAAAACCCCCAAACATCTCCTTTGTCCCTTTGGGGTCCCTGCCCACATCTTCCTTTGCAAATATTCTCTGTTCCTTCGGACCCTTTCCACAGCCTGAATTTTCTCCACCCCAGCCAGAAATGCAGATTTTTCTGTTTGCCTTTCCGTTTAGTTGCGAAAGAAAGATTTGGGGGTGAGGGGGGTGGGCGAGAGCAAAAGAAACAGCCCCCAATCTCCAAGGAGGGAGACAGACAGCGAGAAAAGCATCCTACTTTTAAATCCCTCCCTTCAATTCGGATATTTGGGTGGTGAGGTTTGACTGGCTTTTACAGGCTTTTAGGAGACAAAATGAAATGTATTTGCTCAAGTGGGCGCCTCATCTTCTGAAAAGCCCTTTCTATAATCCTGTCGATTAGTTGTGTGTTTGACAAGCAGGAACGGATTTCTCCTTTCACATTCAAAATGGTTCTGGGGCCCAAGCTCTGGATTCGAATCCAGCCTTTTATATGGCCAATAAATAGTGGCCCTTTAAGAGGAGACCCCAAAACTTTATTATTATTCTTTTGGCAATGGTGTAGTAAAGATTAGAAAAGCAAGGAACACCCAGAAGGCCAATTTTGGTGTGTCCCCCCCCCCAACGTTTTCCGTTTTCCCGCTTCCAGCCAAATCCTCCGGTTTATATCTTGGAATCCCTAAATTAGTAATTGGTGTGTCTTTCCCAGCTGTTTGGTGGAAGGGATGGATTTTCAGCCTTACCTGGTCTTACAGCTAAGCCCCGTGGGACCTATGAATTGTCTTAAACTGGGATTAAATGCAAACTCTTTATGGGCGGACAGGGAAAAAGGAAACTAGCGAAGTTGTTAAATCTCTGTTTAGACAACTGGGCCACAATGATCCGCACCACCCCTCCTTCTCCAAACAGAAAGAGGGTGGGGATCTCCATGTCTTGTTTTTTATTTTATTTTAAATTGTGTTAGAAATGCCACCACGAAATATTTTTCTTCCTTTTCTCCTTCTGTGTGCCCTCTTTCTGCAAATCTGTTGCTTTCACCTCTTCTTCTTTTTTAAAAACCCACCCACCTCAAAACTCTCCCCTTCACTTATTTCCTTCTTTTCTGCCGAAATTCTCTTCCTGAAACCACCTGGACTGGTCGGGTCACTTTTCTGAGCTTTTTCTTCTCTCAAGCCACACCTTCGGGTGAAGAATGACAAAGGCCAGCTCTCTCTTGTCACCACCTGCCGCTCCAGGGCCCTCCCAGATCTCTTTGACCTTGTTTTTGAAAATAAAAAGAGAGAGAGAGAGAGAGAGGTGGGGCAGGAAAGGGGAAATTTATTTTACGGTCAGTATCCATGGCTGGCTTTCGGAGTTTGATAGGCAAAACCAGAGAGGTCTCTGCCCTCAAGGCGCTTACAGTTTAAAACAGGCTGGGTGGGTAAGATTTAAAGTTAAGAGAAATGCTGGAAGAAGTGGTAGTTTACAGAGTTGAAATAAGATTAGTTAAGTAAATTTATGATGTATGATTAAGATAAGATAGCAATATGAGTAAGGAAATATAAAGTTTTAAGTAAATACGGTATAGAGAAATAATATTAGTAAAATAACAATATTAAATGATGAGAGGAAATTGCTAAAGAGGAATTACAATGAAACGTGGTAGGAGTGACAGGAGGAAGTCAAATTAAGATGATAAGGAAGAAGAAGGGAAAATTAAGATTTTGTGTTTATTGTTGTTTTTGTTTTATTATACGTGATTTGTGTTAAGTTTGTGTTTATAAGTTTGGAAAACCCAATAATTTTTTTTAAAAAAACAACAACAGTGTGGGTGGGGGAGGCGTTCCTTCTGTGCCAAACGCCCAACAGAAGTCAGAGCAAGGGTTTTTAAGTCCAGATTTCTGAGGACGTAGTAGAATATATAATATATATCACATTCACGAGGATGAATGGCCACCTGTCATGGATGCTTCAGCTGAGATTCCAGCATTGCAGGGGGTTGGACTAGATGACCGCCAGGGGTCCTTTCCAACTCTACGATTTTATTATATAATGAATACACGCAGAGATTCTGAATCCGGCATAAACTGTAGCCGAGAAGGAGAGCAGGGAGTTTAGAAGGAGGAAGTGCTGAAATATTCTATAAACGAGGGGCAAATTTGAACCACAAAACCTTTAAAGTTCATTTTAATCTCTTGTCTGTCCCTCAAACAATTCTGGGCCCTGTGGTTTCAGGGGCCGCTGAGAATGATAACCCTGCGAGGGGCAAACTACAGTTCCCAGAATTCTTTGAGGGAAAGAATGTGCAAGCTGTAGCGTTATGGACACAGGGTGATTTTTTTTTCCTTTTAGAGAGAGATTTGGGAGGGGGAATGGCTCCGGTCCTCCTCCTCTCCCTCTCCCAAGGGATCTGGTTGGGAAATGATTCTGGCAAGAGACGCCTTGTGCTTTGAATGTCCCTGGAAGTCAACAGCTCCGTGTGATTCAGGGCTGAGCGGCTCAAAATGGCTTCCGTATCGGAGTCGAGATTGCACTCTGGCCCCCGGTTCCCTCCTGCCTGCCGGATCTGGCCCTCCCCACACATCGCACCCCACCCCAAATGTGCATCTCGTTCCCGTCTGTTCTTGGGGGGAGCCTCTTTCATACCTGTTTACCCTGGAGACCACAACTCCCATCAGCCCCTGTCAGCACGTCCGCCCTCCCATCAGCCCCCAGAACATGCTCGCTGAGGCTCATGGGAGTCGTGGTCCAGAACAGCTGGAGGGTGCCGCTGCTTTTAGGCAGTGTTCCCCAACCTTGGGCCTCCAGCTGTTTTTGGACTACAACTCCCATCATCCCTCGCTAGCAAGACCAGTGGTCAGGGATGATGGGAACTGTAGTCCAAAAACAGCTGGAGGCCCAAGGTTGGGGAACACTGCTTTTAGGAGCGCTCGCATTCAGAATTAATGATTACCGGCACCCGGTCCTCTTTGGTGAAACCATTGTTCCTTTTATTGTTCGAAGATTGCCATGGAATTATAGACTTGTGGAGTTGGAAGGGACCACGAGGGTCATCCAGTCCACCCCGCCTGCCACGCAGGAATCTTTCGCCCAACGTGCGTCTCGAACCCACAACCCCAAGGTTAAGAGTCTCATGCTCTACCAGTTGACTGAGAGGAGCAGGGTGCGGCCTCCTTCGCTTTTGAAGAGGGAGCCAGGGGGTAGCTTGGCGGATATCTGAAACCGGGCATCTGAAACATCTCATTACATGCAGTGTTAGAAACTTAGGTATATAAAAAGGTAATAATAATAATAATAATAATAATAATAATAATAATAATAATAATTTATTATTTGTACCCTGCCCATCTGGCCGGGTCTCCCCAGCCACTCTGGGCGGCTTCCAACAAATATTAAAATACATTAAAATATCACAGATTAAAAACTTCTCTAAACAGGGCTGCCTTCAGGTATTTTCTGAATGTAGGATAGTTGTTTATCGCTTTGACCTCTGATGGGAGGGCGTTCCACAGGGTGGGCGCCACTACCGAGAAGGCCCTCTGCCTGGTTCCCTGTAGCTATGCTTCTCACAGGGAGGGAACCGCCAGAAGGCTCTCGGGTGCTGGATCTCAGTGTCTGGGCTGAACGGTGGGGGTGGAGACGCTCCTTCAGGTATACTGGGCCTTTAAGGCCATTTAGGGCTTTAAAGGTCAGCACCAACACTTTGAATTGTGCTCGGAAACGTTAAGGTAAAGTTAAAGGACCCCTGAAAGTTAAGTCTAGTCAAGAACGACTCTGGGGTTGCGGCGCTCATCTCGCTTTACTGGCTGAGGGAGCCGCCGTTTGTCCGCAGGTCATGTGGCCAGGATGACTAAACCGCTTCTGGTGAAACCAGAGCAGCGCACGGAAACGCCATTTACCTTCCTGCCAGAGCGGTACCTATTTATCTGCTTGCACTTCATGCTTTCGAACTGCTAGGTGGGCAGGAGCAGGGACCGAGCAACGGGAGCTCACCCCTCGCAGGGATTCGAACTGCCGACCTTCTGATCGGCAAGCCCCAGAGGCTCTGTGGTTTAGACCACAGCGCATAAGCTAGGCCCCAAATGGCTCCAGGGTTGCAGTCACCAAAACAGAACGTCCAGTTGCCGTTTTGGGGGCGGAAGGCTCGAAAGTCGTATTTATCAATGTATTTATCGTATTTATCAATGTATTTGATGTATTTTAATATCTGGTGGAGGCCGCCCAGAGTGGCTGGGGAGACCCAGCCAGATGGGCGGGGTACAAATAAAAAATTATTATTATTATTATTGCTCTTTGGTTCCTGAAACCCGTTCTGATTGTGCAGATAAAATATGACAGAGGATGTGCTGCTAGTGTGTAGAAACAGTCCAGATTCAAGAGCCAGTGTGGTGTAGTGGTTAAGAGCGGTAGACTCGTAATCTGGGGAACCGGGTTCGCGTCTCCGCTCCTCCACATGCAGCTGCTGGGTGACCTTGGGCTAGTCACACTTCTCTGAAGTCTCTCAGCCCCACTCGCCTCACAGAGGGTTTGTTGTGGGGCAGGAAGGGAAAGGAGAATGTGAGCCGCTTGGAGACTCCACAGGGTAGGGATAAAGCGGGATATCAAATCCAAACTCCTCTTCTTCATCCCTGGATGGTGGAGATGTCAGGATGGCGCCCGGGGCATCTTCACTTGGTCGCAAGTGGCCCATAGCCAGGTGCAAAGAGCGCCTGGCTAATTTTGAATGCCGATTACATGCGCCGCAGTAGGAAAACCAATGGTTTTGGGTCTTCCCAGGTAGGACCAGCGACGCCAGGCCTAGCGTACCTTCCATTATGGTGAGGAAGCAGGTGTTGGAGGCACCCGGGATCTTTAGGGCAAGGCTGAGGGGCCTGGGACCCTCCAGATATTTCAGGATTCCAGCTCCCAATAGCCAATGAGGAGAGGGCTCTTGCGCCTGAGGGTTTCCCATCATGGGCCAAAAATCCAGCAGGGCTCTTCTTATTTTTTTTAATTATTATTTATTAAATTTGTATGCCGCCTTACGCTCGTAGATCTCAAGGCGGTTCGCAACGTAACATTACAATATAAAGAAAACACAAAATACATAATAGAAACCAGAATGAAGACAACCCAATAACCCCCCCCCCCCAAAAAAAACATTTAAAAGGACATCGGATGCCAATCAGCCCAAGGCCTGGTTGAAAGGGAACGTTTTCGCCTGGTGCTTAAAGGATGCGCTATGTGGCCCTCCCTGGGGAGAGCATCCCATAAATGGGGAGCCACCACAGAAAAGGCCCCGTTCTCGTGTTGCCACCTTCCAGACTGGACTTATTCTTTTGTATAAGAAGGAAGCTGACCTGGTTAGTTTAGAGGAAGGCTCTAGAAACCAGGATTCTAGATTTGAAGCCTCTTTGACCTGGGAAGTTTTGGACTACAGTTCACATCTGCGCTGCCCCGCCCCCCGAAAAAGGCGGTGTTTGGGAGTTGTAGCCCCCAAGCACCTGGAGGGTGCCAGGTTTTGGGTGTGGCTTATGACATCATCTCTGGGAATTGGGGTCCAGTGGGTTCCCCAACCAGGGCGATCTGCTTTGGCTTCTCTCTGTGTATACCTGAGTCGCGCCGGCCTCTGTTTATAAATGATAATCTTAAGTGCCTGATAATCTTATCGTCCTTCATTGTTTGAGAAAACAAACTGGCTTTGCTCACACAACCGCAGGGGTCACGGGAAGAAGTGGTGGCGGCAGGAATCCGGAAATCTGTTTTGTAACTGGCTGCGTCCCCCTCCTGGGGGAGGCCGCTGATTTTTTTGTGCCCATTTCACAGACCCCTTTGCATAAGGTAGAGGACTTGGAATCCCCAGACTTTCCAGAAAGGAGGCCTTGAGAACTAGATCTGGGAGGAAAAGTTTTCCCGGTTGATCAGCGGAGAAAGGGGAAGAGGATTATGGGGGTCTAACACAACTTGGGACGCGGGTGGCACTGTGGGTTAAACCACAGAGCCTAGGGCTTGCCGATCAGAAGGTCGGCGGTTCGAATCCTCACGACGGGGTGAGCTCCCGTTGCTCGGTCCCTGCTCCTGCCAACCTAGCAGTACGAAAGCACGTCAAAGTGCAAGTAGATAAATAGGTACCACTCCAGCGGGAAGGTAAACGGCGTTTCCGTGCGCTGCTCTGGTTCGCCAGAAGTGGCTTAGTCCTGCTGGCCACATGACCCGGAAGCTGTACGCCGGCTCCCTCGGCCAGTAAAGCGAGATGAGCGCCGCAACCCCAGAGTCGTCCGCGACTGGACCTAACGGTCAGGGGTCCATTTACCTTTACCACAACTTGGATGTGCGGTTAGGCAGAAAAAGTTGAGGATACGGGATTAGAGGTTCCTGGCTGCAGGGCGGTATCTACTTTAGGGGTGCCCTATAGCTGGATCAGGCCAAAGGGGGCCCATTCTCTTCTCCCAGTGGCCAAGCATGCCCCCCATTGGGCAACCCACAAGCAGGATCCGAGCTCAAAAGCATTCTCCCCTCCTGTGGATCCCAGCAACTGGGATTCAGAGAGCAAAAAACTTTGCTCAGCTTTCTTGGGGAGGCCGGAGGGGCTCCCCCAGTGAAGCAACAACAGCCAGGGTTCCTGGTTCCAGGCCTCACCTCCCCCCCTCCCCGTAGAAAGCCTGCTTTGGCCGCTAGTTCCTGCCCACCCCACCCCTTTCCCTGAACTCTGTCCACCTGCGCTGGTTTCAATGAAACCCTTTGTTTCGCCTGCTGGTTGGCTGGTGTGTGTCGTCGTCCGTGGCACCTGGGCAGGTCTGCGTGCGCACCTGTCCTGAGGGAGGGGTGATGTCACCTCCCCTCTCGTCCGGCGGGGAGGGAGGCAGGAGAGAAGAAAGGGAAAGGGTGCGGCAAAGCCGAGCTGGATTCCGATCAATCCCTAGATCAACTTTGCCGTGAAAGTGCAAGTCCGTTTCCAAAACACTCAAGTTCTCCCAAGTCTTCCTGTTCGTTCTCTCTCTCTCTCTCTCTCTCTCTCTCTCTTCCACTGCCTCCATTTCCCCTAGAGAAGGACTGGAATGGCAGTGCAGTTGAAAAGGTAACACTTGTCTCAGTCAGAAGGAATCGGGTCTTTTCATGCAGCAGCACCTAAACTTTGGAACTCCCGGCCTGTTATTTTTCTAAATTAAATTGATGGGCCGTTTTTCTTTTCTTTGACGCGGCAACTCAGGGCGACTTAGAATATTTTAAGCAAAAAGCTTAAAAAGGGAGGGAGTTCCTTAAACAGGGAGCCACCAGCGAAAAGGCCCATTCTTGTGTTGCCGCCCTCCAGATGTCCCATGAAGGAGCGTCTCCACCCCCACCGTTCAGCCCGGACACGGAGGTCCAGCTCCGAGGGCCTTATGGTGGTTCCCTCCCTGCGAGAAGTGAGGTTACAGGGAACCAGGCAGAGGGCCTTCTCGGTAGTGGCGCCCGCCCTGTGGAACGCCCTCCCACCAGATGTCAAAGAGAAAAACAACTATCTGACTTTTCAAGACCTCTGAAAGCAGCCCTGTTTAGGGAAGTTTTGAATGTTTGATGATGTTTTTAATATACTGTTGGGAGCCTCCCAGAGCGGCTGGGGAAACCCAGCCAGATGGGTGGGGTATAAATAATATATTTTTTAAGATTATTATTATGGAGGGGGTGGGTACACGAGGGAGGGCTTCAGAGGGAAATCTGGGTTGATTCAAATGGGGATAGGTGGTCCTCACCTGCTTAAGGCTTTATACATCAAAACCGGGTGGCGCCGTGGTCTAAACCACTGAGCCTAGGGCTTGCCGATCAGAAGGTCGGCGGTTCGAATCCCCGCGATGGGGTGAGCTCCCGTTGCTCCGTCCCAGCTCCTGCTAACCTAGCAGTTCGAAAGCACGTCAAAGTGCAAGTAGATAAATAGGTACCGCTCCGGCGGGAAGGTAAACGGCGTTTCTGTGCGCTGCTCTGGTTCGCCAGAAGCGGCTTAGTCATGCTGGCCACATGACCCGGAAGCTGTACGCCGGCTCCCTCGGCCAATAAAGCGAGATGAGCGCCGCAACCCCAGAGTCGTCCGCGACTAGACCTAATGGTCAGGGGTCCCTTTACCTGTACATCAAAACCAGCACTTTGCATTGGGCCCAGAAACTAATCGCCAGCCAGTGCGGTCGGGCCAAGATTGGCATTATAGCCTCAAACCATCTTGCTCTGAATCCTGCACCAATCACAACAATGCAAACACAACACGTAGGCTAATAGTAGAGAATATATAATAGAATAATGATACCTTTCAAATTGTAGGAATAAGCCCATCAAAGTTCATATGGACAATATAACAGAGTGGTAGCGAGGAACGGCAAGCCGTGTGTTCAAAACAGATGTCCAAGAACAGTCTCTCAATAGTATTTCAAAAGTTACAACGGAAGATGTCTCAAAAGCCTCAAAAGGACAGTGTCTCCGGAATGAAACTACTGTTTCGTAATAGTCTTCACCAGCTGGAAATAAGATACAAGGCATACAACCGATGAACGATAACAAAACTGAGCTACCTGCATAAAGGTAAAGGGTAAAGGGACCCCTGACCATTAGGTCCAGTCATGTCCGACTCTGGGGTTGTGGCGCTCATCTCGCTTTATTGGCCGAGAGCCGGCGTACAGCTTCCGGGTCATGTGGCCAGCATGACTAAGCCGCTTCTGGCGAACCAGAGCAGCGCACAGAAACGCCGTTTACCTTCCCGCCGGAGCGGTACCTATTTATCTACTTGCACTTTGACGTGCCTTCGAACTGCTAGGTTGGCAGGAGCAGGGACCAAGTAACGGGAGCTCACCCTGTCGCAGGGATTTGAACCGCTGACCTTCTGGTCAGCAAGCCCTAGGCTCTGTGGTTTAACCCACAGCGCCACCTGGGTCCCTATGAGCTACCTGCATACACATTGTATAATAAAGCAGAATATACAAAACAAAAGATATTAAAAAAGGCACATACCTGATATTTTTTCAGCAGAATATGTAAGTAAGATTCATGCTAAGGATCAGTGCTCGCTAGATAGTCAAATTCGACTTCAGAATTTAGCCCCCGCCCCGGATGAATTGATTTGAACAGAAAAACGAAACGAGTTTCTTGTTGACGTAGCTGCCATTCAAAATCTTGCCTAATCCCGAATTTCTTTTGATTTACCCATAATGCTGTAAATAATAAATCTGTGTCCCAATGTTTATGGGAAATGAAATGTTCGACCAAAGGTGCCTCCATAATGGCGTTTTGTATGTGGGAACGATGTTCCCCAATGCGAACCCCGACTGCGTGTGTGGTGGAAACTATGTATAATAAATAAATTACATGGACATTGAATCAGGTAAACCACATCTTTAGTTTGACATGTACTGAATCCTGCACCAGCTGATGTTTCCAGACTGTCTTCAGAGGCAGCCCTAACCTAAAGGACGCGGGTGGCGCTGTGGTCTAAACCACAGAGCCTAGGGCTTGCCGATCAGAAGGTCGGCAGTTTGAATCCCTGTGACGGGGTGAGCTCCCGTTGCTCGGTCCCTGCTCCTGCCAACCTAGCAGTTCGAAAGCATGAAGTACAAGTAGATAAATAGGTAGCGCTGTGGCGGAAAGGTAAATGGCGTTTCCGTGCGCTGCTCTGGTTCGCCAGAAGCGGCTTAGTCATGCTGGCCACATGACCCGGAAGCTGTACGCCGGCTCTCGGCCAATAAAGCGAGATGAGCGTCCGTGACTCGACCTAATGGTCAGGGGTCCCTTTACCTTTACCTTTAACCTAGAGCAGGGGTGGCCAACTCCCAAGAGGCTGTGATCTACTCAGAGTTAAAAACAGGCAGTGATCTACCCCATTTTTGGGGTTCAGGTTGTTGAGCTTTTTTTAGGGAGGAAAGCTCATTTTTTAGGGGTTCAGGTCAAAGTTGTTGAGCTTCTTTGAGGGGAGCCAGTGATCCACTAGTGATCTACCACAGACTTCCAGTGATCTACCGGTAGATCACGATCTACCTGTTGGACGTGCCTGACCTAGAGCATAGACAACAGAAGTTAGACTAAACGGCCCCCTTATAGTACCTCAGTCTGGATTGAGCTTCAGTTTATTGGCTCTCCTCCAGTCCATTACTGAGGCAAGACATCAGTCCAGCACATCCACTCCCACACCTGCAGATGTAAAGGAGAAGCAGAGCTGTGTGTATGCAGAATATTTCTGACAACATCCTCCAAAACTCAGCAGTTTCATGGAGAGGTTGCCATCAGCCGGGCAACCTTCACTCTCCTCTTTCTAGTGCCTCCTTGAAATATGCTTTGCTTGAGGCAAGCCAGTCCAAACATGCAGAAGTTGCATCTGTTAGATTTCTTTCTTTCTTTCTTTCTTTCTTTCTTTCTTTCTTTCTTTCTTTCTTTCAGCTAGTGTTTATTTAAACCACCTTTGGAATGCTTTTAAACAACCTGTTTCTCATCGAGAATTTTCATGTTGCGTTTATAATTTTTGCAAACCGCTTAGAGGTGGTTGTGGTGTTTTTAAAAAATAATAATAATAATCAAGCTGTATATAAATATTGTTAAAAGAACTCCTCTGCTATTATTATTCGCAAAGCTTGAGGGTTCAGTCCCAGACAGCTCATTGTTGGTAAATATAATTTCTGTAGAGAATTTAAGCGGATGCAAATGTCTCCGAATTCATGGCAGCAGCATCCCCTCACCTGCCACAACCTGGCGCTCTCCAGCTCTTTTGGACTACAACTCCCATCAGCCCCAGCTGGCTGGGGCTGATGGGAGTTGTAGTCCAAAAGAGCTGGAGAGCGCCAGGTTGGGGAAGCCTTGCTAATCTATTCAAACACAAACGGTTTCAAATATTAGAAGGGATTCAATTGCGTTAATGCCTATGATTTACTTCAGGATAGAAAGACGTACAACTATGCTTTTTTTTTTTAGAAAAAGAGTGGTCCTTTTTGTAAAATTGCTTCTAATTAGGAGCAAGATGGGACAGAAGGCTTACCTTTCCACAAGCTTTATTTTTATCTCATTTCACAAGATTTATACACTGATTGTCAAACAACAACGCTAAAACCAATTTACAAAAAAGATGTAAGATATCAGTAAGAAGAATTAAGAGCACTTATGAAACAGGCTAAAAACAGATTAAAACTCACACCAACTTTCTAAACATCTGAGTAGGCCTGTTTTTAGCAGGCGCCGAAAAGCAAACAGCGCAGGCGCCTTCCTGATATCAATAGGCAGGGAGTTCCAAAGTTTATTGCCACGCCACACTAAAAGACTTGAGTCCTTACAAGTGCAAAATGGCACCTTTAGCACTGCCAGTAGGGACATTGCAGTGATTGTGTGATCTGCCTCAAATCACCTGATAGATTTATATATATATATATATATATATATATATATATATATATATATATATATATATATATATTTGGCAGGGCGGGGAGAGGAGTCGGTTGAGACTCTCCCCTTTAGATGCCATCGCCCCTCTGAGTCACAAAATAGGGCAGGACTTTGTTGCTCCTCAGGGCTCTCTCCGTGAACCCAGGAGTCCTGCTGCGACTCCTGCCTTTACGAAAGCTCGCTTGCTGAATCCGTGATGCGTTAAAACAAGGTGTGGCTTTATAGGTCCTGCTAGCAAATGGATCTCTTAGACTTTGAATCCTTTTCTCTCTCTTTTTTAATCTGGCCAGGTTGTTCCTTGGCAGGAAGCCAAAGGCGGGAACTAAAATCAGGGACTTGGATCCTGGTGCCCCCCAGTGGCTGCCGGGAGTTGCAATCCGAAGCCACTGGGGGGCACCAGGTTTGTGGAGGGGTGGTCCGGGTCTGCTCCGCTCCCTCTAGTACTGTAGAGTTTAACCCCGATAGAGGGTTTGTGACCCCTAGGAACCCTGCGCTGTCCACCTCAGAATCCTCCACGCCCCCCCAGTCAGGCACCAGTCAATATGGGTTTAACAAACAGTAAAGTCTTTCATTGGGATTCAGGGCAAAATTAAAGGCTGAAAGCACCTTCAGAAGGATACTGACAAGCTGGAACGTGTCCAGAGGAGGGCAACCAAAATGGTCCAAGGCCTGGAAACGATGCCTTATGAGGAACGGCTTAGGGAGCTGGGTATGTTTAGCCTGGAGAAGAGAAGGTTCAGGGGGGATATGATAGCCATGTTCAAATATATAAAAGGATGTCATATAGAGGAGGGAGAAAGGTTGTTTTCTGCTGCTCCAGAGAAGTGGACACGGAGCAATGGATTCAAACTACAAGAAAGAAGATTCCGCCTAAACATTAGGAAGAACTTCCTGACAGTAAGAGCTGTTTGACAGTGGGATTTGCTGCCAAGGAGTGTGGTGGAGTCTCCTTCTTTGGAGGTCTTTAAGCAGAGGCTTGACAGCCACCTGTCAGGAATGCTTTGATGGTGTTTCCTGCTTGGCAGGGGGTTGGACTGGATGGCCCTTGGGGTCTCTTCCAACTCTAGGATTCTAGGATTCCTGGCCCCATTGTGTCTGTAGAGCTTCCAACATTCCTCCGATGAAAAACAGGGACATTTTTCACTCCCCCCAACTGGCCCTCCTTGCCCCCCATTTCTTTTGTTTTTATTTTTATTTTTTAATTTAATAAACTTTATTTATCATTCACATAAAAAATTACAAAATTTCACAAGCAAGAAAAACAAAAACTGACAGGAATAAGGTAGATAAAAAAAGAAAATAACAGTTAAAATATGACTTCAAACTGTTTAAGCATCGTTTCTCATTCTTATTATTGGTATTTTGCTATTTCTAATGAAATTAAACACTTTAAATTATAGATCTTCAAGGATAGCATACAATTGATAAATTACAAGTATTCATTCACTATATAACTTTACTTCTTTCTATCCTCTTGTGTATTTCAGTCTAAGCAAATCACTAGTTCTGTTTTTATATCTTCTTCTACATATTTCCACTCCTCTTTTGTTCTTTGTTTCGGTATGTTTCTAATTGTTGCTGTCATTTTGGCTATCATTTTGCCCCCCATTTTTTGTCTCCCACCCCCTGAGCAGTGGCGTAGCATGGGGGGTGGGGGCACAGGGGCGGAAAATTCTCAGTGGAGCAAAATTTCGACGCCCGGTGCTGCCTCGATACATTTGCTCGTTTCCGTCGCTGGGCTCTGTCGATAATAATAATTAATAATAATAATTATTATTTATTATTATTATTTATTTGTACCCTGCCCATCCCCAGCCACTCTGGGCAGCTCCCAATCAAGTGTTAAAACACTACAGAAAATGGCTTCTCCACGGCGTGAACCAGGAAGTGACCTCTCTCCAGACAGTTGAATGACTCTTCTTTTCTTATCTCTGCGGCTGCGATCTCCTGGGCCGAATGTGCATATGTGCTCCATCTCTTTCCCGCACTCTGCCTTGCCCCGGGCACCGGCAGCCCCTGCTACGCCACTGCCCCCGAGCGTTTCCCGACAGAAGGAGGGCGAGCGCCGCCACCACTTCACCAACGGGACACAGCCTTCGCCGTCCCGAGAAAAACCCCTTCGTCGCAATTTTATTTTATTCTTTGGTAGCTTTGCAAAAGGGACCCAGGTGGCGCTGTGGGTTAAACCACTGAGCCTAGGGCTTGCTGATCAGAAGGTCGGCGGTTCAAATCCCTGCAACGGGGTGAGCTCCCGTTGCTCGGTCCCAGCTCCTGCCCACCTAGCAGTTCGAAAGCACGTCAAAGTGCAAGTAGATAAATAGGTACCGCTCCGGCGGGAAGGTAAACGGCGTTTCCGTGCGCTGCTCTGGTTCGCCAGAAGTGGCTTAGTCCTGCTGGCCACATGACCCGGAAGCTGTACGCCGGCTCCCTCGGCCAGTAAAGCGAGATGAGCACCGCAACCCCAGAGTCGGACACGACTGGACCTAATGGTCAGGGGTCCCTTTACCTTTAGCTTTGCAAAAAGAAAAGCACCGTCAAATAAATTTCAGAAAGGGGCAAGATTAAGACGTTGCTGACCCTGGGAGGTATTCAGACAGCTTCCTGGCTCTAGGACAGGAAGCGGGAAAATGCCCCACGGTGACTCACAAACCGGAGTCATGCCTTTAAATCACCGCAAAGGCGTTTCGTTGCTTTGTTTAACTTCTTGAAACTTGCACGGCTGGTATTTACCTGGAGAAGGGACTGGCCGTGAGTAAACTCTCCGGTTTCGAATATTCAAACGGAGCAGGAAAAAGGGCCGGGCTGCAATTTATCCTCTCCGACGGATGATCAGTGGGGCTTAAGAACATCTGACGAACTCTGCCAAGGGCATCCGGTTCCCACAGCCGCCAACCAGATGCCTGGGGGAAGCCCGAAAGCGGGACCCGAGTTCGAGGGCAGGTGCTGCCACACTTAAGGATTGATTTCTCGCAAGTGTGGATTATATTGCGTCTGTAAGCGTTGCAGTTCCGCACATTAAAGCAGTCAAGTGGGAATATTCAATCAATAAAATTTATTCGACCGTCAGTCAGAAAGCACATATGATCCATACAAAAGTTAAAACGTCTAAACATCTGGAAAAGCGTGACACTTAGAAACAGCGAGAAGTATATTATACATTTAGACCCGTGTCAATACAGTCAATTTTAGCCTTACGACGCTTAAAGGCCAAAAAAAGAAATTTGGCCACCGAGAAGGTTGTTGTTCCAGTGAACTTGTTCAGCAAATACAAAACCAGTCTTTCTCTGTCTACTGGGCTATGTTGGCACAGGAGTGGAGCTATAAGTTTTTGTCTAAGATCTGCATGGAATGGGCAGATCAAAAGAATATGTTCAGTTGACTCACCCACTCCCAGAGCACAGGGGCAAAGTCTCTGGGCGTATGGGACTCCCCTGAACCTTCCCCACAAAACCGCCGATTCCAGAAGGTTTCACCTAGCGGCTGTAAGGAGCCTACGGTATTCCACATAGTGGATTTCCGCCAGATAAGGGGCTGGTGAAATCTGAGATATCTGTTCCCCCAAATACATCCCAGGTTTCACAAGAGCAATGTCCTCTTGCCTAGCGATATCCCTCAGTCTTTGAGAGATCACAACTTTAGCTTGGCTAAATGTCATAGACTCCAGGAAGAGATGCGACAATCCGCAGGAGTGGGAATATCTGGGGTGAGGCAATCTCCATGCTTCAAGGTTTTGCATCCGTCCTCATAAAAAGACATTTGATGTTTTTGGTGATGTATCGGCGCACCTCAATTCCTCTTAGCCTCACTGGTGCCATTTCAACCCTGAAAAAAAAGAGCCACACCTTTTAAATTTGTGGGTGTGTTTTTTTAAAAAATAAATAATTTGTTTTAGTTTTCAGTAACAATAATCCAATATACGCCTCATTGTATCAATACCAAATTATAATATCAATTCCAATATCAATCAGTCAAATACCCAATTACATAATTTAAGTGGCCCCCCGTGTACTAGAATTGAAGGTTTGATAATTTACTTTAATTCTGCTCCCAAACCCTTATTTAATCCCATTACATTCCAATCGCAATAACGATTCCTTATACGACAGCTGCAATATCCTTAACTTCTATTTGTGTTAACACATTTAGTAATTTATCAGTCTGCCAGTGAAGACTGCCAGTATTAATAATCAGAATAAATTTGTGGTTTTTAACCTATTTGCTCTAATACTGTCTCTAGCCATGTTTTCGCTCCAGAAATCGACGGAGCCCAATGAGTCACACATCCCTAAATGTCTCTATTTCGAAAACGGCAAATCATAGAATCCTAGAGTTGGAAGAGACCCCAAGGGCCATCCAGTCCAACCCCCTGCCAAGCAGGAAACACCATCCAAGCATTCCTGACAGGTGGCTGTCAAGCCTCTGCTTATAGACCTCCAAAGAAGGAGACTCCACCACACTCCTTGGCAGCAAATCCCACTGTCGAACAGCTCTTACTGTCAGGAAGTTCTTCCTAATGTTTAGGTGGAATCTTCTTTCTTGTAGTTTGAATCCATTGCTCCGTGTCCGCTTCTCTGGAGCAGCAGAAAACAACCTTTCTCCCTCCTCTATATGACACCCTTTTATATATTTGAACATGGCTATCCTATCACCCCTTAACCTTCTCTTCTCCAGGCTAAACATACCCAGATCCCTAAGCCGTTCCTCATAAGGCATCGTTTCCAAGCCTTTGACCATTTTGGTTGCCCTCCTCTGGACACGTTCCAGCTTGTCAGTATCCTTCTTGAACTGTGGTGTTTGCGATACAACCCGGTTGTTCTTCTTTTTTAAAAATAGTGAAATATTTGTGCGCCGGTGCTTAAAGGGGAGAAAAATGAAAGTGTTTGCTGTAAATTAAATCGGTACCTTTAAAAAGCAAGCGAATGGACCCTGGATAGGGAAAAAAAATGAATTCCTTTGCCAGGCTTCAGGGAAACAGTTAATTGTCGCCTTATTGCAGAGAAACATTGCCTTTTCGTTTTCTGAATCGTCCCCCTTTATCTTCGCAGCTTCTCGCCAAGCCACCCGGGCGCTGATGGTGGTCTCCCTTGTACTGGGGGTGATTGGCATGGGCGTCGCCACCATGGGCATGAAATGCACCAACTGCGGGAGCGAAGACAAGGTGACAAAGGCTCGGATTGCCATGACGGGAGGCATCATCTTCATGGTTGCAGGTGAGTCGGCCAAGGAAAGGCCCGTTTTCTGCTATGTGGGCCTAAGACATAGCTGTCAACCCTCCCTTTTTTTGCGGGAAACTCCCTTATTCCAATGCCGTTTCCCGCTGCTATCCCGGATTGTTGATATCCCTTAAATTTCCCGGATTTCAATGAAGCAGTTCCTCTCCCTCCCTGCCGGCCAGGGAGGCTCCTCAGCTGCGTTGCTCGGCTGCCAATAAGGAGTCTGAGACCGACTGGGGGCGGAGCTTGCATGCCTTGTGCAGCCAGACCCTCACGCCCAACCAGACAGACAGACAGCCTGCCTGCCGTCTACGTGCTCGCTCTTTCGCTCACCCGTTCGCGCGCAGCCTCTGGAGCGCAGGGTGGCGAGGCTACTTGGTGCCATTGCACCGCCCTGGCGGCATCCCTTATTTTCAAATCCGAAAGTTGGGGGAAAATCCCTTATTTTCAAATCCAAAAGTTGACAGCTATGGAACAACAACAACAACAACAACAACAACAACAACAATTTATTATTTATACCCCACCCATCTGGCTGGGCTTCCCCAGCCACTCTGGGCACCTGCCAACAAAACACTAAAATACAATAATCAATCAAACATTAAAAGCTTCCCCAAACAGGGCTGCCTTCAGATGTCTTCTAAAAGGCATCTGGTGGGAGGGCGTTCCACAGGGCGGGTGCCACCACCGAGAAGGCCCTCTGCCTGGTTCCCTGTAACCTCACTTCTCACAGGGAGGGAACCGCCAGAAGGCCCTTGGAGCTGGACCTCCATGTCCGGGCTGAACGATGGGGGTGGAGACGCTCCTTCAGGTATACTGGACCTTTGAGGCCGTTTAGGGCTTTAAAGGTCAGCACCAACACTTTGAATTGTGCTCGGAAACGTACTGGGAGCCAATGTAGTTCTTTCGGGGCCCGTGTTACGTGGTCCCGGCGGTCGCTCCCAGTCCCCAGTCTGGCAGCTGCATTCTGGATTAGTTGTAGTTTCCGGGTCACCTTCCAAGGTAAAGGTAAAGGGACCCCTGACCATTAGGTCCAGTTGTGACCGACTCCGGGGTTGCGCACTCATCTCGCTTTATTGGCCGAGAGCCGGCGTACAGCTTCCGGGTCATGTGGCCAGCAGGACTAAGCCACTTCTGGCGAACCAGAGCAGCGCACAGAAACGGCGTTTACCTTCCCGCTGGAGAGGTACCTATTTATCTACTTGCACTTTGACGTGCTTTCGAACTGCTAGGTGGGCAGGAGCAGGGACCGAACAACGGGAGCTCACCCCGTCACGGGGATTCGAACCGCCGACCTTCTGATTGACAAGCCCTAGGCTCAGTGGTTTAACCCACAGTGTTCCTTCTACCTTCCAAGGTAGCTTCAGGTAAAGCATCAGTTAGTCTGATGAAAAAGGAGGGCTGAGCTCTGCAACCGCTCTTGCCGTCCCCACAGAGAAAGGATCTATTGAAGGGAGGCTGCAAATTGGATCTGTGGAATGGGGAGAGGCTGTTTGTTTTGGCGGTGCAGAAGCAGTGATGTTGTCATACAGGAGGGAATACGCTGCCCATCTCGAGGGAGGGCGGCAGCAAGCAGCGTTAGGAATCAGCGCTAGAAACTCAGATATATAAGCTAATCGCCCAACGGCACCTTGAACCTGGGCTAGGGGTGCCACAATGCAATGTCTAGGCACCTTCCTCCCCCATAAAATGAAATTTATCATTATAACTATTAATTTCATTCTTACACTGCTTTATATTTTAAAGAAAGCATCTCAAGGTGGTTTACAACACGCTAAAACATCAAATAAAACCATCTGGAAGAAAACAAGATGCAAGCTTCATAGGAAATGTTTCATATTTTTCTCCAAGTGGTGTTTTGCTTTCCGCATATTTATTTATTTACCTAGTTAATTTATACAGCTTCCCCATAGCAGAAGGACTCTAGGAAGGCAGTGGGGTGTAGTGGTGAGAGCGTTGGACTGGGACATGAGAGATCAGGGTTCAGATCTCCACTGTGGGTGACCTTGGAGGCAGTCTCAGCCTCTTCGCCTGCCTCACAGGGTCGTTGTGGGTGTGTGTGAACCATGTGCTCCTTGGAGAATAAGGTGGGATGTAAACAGAATGAATAACCTGCTTAAGAAAGCTGGAGGGGCCAGCCAGAGGGGGGTGTCGGTTGCCAACCTGGTGCCCAGAGATCTCCATGCGGTTGCAATTGGACCCACGCCAGTCACAAAACACACCTGGAGCCTGGCTGATTTCTAATTTCTAATAGGAATGAACCTGTGGCACATCTCCTCCTTTGTTCAGAATAATAATAATAATTAATAATAATTTAATAATTTATTATTTGTACCCCGCCCATCCGGCTGGGTCCCCCCAGCCACTCTGGGCAGCCCCCAACAGATATTAAAATACATTAAAATTTCACAGGTTAAAAACTTCCCTAAACAGGGCTGCCTTCAGGTATTTTCTGAATGTCGGGTAGTTGTTTATCGCTTTGACCTCTACTGGGAGGGGGTTCCACAGGGCGGGTGCCACCACCGAGAAGGCCCTCTGCCTGGTTCCCTGTAGCTTTGCTTCTCGCAGTGAGGGAACCGCCAGAAGGCCCTCGGCGCTGGATCTCAGTGTCCGGGCTGAACGGTGGGGGTGGAGACGCTCCTTCAGGTATACTGGGCCTTTGAGGCCATTTAGGGCTTTAAAGGTCAGCACCAACAGTTTGAATTGTGCTCGGAAACGTACTGGGAGCCAATGCAGTTCTCTCAGGACCGGTGTTATGTGGTCTCGGCGGCCACTCCCAGTCCCCAGTCTAGCTGCCGCATTCTGGATTAATTGCAGAAGAGGCTACGCAATCCTTTCTAGGAAGAGCTGTTCAGGATTAGGCAGCTGACGGAATATGGCGAAAGGGGTGTTGGGTTTAGCTGGCTTAGTCGAATTGCACAGCAGGAAGGAAGCCCTGAGGGTCATTTAGTCAAAGCCCATGCAATGCAGGAATCGTAGCTAAGGAATCTCAGAGAGATGGCCACCTGAACTCTGTTTAAAAAGCTCTGGCGAAGGAGAGCCTTTCGAGGGAGTCTGTTCCAAAGCTGAACAGCTCAGAAAGCTCTTCCTAAATTAAAAGACGCCTGCTTCTTGGGAGAAAAGCAATGAAAAACCTAGGCAGCATCTTAAAAATCAGAGACATCACCTTGCCAACCAAAGGTCCGTATAGTTCAAGCTATGGTTTTCCCAGTAGTGATGTATGGAAGTGGAGCTGGACCATAAAGAAGGCTGATCGCCGAAGAATTGATGCTTTTGAATTCTGGTGCTGGAGGAGACTCTTGAGAGTCCCATGGACTGCAAGAAGATCAAACCTCTCCATTCTGAAGGAAATCAGCCCTGAGTGCTCACTGGAAGGACAGATCCTGAAGCTGAGGCTCCAAGACTTTGGCCACCTCATGAGAAGAGTAGACTCCCTGGAAAAGACCCTGATGTTGGGAAAGATGGAGGGCACAAGGAGAAGGGGACGACGGAGGACGAGATGGTTGGACAGTGTTCTCGAAGAGACCAACATGAGTCTGACCAAACTGTGGGAGGCAGTGGAAGACAGGAGGGCCTGGCGTGCTCTGGTCCAGGGGGTCACGAAGAGTCGGACACAACTAAACAACAACAACAACGTTGAGACAGAATCTCCTTTCTTGCACTGGTTCAGATCCTAAAGGTAGAAGGTAAAGGACCCCTGGATGGTTAAGTCCAGTCAAAGGCAACTCTGGGGTTGCGGCACTCATCTCGCTTTCAGGCCGAGGGAGCTGGCGTTTGTCCGCAGACAGCTTTCTGAGTCATGCGGCCAGCAAGACTAAACCGCTTCTGGCGCAACGGGACACCGTGACTGAAACCAGAGCACTGAGAAACGCCGTTTACCTTCCTATTTATCTACTTTTGGGCATACTTTCGAACTGCTAGGTTGGTAGGAACTGGGGCAGAGCAGCGGGAGCTCATCCCGTCGCGGGGATTCAAACCCCCGACCTTCCGATCGGCAAGCTCAAGAGGCTCCGTGGTTTAGACCACAGCGCTGCCCGTTCCTACCCCCTGGAGCAACAGGAAACAAGCTTGCTCCATCTTCCAGGTGACAGCGCTTTGAAGATGGCTATCGTATCTCTTGCCCAACTCCCTCCACCGTTCCTTATAAGGCTTGGTTTCCAGACCCTTGATCATCTTGGTTGCCCTCCTCTGCACATGTTCCAGCTTGTCAACTTCCTCCTTAAACTGGGGAGCCCAGAACTGGACACAGGACTCCACGTGGGGTCAGGCCAAGGCAGAATAGAACAGTTCCCAATGTGGCCTGACTCTGGGAACTGTAGCTCTACAAGGCAAATCTCAGCACCCTTAACAAACTACACGTCCCTGGATTCTTTTGGGGGAAGCAAACCACAGAGCCTAGGGTAGGGGTCAGCAACCTTTTTCAGCCGTGGGCCGGTCCACCGTCCCTCAGACCTTGTGGTGGGCTGGACTATATTTTGAAAAAAAATATGAACGAATTCCTATGCCCCACAAATAACCCAGAGATGCAATTTATATAAAAGCACACATTCTACTCATGTAAAAACACGCCGGTTCCTGGACCGTCCACGGGCCGGATTGAGAAGGCCCATGGGCCACATCCGGCCCACGGGCCTTAGGTTGCCTACCCCTGGCCTAGGGCTTGCCGATCAGAAGGTCGGCGGTTCGAATCCCCGCGATGGGGTGAGCTCCCATTGCTTGGTCCCTGCCTCCTGCCAAGCTAGCAGTTCAAAAGCACGTCAAAGTGCAAGTAGATAAATAGGTATCACTCTGGTGGGAAGGTAAACGGCGTTTCCGTGCGCTGCTCTGGTTCGCCAGAAGCGGCTTAGTCATGCTGGCCACATGACCCAGAAGCTGTACGCTGGCTCTTGGCCAATAAAGCGTGATGAGCGCCGCAACCCCAGAGTCGTCTGTGACTGGACCTAATGGTCAGGGGTCCCTTTACCTTTATGACTGTTTAAAGTGGCTTCTACTGTGTGATATTAATGGGGCATAAGAAGACATCCCCCCCCCCCGCGCAAACATTTAGGATCTTTGAGCATAAAGGGTTAGGAAAAAAATAATGAACGAATTCCTATGTCCCACAAATAACCCAGAGGTGCATTTTAAATAAAAGGACACATACTACTCAGGTAAAAAAACCAGGCAGGCCCCACAAATAACCCAGAGCTGCATTTTAAATAAAAGCACACATTCTACTCCTGTAAAAACACACTGATTCCCGGACCGTCCGCAGGGCGGATTGAGAAGGTGATTGGGCCGCATCTGGCCCACGGTTGCCTACCCCTGACTTAAAAGCATCCATAACAGATGGGACTGTGAATTCTCCAGGCTGGAGGAGAAAGAAGCTGTTATATAAACTATTTTCTCTTCCCTCTCCTTTTTTCCCAGGGCTGTGTGCACTCGTCGCTTGCTCGTGGATCGGACACCAGACCGTGACGGATTTCTACAGCACTATCGTGGCGACAAATGCAAAGTGAGTTTTCCGGTTGAAGCAGGGTGTGGGGAGAGGAATGAATGCAGAGGCTGCCTCCTCCGGTGCTTGTAGGCCCGCAAACCCCACAAGACCTGGGCTTATCCCGATTTCTTCACCTCATCAAAACCTTGCCCACCCCCCTGGGCTAAATAGTCCAGCACAGGGTGGATTTGATTTAAATCACGATTTAAATCACTAGTCAGTAAGACTTGGTTTAAATGATTTATTTCCTTTACAGAAAGGTTTAACCTTGCTGGCATCCTCTTAATATTTACAACCAGATGGAGGTTTTATTTTTGGAATAATAAATTCTCAAGAGCAGTTTTTACAGTTATATCTGTAATTACTGATTTGGTTATACTATCAGAAATACATAGACAAATTTGAAGTTATTGTTTCTATTTGGACAACTTTTCTGCTGTACATTATCGGAAGGAGAAAAAAATGATCATCTCCTTAATAGCAATTTAAACAATTTATTTAACTAAAACAATAGCATTATAACATATGTATCCATGTTTGTTAACCAATGTGGCTAAATGATTCCCCCCCCCAAAGAAACTTAGACTGAATTTTAGCACACATGAAAAACTTTAAACAAATCCTTATTTCCTGATGAATAGCCTTTGGACTATAGGTAAAGGGACCCCTGACCATTAGGTCTAGTTGCGGACGACTCTGGGGTTGCGATGCTCATCTCGCTTTACTGGCCGAGGGAGCCGGCATACAGCTTCCAGGTCATGTGGCCAGCAGGACTAAGCCGCTTCTGGCGAACCAGAGCAGCGCACGGAAACGCCGTTTACCTTCCCGCCGGAGCGGTTCCTATTTATCTACTTGCACTTTGACGTGCTTTCGAACTGCTAGGTTGGCAGGAGCAGGGACCAAACAACGGGAGCTCACCCCGTCACAGGGATTCGAACCGCCGACCTTCTGATCAGCAAGCCCTAGGTTCTGTGGTTTAACCCACAGCGCCACCCGCGTTTAATAATTTTAATAATGACCCCCTAAAACTGCAATTTAACATGAATTTTACTATCTAACAAGACCATTGGTCCATAAAATGAAAACAATAAACAATGTGCTGCTCAATCCATCGGTAGCCGAACTGGGTTGCACACAGTCACAAAAACAAAAGGAAAAAGCCACGAAAACGCAAAATAAATAGCAAAACTAGACAGACCTCAGTGTGGCACTCAAAACGGAGCACGTTCGGCTTCCAAAAAATGTTAGCAAAGCGGAACACTTACTTCCGGGTTTGCAGCGTTTGGGTTCCAAGTTGTTTGAGTACTAAGGCGTTTCAGAACCAAGGAACCACTGTATTGTGCAACGGCTTTAGAAATGCATGCATAAACTGGCCCAATGGAGAGCCAGTTTGGTGTAGTGGTTAAGAGCAGCAGACTTGTAATCTGGTGAACCGGGTTCGCTTCCCCGCTCCTCCACCTGCAGCTGCTGGGTGACCTTGGGCTAGTCCCACTTCTCTGAAGTCTCTCAGCCCCACTCACCTCACAGAGTGTTTGTTGTGGGGCAGGAAGGGAAAGGAGAATGTGTGCTGCTTTGAGACTCCTTCGGGTAGTGATAAAGCGGGATATCAAATCCAAACTCTTCTTCTTCATGATTCCTCTTTCCTTGCAGGTACGAATTCGGATACGCTATTTTCATCGGCTGGGGCGGCGCTGCCTTACTGCTCCTGGGGGGCGGTCTCCTCTCCTGCTCTTGCCCGGGGAAGACCGCCTACAGAGGGCGCCAGTACCCTCAGGGGAAACCCATCTCCAAACCTCCCAGCTCCAAAGAATACGTCTAGTGCTCCTGATTGACAGTTCCTTCGCCCTATCCTCACGCCTAGAACGCCACTGGACTGCCCCCCATGCCCCTTACCCCAGAGGCGTGGGAGGGAAGGACCACCCTGAACTCTTTGGGACGACCTCACCACCTCCTTCCCCCATCCGAGAGAGGCGTTTTTAAATGTTTCCTGATTTCACACCAGCTTGCTTTCTTTTTTTTACTAAATAATATTATTTTTCAGCTTGCGATTTCCCTGTGTAATTCTTTTGCTAACGGATAGGAATGACCATAAGCGATTAACTTAAGATGGTGTAAACACACCCAACACAACACTTCCACGCCGACTTATTTGAGACACAGATAATTTGTTAATTGAACTCTCTTCTCCACCTACCACCCCCGCAGACTCCCAAATTAATATAATTTTTTAAAAAGATTACTCAGGGACATATATATATGTAGTTGCAACAGACCTAAAACACAGGACCAGGCTCCCTTAAGTTTGTTTGAAAGCAACTCCTGAACTGGGAAGACTGGAGAATTCGGCACTTAACTGTGCGCCTGTATTGGGTCTTTTAACACCAGCAAATTGAGCTTTAAAACGGCTCGTTTCTCCTTGGGGTGTTTACATCTATCTGTTGTACAAGCATATATATATATATATATTTTGGTGGGGGTTGGAATTAATGGAGCCCTACCGGAGAATCCCCAGCGATATCTGTAACTGTGTGTAAGTATATAGAGCAGGGGTCCCCAGACTTACTGCGCGGCGGGCCGTTTCCTCCAGCGCGGATCGCATGGCGGGCCAAAGGGCGGGGGAGCGCGCGCCCATACGGTCACGCACTCGCTTTTTCCGGCACCGGAAATAGCATTTGCGCATGCGCAAGTGGCATTTTCGGTGCACTTCTGGCGCGGCGCGGCACCGGAAATGGCTTGTGCGCACGGCCTCCGCGGACCTAGAAGTGCACCGGAAATGACATGTTGCGCAAAAGCCATTTCCGATGCCGCGCGGACCCGGAGATGGGCAGCCGCGCCGTGCCCGCGCCAGTAAGAGCGGTTGCCGGGGGCCGCATAAAAGAGCCCCGCGGGCCGCATCCGGGCCCCGGGCCGTAGTCTGGGGACCCCTGATATAGAGCATTCATTTTGGGGCGAGTAGAAATGGTTTGTATTAGGAAGGCTTCTTCTGCATGGTGGGAAGTGTTGAGGGATTGAGGGTGGCAGGATTAGACCCTAATCGCTTCCTGTGGCATTAGAGGCAAGTGTGAAGGTTTGCTTTGCTCCGAAAATCACTGGTGGGTCTTCGTGTGTGCAAATACACACACACATAAATACACACACACACACACACACACACACACACACACACACACAAATACACACACCCCATAAATTTGCTAGGGTTCTGGTGAAAACATTTGACCCCAACCTACAAAGATAGGATACTCTCGTTCAAGCCAGAGCCCTTTGCCTATTTCCTGTCACCGATATTAATGGGCGTTCTAATTTGGGGCCTGTTAATTTCAACCCTTCACTTTACCCCACCACAAAAAACTTCCCAGTAAACACCCCCTAAATCGTGTGTCGAAAACTGTTCTATACTTGGAGATATTTGCTTGCTTTAATAGATTTTAAATACTTGCTTTTAATTGCATGGGAAAAGGGGAGGGGAAATATTGCTGGTCTTCAGGAAAGGAGATATTCCTAGATTTTAAAATGTGGCCTTATTTAAAGCACTATGACTCCTTAAGGTTGTGTGCGTGCGTGTGCATATTTTTTTATTAATTGTCTTTGTGTTGCTGGGAATTGATATTTTTTGTACATAATAAACAAGAATGTTTTGGACAAAAGCGGGCATCCGTTTGACTCGTGCTTTGGGTGCCGGTCCTCGTGAAAATTCATCGGCCTTTTAGCATGAATTTCTCCTAATTTTTGTATTCGGTATCGCCAAAGAGACATGATATTGCACAACCATTCTCGCATTCAAACAGTCTTAAACAAGTTACAAAATAAACATTGCAAAATACAAAGCAACTCATTGCTCTTAAACAAACTGGAAATGTGGTCTTAGTCTTCTTGTGAGTCCCTTAATAATGTCCAAGAACTATCCTTGCGTCTGGTCCCAGAGAATGAACCTAAGCAACTTGCTTGTTCAGCAACACTGAGCTTGAGTCGCCAGGTTTCATCTCCACTGGGTGAGATGGCTGCTTGGGCTTTTGGGTGTGAGCTGGGTGTTCATCAGTATGCGGATGATACCCAGCTCTACCTCTCTTTTAAATGGAAACCAGTGAAGGTGGCGAAGGTCCTGTGTGAGTGTCTGGAGGCGGTTGGAGGATGGATGGTGGCTAACACATTGAGGCTGAATCCTGACAAGACAGAAGTACTCTTCTTGGGGGACAGTGGGCGGGCGGGTGTGGGGGACTCCCTGGTCTGAATGGGGTAACTGTGCCCCTGAAGGACCAGGTGCACAGCCTGGTAGTCATTTTGGACTCTCAGCTGTCCATGGAGGCACAGGTCAATTCTGTGTCCAGGGCAGCTGTCTACCCTGGTACGCAGGATGAGACCCTCCCTGCCCGCAGACTGTCTTGCCAGTGCATGCTCTGGTTATCTCCCGCTTGGACTACTGCCATGCGCTCTACGTGGGGCTACCTTTGAAGGTGACTCGGAAACTACAACTAATCCAGAATGCGGCAGCTAGACTGGTGACTGGGAGCGGCCGCCGGGACCACATAACACCGGTCTTGAAAGACCTACATTGGCTCCCAGGACGTTTCAGAGCACAATTCAAAGTGTTGGTGCTGACCTTGAAAGCCCTAAACGGCCTCAAAGGCCCAGTATACCTGAAGGAGCGTCTCCACCCCCATCTTCAGCCCAGACACTGAGGTCCAGCTCCGAGGGCCTTCTGGCGGTTTCCTCCCTGCGAGAAGTGAGGTTACAGGGAACCAGGCAGAGGGCCTTCTCGGTGGTGGCGCCTGCCCTGTGGAACGCCCTCCAGTCAGATGTCAAGGAAATAAACAACTACCTGACTTTTAGAAGACATCTGAAGGCAGGCGTGTTTAGGGAAGCTTTTAATATCTGATGAATTATTGTATTTTAATATTCTGTTGGGAGCCGTCCAGAGTGGCTGGGGAAACCCAGCCAGATGGGTGGGGTATAGATAATAAATTATTATTATTATTATTGATAAGCAATAAAAGCAAAGAAAAACATCTATTGATTTATAACATAGTGCTTGATTTATAACATAAAACACAACAGCTTTATAATATGAGCAATTCTAAAACAAGGCAGCTGCTAAGAACATAAATCATTCCCAAAATATAATTATGAACATGCCTCTTACCTTAAATAAACTCTGTGAGAGGTGTGAGCTTGCTTTTGCCAGGTAATCTAACGGTAATTTATAATAGGTCTATAATTTGGCCCAAAGCAAACAAGATGAATTTTAACAGAGAGAAATGTAAAGTACTACACTTCGGCAAAAAAAAATGAAAGGCACAAATACAGGATGGGTGACACCTGGCTTGAGAGCAGTACATGTGAAAAGGATCTAGGAGTCTTGGTAGACCATAAACTTGACATGAGTCAACCGTGTGATGCAGCAGCTAACAAAGCCAATGCAATTCTGGGCTGCATCAATAGGAGTATAGCATCTAGATCAAGGGACGTAATAGTACCACTGTATTCCGCTCTGGTCAGACCTCACCTGGAATACTGTGTCCAGTTCTGGGCACCACAGTTCAAGAAGGATACTGACAAGCTGGAACGTGTCCAGAGGAGGACAACCAAAATGGTCCAAGGCCTGGAAACGTTGCCTTATGAGGAACGGCTTAGGGAGCTGGGTATGTTTAGCCTGGAGAAGAGAAGGTTCAGGGGTGATATGATAGCCATGTTCAAATATATAAAAGGATGTCATATAGAGGAGGGAGAAAGGTTGTTTTCTGCTGCTCCAGAGAAGCGGACACGGAGCAATGGATTCAAACTACAAGAAAGAAGATTCCACCTAAACATTAGGAAGAACTTCCTGACAGTAAGAGCTGTTCGACAGTGGGATTTGCTGCCAAGGAGTGTGGTGGAGTCTCCTTCTTTGGAGGTCTTTAAGCAGAGGCTTGACAGCCACCTGTCAGGAATGCTTGGATGGTGTTTCCTGCTTGGCAGGGGGTTGGACTGGATGGCCCTTGGGGTCTCTTCCAACTCTAGGATTCTATGAATTTGAGACAAACTCTTATCTCCTCATCAACACAAAGAAGCCGTTCTCTTTTTTTTCATCGTTCATGTTTGTTCACAACAATATGTTGCAGAGAGAACGGCAGAGAAATAGCCAATACAATGAAGAGAGGTGGGGAGGCTGTTTTTGCTTGTATACCCAGAACCTATTGGCGACTCTGGGGTTGCGGCGCTCATCTCGCTTTCAGGCCAAGGGAGCCGGCGTTTCTCCACAGACAGTTTTCTGGGTCATGTGGGCAGCAGGACTAAACCACTTCTGGCGCAATGAAACACTGTGACGCATGGGCGTACCCGGGGGGGGGCAGAGGGGGCAGCTGCCCCCCCCCTAGAAGGCAGCCCTAGAAGCAAAAATGATCAGCGTCCATTCAAAGCAAACCTGAACGACCATGGCTTGCCCCCCCCCCCTAGTTTTGATCCTGGGTACGCCCCTGCTGTGACGGAAACCAGAGCTCACAGAAACGCCGTTTACCTTCCCGCCACAGGTCAGCGGTTCAATTCCCCGCGACGGGGTGAGCTCCCGTTGTTCAGTCCCTGCTTCTGCCAACATAGCAGTTTGAAAGCACGTCAAAGTGCAAGTAGATAAATAGGAACCGCTCTGGCGGGAAGGTCAACGGCGTTTCCGTGCGCTGCTCTGGTTCGCCAGAAGCGGCTTAGTCCTGCTGGCCACATGACCTGGAAGCTGTACACCGGCTCCCTCGGCCAATAATGCAAGATGAGCGCCGCAACCCCAGAGTCGTCCGCAACTGGACCTGATGGTCAGGGGTCCCTTTACCTTTACCGGCATGCTTTCGAACTGCTAGGTTGGCAAGAGCTGAGACTGGCAAGCCCAAGAGGCTCGGTGGTTTAGACCACAGCGCCAACCGCGTTCTGATACTATACTCCACTGAAATGTTCAAATGATTCTTCGATTGTCCTTAAGTCTATCCTCTCCTCTCCTGCCACATCTTGTGAGAACCGCTGTTTTAAATGTTATTTAAACTGAACTGACCGCATTGCATGCTGTGGTTCAAAAAAACCCAGCAAGTGTAGAACAATGCTTGAAAGTAAACAAATTAAAATGATTATATGACCCAGGACAAGGGAGTTATCCAGAAGCTGGCTGCTTTCCTAGGGAAGGCTGCAGAAGGGGGGAGACTCTTAACTTGCAAGTCTGAATTCTCCCAGGGCACCACCTCGCAAGAAACAAAGGTGCTGCAGCGCCTCCCAATGGCCATTTGGGGTAACACAGCTGTTCATATACAATGTCCCCACTGTGGAAGGATGTGCGGATCCAGAATTGGCCTCCACAGTCACTTACGGACTCATTGTTAAAACCGGGTTTATGGAAGACAATCTTATTCGGCTACGAGGGATTGCCCAAAAAGAAGATATCATGAATTCACGAGACAGTCCCTTGGCTGTAACCATAAAGATGGGGAAATAATTGTGTGTGTTACATAACAGCAGCAGCGGCAGTTTAAATTTTAAGAGTTTTAAATTGTCATTTTATTCGTCTTGAGATTTTTTTCTCCACGCTTTTTTTTTTAAACATTCGGGCAGACTCCAGAGGTACTTCTTTCTTTAAATTTAACAAAATGTATATACTGCTTGCCTCCTGAGAGTCCCATGGGCTGCAAGAAGATCAAACCTCTCCATTCTGAAGGAAATCAGCCCTGAGTGCTCACTGGAAGGACAGATCCTGAAGCTGAGGCTCCAAGACTTTGGCCACCTCACGAGAAGAGAAGAATCCCTGGAAAAGACCCTGATGTTGGGAAAGATGGAGAAGGGGAGGACAGAGGATGAGATGGTGGGACAGTGTTCTCGGAGCTGCCAACATGAGTCTGACCAAACTGCGGGAGGCAGGGGAAGACAGGAGGGCCTGGCGTGCTCTGGTCCAGGGGGTCACGAAGAGGCGGACACGACTAAACGACTCAACAACAATATACAGTACTGCTTACTCCATACTGCTTACGCCTGGAAGAAGCGGACCATTTGGATCCCTTCCAGTCGGGATTCAGACCTCATCATGGGACTGAAACTGCCTTGGTTGCACTGGTCGATGATCTCCGGCGGGCTAGGGACAAAGGTGAGAGCTGTTTCCTAGTTCTGCTGGATCTCTCAGCGGCTTTTGACACCATCGACCATAACATCCTTCTGGACCGTCTAGAGGGGTTGGGAGCTGGGGGCACTGTTATACAGTGGTTCCGCTCCTTCCTCCTGGGCCGTGTTCAGAAAGTGGGGGGGGGATGAGTGTTCAGACCCCTGGGCTCTCACTTGTAGGGTGCCTCAGGGTTCCGTCCTCTCCCCCATGCTTTTTAACATCTATATGCAGCCGCTGGGAGAGATCATCAGGGGGTTTGGACTGGGTGTTCATCAGTATGTGGATGACACCCAGCTCTACCTCTCTTTCAAATCAGAACCAGTGAAGGCGGTGAAGGTCCTGGGTGAGTGCCTGGAGGCGGTTGGAGGATGGATGGCGGCTAACAGATTGAGTTTGAATCCTGACAAGACAGAAGTACTGTTTTTGGGGGACAGGAGGCGGGCAGGTGTGGAGGACTCACTGGTCCTGAATGGGGAAACTGTGCCCCTGAAGGACCAGGTGCGCAGCCTGGGAGTCATTCTGGACTCACAGCTATCCATGGAGGCGCAGGTTAATTCTGTATCCAGGGCAGCAGTCTACCAGCTCCATCTGGTACGCAGGATGAGACCCTCCCTGTCCGCAGACTGTCTCTCCAGAGTGGTGCATGCTCTAGTTATCTCCTGCTTGCACTACTGCAATGCGCTCTACGTGGGGCTACCTTTGAAGGTGACCCGGAAACTACAACTAATCCAGAATGCGGCAGCTAGACTGGTGACTGGGAGCGGCTGCCGGTCTTGAAAGACCTACACTGGCTCCCAGTACGTTTCCGAGCACAATTCAAAGTGTTGGTGCTGACCTTTAAACCCCTAAACGGCCTCGGTCCTGTATACCTAAAGGAGCATCTCCACCCCCATCGTTCTGCCCGGACACTGAGATCCAGCTCTGAGGGCCTTCTGGCGGTTCCCTCACTGCGAGAAGCAAAGCTACAGGGAACCAGGCAGAGGGCCTTCTCGGTAGTGGCGCCCGCCCTGTGGAACGCCCTCCCAGCAGATGTCAAAACTACCAGACCTTTAGAAGACATCTGAAGGCAGCCCTGTTTAGGGAGGTTTTTAATGTTTAATAGATTATTGTATTTTAATGTTCTGTTGGAAGCCGCCCAGAGTGGCTGGGGAAACCCAGCCAGATGGGCGGGGTATAAATAATAAATTATTATTATTATTATTATTATTATTATTATTATTGAGAAGCTGTAAACCAGTTGTTCCCAAAGTGGGCTGCTGGGATTACCTGGGGTGTGTGGGGTGGTGGTGGTGGTGGTAAGAGGCAAGGGGGCAGCAGAGAGATGTGGGAGGTGTCAATGACCATCAGGCATTAAAATGCTGGCACAGTCAAACCTCGGTTCCTGAACGCCTCCATTTTGGAACGTTTCGGCTCCCAAACGCCAAAAACCTGGAAGTAACTGCTCCAGTTTTCGAATGATTTTCGGAAGCTGAACGCGATGCTACATCGCTTCTGTTTTGAGTTTCCCCATTGTGTTGAGGCTTCCGCTTTCAGTTTTCGGTTGTCAAACGTTTCGGAAGTCGAACGGCCTTCTGGAACAGATGACGTTTGACAACTGAGGTTTGATTGCATCACCAGATATCATGGTGCAACAGCCCAACTGGACGCCTTCCTTTGCCCCAGCTGCAACAAAACATGTCTCTCCCCTATCGGTCTCACTACAGCCACAGCTGGCGCTGCAACTGTCCAACAGCTTGACCTCACCCCCAAAGACGCATTCCTCCATTGTCTCCGAAGACAGACACCATCAACAACATCACCACTGTTCAATTCATTAAAATAAATAGTTTAAAGTGGATTTTGAAAAAATGTGCGATGACTGTTCCTGTTTGGAATTTTTCTGTGCTATTATCTTCCTTAGCATGTCCTGCAAACCACCATCTATATAAAATCGTTCAAGTTGGATGTTTGTTAACAATCGCCTTTCTCCGTAACCCCTTGATCGATTCCGTTCAAATTTGGACACAACGTTCCATGCCCATATGGGAGTGATCATATGTACTTACATTGCACAAATACCACACCTTTCCCAGGTAAAAATGTGATTTTGTGCAAAAAAAATATAGCGCCCTCCAGTGGACGTTAATCAGCACAGCACAAGGACAAAGAACCTCATAGTTCCAGTTACAGGTAGGTAGCCGTGTTGGTCTGTCATAGTCCAAACAAAAAATAAAAAAAGAACCTCATAGACTAACATAGTAGTAATAAACAGTTGTAGAAACGAAGACAAAAACGGGAGGGGCAAACGGAGAACACATAGACTGAACTTCAATGAGATAAGGTGCAAGTAAACATTCGCTTTCTCTTTCATACTGTATCTTACTTTTGCATTTCACCAAATCAGCCACAGCAAGGCGTGGCCGGGTCAGCTAGTTCTGAATAATGCTTTTTATAGAGTAGGGGGCACTGGGGATGAGTTTAAGGAACCAAGGGGGCGGTAACCCCCTTTTGAGAAAGTTTAGCAACGACTTTTCTATATGGTTGTTTTTATGTACTTTTTGTTTGTTTTTTGCAAACCTTTCCGAGAGTTTTTTTTTAAAAAAAATAACAACCAAGGGTATATAAAGTTTCTGTAACATATAAATCCAGATCCGATTACATCGGACCAAACGGATATATGCCGCTTACTCTGCAGAGACGCTCAAAGCGGTTTACAAGTATCTAGCCGGCTCCTCCTCCCTCCACTCCTCCCGCTCCTCCCGATTAAGGCCGGCTCGTCCCGGGAATCTTCCCACTTCCCAGCCAACCCGCCTCCTCCTCCTCCTCCTCCTCCCTGCGCGCTGGCGTCGTCCCGCCGGGCGGAGCTGCCGGGGACTTGCTCCAGGCGGCGCTGCGCGCTCGGCTCCGCGGACCGGCCGCCCGTGCGTGGCTCCGGGTCGTCCCGCAGACCGAGGGGGGGCGCCCTGCTGCCCTCTCCCGGGCGCCGCGAGGATGGCTCCTCCGCCGGGCGTCGCCCCCAGCCGCGCACCCCGCCCCGGGGCGGAGCAGGAGCCGCTGCCGGCGGCGCCTCCTTGCTCCTCCGCGCGCCCCTGGCTCGTCTTGCCTCTGCGTGGCTGCTCGCAGGTCTGGTCCAGGTATCAGCGCCGCCGCCGCGTCCACCTCCGGCCAGGGCGCCCTTTGCTGCTCCCCGGAGCGTCCCGGAGAAACGGCGCCGCGATGACGGTCAAGCTGGACTTCGAGGAGTGCCTGAAAGACTCGCCGCGCTTCAGGTGGGTCCGCTTGGCGTGCCGCGCCGTGCGCTCTTGGAAACGCAGCTGGCGCGCCTTTACGCATCGCGCTCAGGCCGGTGCCAGGCGGAGGCAGGCGGGCTGTCCCGCCGCCACGCAGCTGCCCCGACGGCGCGCCTTGCAGAGACGGCGCTCCCGCTCGCTCCGCGCACGGCTCCGCTGCCTGCCGCCCGCCTGCCTCCTTCCTCCGGCCCGCCGCCCGCCCGCCTCCCTCCTCCACTGGTTGGAAACGAGCCGGCAGTTTCTTCGGCCTTGGAGAGAGGACACCCCGGGCCTGCCTCTTTTTCAAACAAACTCAGAAAGAGAGTTTTCACCCCCCCACATTGATTATTTTTTTATTTTTTTATTTGCCTACAAAAATGGTTTTACGTTATTTCATATTTTCTTACAAAAGAATAATTAATAATAATAATAATAAACTTTTATTTATATCCTGCCCTCCTTGGCCGAAGTTGGGCTCAGGGCGGCTAACATCAGATACATAACATTGGTATAAAATCAAACAATTAAATTACCTCCTAAAAACCTGTCAAAATCAAATTAAAGTCTAATTAGATGGCTTTCCGCAGGGTTAGGGTTGGGAACAGTAAGTGCTCCACTGAATTGAAATTTCAGCCTTCACGACATAGGAAAACGACCAAGTAAACAGCTATTTTTGTGGAGGAGGGTCAAGATATTAACTGATATGCATGAAATTTCATATATAGCTATATAATCCCTAGTGTAGTAAGATAAGACCTTTGGAGCAGGCATTTTTTTTAAAAAAAACAACCCGTTTTTTATGAACCGCCCTAGTAGGGCAGTAATTGTTCCTTGATAATTTGTCACCCCCCCCTCCATGATGGAACCTGGGGCGACCTGCCCCCCACTTCCTACGCCCCTGCGTTTGGGGAGGGAGGGCTGGGCTGCGTTGTTGGAGAAGGGGCGGAAGTGTCCTCTAGTGGTGAGAGCAGAGGGGGCGGCTAAAGACCCAACCGGGGGGGGGTCCGGAAGAGGGAGAGGTGTTGGGGCTTTGGTGGCGAACCCTAAACGATGGGAGAAATATTAAGGAGTGGAAGGGAATCAATTGCTCTTTCTCGTTTTCTGAAGGCGGGATGGGGGGAATTTCTCCAATCATAGAATGGAAGGGACCCCGAGGGTCATCTAGTCCTACCCCCTGCCATGCAGGAATCTCATGATAAGAGGAGAGCTGCCTTTTTGGGGGGCCTGTTTTTGCCTCCCTTTCTGGGGCCCTTTGCTCCCCACTTATTTCCTTTGCACCCGGCTACAAAGGGAGTCCGGCAGTACAGGAAGTGGCAGGAAAGGTGTGTGTGTGTGTAAAATACTACTAAATTGGGGGAGGGGGGCACAGGGGACAGTGTGGAGATGATAGTGTGAGCTGCCAGTGGGGTTGCCAACTTCTCAGCCAGCTCTCTGCTCCTGTGTCTTTTATCAGCAATTAGCGCTGCAGGAATTTGCCTGTTCCTTGCTGCTTGTCCACCTGCCCTTAATGGCGCAGGAGCAGGCTAGGCTTGTGGAGGGGGGTTAATTTTGTGGCGAGGCGCGGTAAGTTGGCAACCCCAGGGCTGCAAGCGAGGCTGCTGTTCTAAGGCTTTGTGAACTGTAATGGAGGAGGTAGTGCAGGTGTAAGACTGCGGGCTATTTCTTCTCCAGTAGTGAGGTTTTGGCAGTGCCCCCTTCTTCCCCCCCCCCCAGCCCCACTAGTGGGAGTTTCCGGCCTAGGCCTGCCCACATGGGAGCACAAACCTCACGCTGGGGCGAGAGGGCAGGATGTGATAACGGGGGCAAGGCTAGAAAGGGATCCTGTTGTTGCTCAGGCCCGAAAAGCCCTCTGATCCGGCACGTCTCGGTGTGAGGCAGTCATCGTTGCCCCATATTTGGTGCCTGGGGTGTATGCGTGTGAAATTTGCTTTCTGCAGAGAAGCATTGCGGTTCAGGCTTGGCCCCAAACGCCCGTGTGGGGCAGTGACATTTTGAGGGGTGACTCCGCTGGGCTGTGCAGCTGGAGGGGAGCCCCAACTCCCCAGGGTCTCCTCCGGTGGTACAGAGGAGGGGGACGTTGGCTGCATATTTTTCAGAGCTGTTTTGGGGAATCAAAATCCTTTTGGCCAGGCTCCACCAGCAGTATCATGTTGCTTTATTTTTATTTTATTTTTTTTATTTACTTTATTTTTTTTAATAAATTTTTATTTGGGTTTTAAAAAATAAACAACAATTCACAGACAATATAAAACACCATCCTTTCTAACATAATGTCTAATATCAGATCATAAAACATACACAACACAAATCCTATTCCCCCCTCCATATTTCATCTCCATCTTTGGGGTGACTTCCTCCCGTCCCCCCTGCTGCGTTTCATTTTAAAACATCTTAGTAATTTCTTATCATCTTTAACTAGCTTTTGTAATTCACACTAATGTTTTTTCCTTAATCCACAGTCTTAATTTATATCATCTAACTTGATGCAACATAATCTATATTTATTCTGCAGTCTCTTATGTAATCCAACTTTTATATCGATTTTTAGATCTTGCAATACATTTTAAAATAGTCTTTCATTTTTTTCCAATCTTTTTCCACCGTCTCCTCCCTCTGGTCTCGGAGTCTTCCGGTCATTTCGGCAAGTTCCATATAGTCCATCATTTTCATTTGCCAGTCTTCTACTGTAGCAGTATCATGTTGCTTTAAAAAGTAACGGTTTCCCCACCCACCCATGGAATCCTGGGAACTGTAGTTTGATAAGGGTGCTCAGAGCTGTTAGACACACCCTTACAGAACTGGAACTCCCAGAGTTCCCTGGGAAAGAGTGACTGGCTGTTAAACCACTCTGGGAATTGTAGCTCTGTCAGTGGGGCTCACCTGACAACGCTCAGAACCCTTAACCAAACTGCAGCTCCCAGAATTCCTTGGGGGAAGCCATGATAGTTCAACCGGGGAACTCTGGGAACATTTGCTCTCTGAGAGGGAAATAGGAGCCAGCTCCCGACTCTCAGCTCCCATAATTCTTTGGGGGGGAGCCATGACTGCGTAAAGTGGTCTGATCCTGCTTCATATGATAACACTTTAAACCGCTATGGCTTTCCCCAGAGACTTCTGGGAGCTGGGAGTTTAAGGCTGCTGAGAGTTGTTAGGAGAGCCCTTTATTTCTCCTCATGGAGCTACGCTTCCCGGAACGGTTTAGCAGTCCCATCCCTCTTCTCAGGGAGCTCTGGGAATTGTAGCTCTCAGAGGGGCTCCTGGCAACACTCCCGGTGCCCTTAACCAAACTACAGCTCCCAGGATTCCTTGGGGGAAACCATGCCAGTTTGACACATCAGTCCCACTTCCCAGGGAACTCTGGGAATGGGGAGGGGGGAAAAGGGGTCTCCCCATGGCTCTTGGTGCCCTTGACCAAACTACAGTTCCCAGGACTCTTTGGGGGAAGCGACGCCTTCTCAGAGTGGCATCGCTTTGAACGTGAACATGGCCCTGAGAGTCACAGACGGTGTCCTCATGGTTTCCATTCTCCCGCTGTGTGTGGCTGGGACATGAGATACTGTTTCCAGGCGCCACCAATTTCCACTTGTAGGGTGTTCTGCCACAACTTTCCTCTGGTGGGAAGCCCAGTGGGTGGTTTTAAAAATCCTTCTATTTCCCCAGCTGAGAAAGGCTGGCCCGTCTCTCTCTCTTTCTATGAAAACACACACACACAGTTTTTGGGTGTGTCGCAGCATCGTCAAACTCGTGTTTTGTGTTTGATGCCGGTCTGTCTTGCTGCTTTTTCTCCTCGTTTCCTGTGGTTTTGCCACACTTCCCTCCTGGTCTGAGCCACTTCTGAGTTTCCTCCGCTCCGGTTTGAGCCATAGTCCCGGTGCATTGTGGGGGACGTGCGCGTGGCGGCCATCTTGAAATGGCCTGAGATCTAGGTAGCTCAAGTAAAAGCCAGAAACCAGGCAAAATGTGGGAATCAGGCCTCCTGTCAGCCTCCCGGCCTACCAGACCCCACGCATGAGTGTGCTGCTTAGGGTGGGTGTCTTATTATGGGATGGGTGCTCCTCACCCACGCAGGCTTTTTGCAGCCTCCGTACGATGCCTCCTGTCACCAAAATGCCAGGCTGTATACTGTACTTCCTCTGTTTAAGCCAGAGTTGCCCGTTCCAAGGAAGACTCGGCAATTTTTAAAAAAGCGACAACTTGCCAATATTTGGGATAGCTCAGTGGCCCATTTGCAATTTTAGTTTTTCCAGTGGTCCTTGTCCTTGCAACATAGAAATTGTAGTCAGACCCATATGCACTAAAGATTTAAAGCAGCCAGCCCCAAAGAATCTTGGGAACTCTAGTTTGTTATGGGCGCTGAGAGTAGTTGGGAGTCCTCCCTATTCCCCTTCATAGATCTACAGTTCCCTAGGAGGAGGGGATTGGCTGTTGAACCACTCTGGGAGTTGAATAGTAGAATTATAGAGTTTGAAGGGACCCGTAGGGTCATCTAGCCCAACCCCCTGCTATGCATGGGGGTCGTCCCTCATTTACTTATTTATTTATTACCTTCCTTTCACCCGAAGGTCCCAGGGTGGGTCATAGCATTTGTTATATGGAAAAATTAGGGGTTGCCCTCCACTCATTCTTCTCTAGCCGATTGTGGACTTAGGAACCCCTGGATGGAGAGTTGGGCCGTAAAAGCCAACCCCAACATTTTCATATATCACGTTAAAACGCAGCTTTAAAACAGAACAACAATCGCAAGACTCGGGCAGGTCCTGAAAACCGCGACAACTCTCGGCACCCTGAGCAAACTACAGTTCCCAGGCTTCCTTGGGCGGGAGGAGGAGGGGGAAGCCACGGTGCAGGTGGGGCCTTTTATAGTGCGGTGTTTTTTTTTTAACGTTGCGATTTGGTGTTGCCAACCGCCGTGAGATCTCCAGGTATAGGTCGGCACGCAAATTTTAATAAATAATAATAGTCGTTTGTTGCTTGGAGAACGTCTCTTCGGAGGTTTGCGTGCGCAGCAAAACCAGTTCGCTCTGGGTAGGAAAGGTTTCCAGGCAACTGGCAGGAAGTGGTTGCAACCCCGGCTGAGGCAGGAAGCTTGCGAAGCGACCGCAAGGCAGCTTTCAGGGGGTGTTGGAGAGGAACGGAGGTGCTTCTCAAATGCTAAGCTTGGCTCCTGGGCTCCCCTCCCTATTTTTTTTTTTTAAAGAATTTTATTGGGTTTTATACTTAAACAAACATCTAACAAACAAAAAATACAAATCGTCATCTCTAACATAATCTCTAGTATAAGGTCATATAAACAAACTAACACAACATACATCATATTTCCCCCTCCATTTTTATACACATCTTTGGGGTGACCTCCTCATGTCTCCCCCGCTGCGTTTCATTTTATATCATTTTAGTAATCTCTTAACATCTTTAACTATCTCTTATAATTCATCCTATTGCTTTCTCCTTAATCAATAATCTTAACCTATATCAACTAGCTAATACATTATAATATCTGGTTATCCTGCAGTCTCTTATATAATCCAACTTTTATATCAACCTTTAAATCTTGCAATGCTTTTTAAAATAATCTTTTAATTTTTTCCAATCTTTTCCCACCGTCTCCTCCCTCTGGTCACGGAGTCTTCCGGTCATTTCGGCAAGTTCCATATAGTCCATCATTTTCATTTGCCAGTCTTCTATTGTAGGTATGTTCTGTGTTTTCCAGTTTTTCGCAATTAAAATTCTAGCTGCTGTTGTGGCATACATAAAGAAAGTTTGGTCTTCCTTGGGGCTCACCTGGTTCGCCATTCCAAGTAAAAAAGCCTCTGGTTTTTTAACAAAGGTGTTTTTCAACACTTTTTTCATTTCATTATATATCATCTCCCAGAAAGCTTTTATCTTTGGGCAGGTCATAGAATCATAGAGTTGGAGGAGACCACAAGGGCCATCCAGTCCAACCCCCTGCCAAGCAGGAACACCATCAAAGCATTCCTGACAGGTGGCTGTCAAGCCTCTGCTTAAAGACCTCCAAAGAAGGAGACTCCACCACACTCCTTGGCAGCAAATTCCACTGTCGAACAGCTCTTACTGTCAGGAAGTTCTTCCTAATGTTTAGGTGGAATCTTCTTTCTTGTAGTTTGAATCCATTGCTCCGTGTCCGCTTCTCTGGAGCAGCAGAAAACAACCTTTCTCCCTCCTCTATATGACATCCTTTGATATATTTGAACATGGCTATCATATCCCCCCAGAACCTTCTCTTCTCCAGGTAAACATACCCAGCTCCCTAAGCCGTTCCTCATAAGGCATCGTTTCCAAGCCTTTGACCATTTTGGTTGCCCTCTTCTGGACACGTTCCAGCTTGTCAGTATCCTTCTTGAACTGTGGTGCCCAGAACTGGACACAGTATTCCAGGTGGGGTCTGACCAGAGCGGAATACAGTGGTACTATTACCTCCCTTGATCTAGATGCTATACTCCTATTGATGCAGCCCAGAATTGCATTGGCTTTTTTAGCTGCTGCATCACACTGTTGACTCATGTCAAGTTTGTGGTCTACCAAGACTCCTCCTAGATCCTTTTCACATGTACTGCTCTCAAGCCAGGTGTCACCCATCCTGTATTTGTGCCTTTCATTTTTTCTGCCCAAGTGTAGTACTTTACATTTCTCACCACATATGATAGAACGTCCCCTCTACCTGATTGCATTTCCAGCATTTGTTATCCTGCAAATGATACATTTTGGCAAGCTTGACTGGGGTCAAATACCATCTGTAGATCATTTTCACCTGGGCTCCCCTTCCTAGCTCCTGTACAGAGGATCTTTCCTTGCAAGTTCCTGTCCTGCTACCCCCCTTGTGAGGGCCAGTTTGGCTAGCTGACTCGGCAAGGAAGGGCCGTAGCTCGGAGCGGCTGCTTTGCATGCAGAAGGGCCCCCAACGGCATCTCCAGCTAGGGCTGGGGAAAGATTCCCGGCCGGAAATCCTGGAGAGCCGCCGCTGCCAATCCGTGTAGGCAATACTGAGCTGGATGGAGGCAGTGCCTGTAGCTGTGGTTCCTGCATTGCGGGGGGTTGGTCTAGATGGCCGCCGGGGTCCCTTCCAAGTCTGTCAAGACCTGGCGGTAACAAACGGCAACGGAACGGCTCCCGCCACCCCCCTGCTTATCTAGCCCTCGAGAGGAAGTATAAAGGTAAAGGGACCCCTGACCATTAGGTCCAGTCGCGGACGACTCTGGCGTTGCATGCTCATCTCGCTCTATAGGCCGAGGGAGCCAGCGTACAGCTTCCGGGTCATGTGGCCAGCATGACTAAGCCGCTTCTGGCGAACCAGAGCAACGCAGGGACACGCCGTTTACCTTCCCGCCAGAGCGGTTCCTATTTATCTACTTGCACTTTGACGTGCTTTCGAACTGCTAGGTGGGCAGGAGCAGGGACCGAGCAACGGGAGCTCACCCCGTCGCAGGGATTCGAACCGCCGACCTTCTGATCGGCAAGGCCTAGGCTCTGTGGTTTAGCCCACAGCACCACCCGCATGGAAGTATGGAGACCTGCTAACCGCCTTGCGTTCTCCATTCTGCTATTATTAATTCACCTCCTGACCACTTTAGATCAACCCCGCTGTGATGCAGGAATCTCAACTGGATCATACACGACAGATGGCCCCCCCAAACTCTGCTTAAAAACTTCCGATGGAGGAGAGTGCATGACCTTCCGAGGGGGTCCCGTCCCGTTGTCGAATGAATGGCTCTGACCGTCAAAGAGTTCTTCCTCATTTCTCGTCAGAGACCAGCTTCCATGGGACAGCCATCTTCAAATATCTAAAGCAGGGCTCCCCAAACTTGGGTCTCCAGCTGTTTTTGGACTACAAGTCCCATCATCCCCGGCCCTGCTAGCTAAGGATGATGGGAGTTGTAGTCCAAAAGCAGCTGGAGATCCAAGTTTGGGAAGCCCTACTTTAGATCTGGCATAGGCAAACTCCGGCCCTCCAGCTGTTTGGGACTACAATTCCCACCATCCCTGACCACTGGTCCTGTTAGCTAGGGATGATGGGAATTGTAGTCCCAAACATCTGGAGGGCCGGAGTTTGCCTATGCCTGATCTAAAGGGTTATCTCTTGTCTCCTCTTCTCCAGGCTAAACATACCCAGCTCCTTCGACCGTTCCTCACAAGGCTTGGTTTCCAGAACTTTGACCATCTTGGTCGCCCCCCTCGGTACACCTTCCAGCTTGTCGATATCCATCTAAAATTGTGCTGCCCAGAACTGGGCTTCCTAAAGGAAGAGTGCTTGGCGTCGTTCTGCTTTAAAGGCATGCACACCCTCTTGCTGGGGTCGGCCTCTCTCAAGAACTGCCCTTAGACGTCCGGGTATAGGGCGGTATATAAATTCGATTAATAACAATAAAATTTAAAAAGCAGAGCCTGCTGGAAGGTGTGCAAAGGAGGGCGACCAAGATGATCGAGGGTCTGGAAGCCAAGCCATATGAGGAGTGGTTGAAGGAGCTGGGGATGTTTAGCCTGGAAAAGAAGATGCTGAGAGGAGATATGAGAGCCGTCTTCAGATATCTGGAGGGCTGTCTCATAGAAGATGGAGCAGGCTTGATTTCTCCGGCTTCGGAGGATAACTCGGATTCAAGTTTCAAGAAGGGCGATTCTGACGAAACATTAGGAAGAGCTTTTTGATGGCGGTTGGAGGATGGATGGCGGATAACAGATTGAGGTTGAATCCTGACAAGACAGAAGTACTGTTTTTGGGGGACAGGAGGCGGGCGGGCGTGGGGGACTCCCTGGTCCTGAATGGGGCAACTGTGCCCCTGAAGGACCAGGTGCGCAGCCTGGGAGTAATTTTGGACTCACAGCTGTCCATGGAGGCGCAGGTCAGTTCTGTGTCCAGGGCGGCTGTCTACCAGCTCCATCTGGTGCGCAGGCTGAGACCCTCCCTGCCCGCAGACTGTCTCGCCAGAGTGGTGCATGCTCTGGTTATCTCCCGCTTGGACTACTGCAATGTGCTCTACGTGGGGCGACCTTTGAAGGCGACCCAGAAACTGCAACTAATCCAGAATGCGGCAGCTAGACTGGGGACTGGGAGACCATATAACACCAGTCCTGAAAGACCTGCATTGGCTCCCAGTATGTTTCCGAGCACAATTCAAAGTGTTGGTGCTGACCTTTAAAGCCCTAAACGGCCTCAAAGGCCCAGTATACCTGAAGGAGCGTCTCCACCCCCATCGTTCTGCCCGGACACTGAGGTCCAGCTCCGAGGGCCTTCTGGCGGTTCCCTCCCTGCGAGAAGCAGAGGTTACAGGGAACCAGGCAGAGGGCCTTCTTGGTGGTGGCACCCGCCCTGTGGAACGCCCTCCCAGCAGATGTCAGGGAAATAAACAACTACCAGACTTTTAGAAGACATCTGAAGGCAGCCCTGTTTAGGGAAGATTTTAATGTTTAATAGATTCTTGTATTTTAATATTCTGTTGGAAGCCACCCAGAGTGGCTGGGGAAGCCCAGCCAGATGGGCGGGGTATAAATAAATTATTATTATTATTATTATTATTATTATTATTATTATTATTATTATTATTAAGACCCGTTTGCCCGTGGAACGGATAAAATGGGAGGTGAGGTTCTGGTGGCTAAACACTTGCCTCATAGAGAAGCTGGCAGGCAGGACCCGAGTGCGAGAGCACTCTCCGCCCTCTGCAGTTTCCAGCAACTGGTATAATCTTCATACGTACAAGCGGGAAATAGAGGCAGGCCAGGTAAGTGAGTCTGTGGCTGATGCAGACCTTGAACCCATGTTAAATCCTGGTTATGCACCTGGGCTGATATTTCCCTCCTCCCTCTTATTTCCCTCGCCCCCCCCCCCAACCTCAGGGCTGCCATTGAGACGGTGGAAACGGAGGTCTCTGCCTTGGAGTCTCAGCTGGAAAAGGTGAGGAGGCGGTGATCTGCTTGCAAAGGGTTCCTTCGCTTGTCGAGAGAAGGCCTTGCTCCTGGGGAAGCGGCAAATTCCTCCCCACAAGCTGGAGCAGAGAACCTTGTTGACACGGCTGTAAAAACGCAGAGCGGGGCGGGCCTTTGGGGTCAGATGGGATGAAGCATCCTTAGAGCTATCTGGGGCCCACACTGTGCAGGCCCTGGAAGGCAGAAGCAACGGAAATAGTAATAAAATGCAACAGAGGGGAGACCACGTAGAGCAGGGGTCAGCAACCTTTTTCAGCTGTGGGCTGGTCCACCGTCCCTCAGACCTTGTGGGGGGCCGGACTATAATTTGAAAAAAAATATGAACGAATTCCTATGCCCCACAAACAACCCAGAGATGCATTTTAAATAAAAGCACACATTCTACTCATGTAAAAACACGCTGATTCCTGGACCATCCGCCGGCTGAATTTAGAAGGCGATTGGGCTGGATCTGGCCCATGGGCCTTAGTTTGCCTACCCATGGCCTAGGCAGGGGTCAGCAACCTTTTTCAGCCATGGGCCGGTCCACCATCCCTCAGACCATGTGGTGGACCAGACTATATTTTTTTTGGGGGGGGGGTAAATGAACAAATTCCTATGCCCCACAAACAACCCAGAAATGCATTTTAATTAAAAGGACACATTCCACTCATGTAAAAACATGCTGATTCCCGGACCATCCGTGGGCCGGATTGAGAAGCCGATTGGGGCGGAACTGGCCCACGGGCCTTAGGTTGCCTACCCCTGACGTAGAGGAAGAGAAATGAAAATGGGAGTGGTGAACAGGGAATACTCTGCATTTGTTCTCATCCCTGATTTAAAAATACAGTCATACCTTGGATCCCGAACGCCTTGCGAGTCGAACGTTTTCGCTCCCAGACGCCGCAAACCCGGAAGGGAGTGTTCCGGTTTGTGAACGTTCTTTGGAAACTGAACGTCCAACGCGGGTTCCGATTGGCTGCAAGAGGCGGTTCCTTAATGTATTTTGATATCTGTTGGAGGCCGCCCAGAGTGGCTAGGGGGACCCAACCAGGTGGGCGGGGTACAAATAAAAAATTATTATTATTATTATTATTATTATTATTATTATTATTATTATTATTATTCCTGCAGCCAATCGGAAGCTGTGACTTGGTTTCCGAACGTTTTGGAAGTCGAACGGACTTCCGGAACGGATTCCATTCAGCTTCCGAGGTAAAGGTAAAGGGACTCCTGACCATTAGATCCAGTCGTGACCGACTCTGGGGTTGCGTGCTCATCTCGCATTATTGGCCGAGGGAGCCGGTGTACAGCTTCCAGGTCATGTGGCCAGCAGGACTAAGCCGCTTCTGGCGAACCAGAGCAGCGCACGGAAACGCCGTTTACCTTCCCGCCGGAGCGGTACCTATTGATCTACTTGCACTTTGACGTGCTTTCGAACTGCTAGGTTGGCAGGAGCTGGGACTGAGCAACGGGAGCTCACTCCCGTCGCAGGGATTCGAACCGCCGACCTTCTGATCGGCAAGCCCTAGGCCCTGTGGTTTAACCCACAGCGCCAGCCACGTTCCTGGCTTCCGAGGTACCACTGTATTTATATACAATTTTTTTCCACTCAAATTTCCATTTTTAAAGATCTTGGTTTTCCCCGGAAGAACTTGTGGTTCTCTCGCCCCTGATCTTTGTGTTCCTCACAACAACCCTGTTGCAATGCAGGAAGAGGACGGCTGGGGGGACCCAGCCAGATGGGCGGGGTACAAATAATAAATTATTATTATTATTATTATTATTATTATTATTATTATTATACAGCATCCTTATTGATTCACAAGCCCTGCTGAGTCAAATTGGACTCATTTCCTTGCCTGCTCCGTGTGGTGTATTATTATTATTATTTATTGAATTTCTACACCGCCTTTCATCCCAGGAGCAGAGGGCAGTTTGCAAAATAGCGGTTAGCGTGTCAGACTGGGACCTTGGGAGACCGGGGTTCAAATCTCCACGCAGCCATGACCCTTACTGCCTCTCCCGGCCTACCTCGCAAGGTTGTTGTGCGGAATAAATTGGGAGGTGGGAGGGCCACGTCCCTGCCATCTTGAGCTCCTTGGAGTTCAAATTCGAGAAATACCGCCATTGCTTATTTACGGCTATGAAAATCTTGTGGCCTGAACAGCGTCGTAAAAACAGAAATTCGGTAGCAACAGGGTCCGGTCTTATGGGACAGGGAAGGCCTGGGCGAAGAGATGTTATCTTAGTTTATGGGATGTCTGAAGCCACTGGGGTCTGCTGATTCCTGCGTGGCCTATTTTTCTCATATGGATCATGAGCGATGGGGTCCGGGCCGATGGATTTGCAGTAAAAATCAACTGGGAGGGAGGGAAAACAGATTTCCACATTGGGGGGGGGTGTTGGTCTGCCTTCCCGTGCAGCGGGCACCCCTGCCCGTCTCTCGCGTTGCCTGACCTCCCTGTTCATTGCCCCCCCTCTCCCGCCCCCCCCACCCCCAGCTCCTCAAGCTGTGCACCACGATGCTGGATTCGGGGAGGCAATACTGCGCCCACAGCAAGAATTTCGTCTCCGGAGTCCAGGAGCTGTCCCACAATTCCCCAGGGGACACCATGATGAACGTAAGTTTGCTCTGGGGGTGGTGGGGAAGGACGGTCGTGCCTGGAGGAGGGGTGGAGGAGGAGGGAAGGGGAAAGGTGTGTGGGCCCAGATACCAGGGTGGAGGGGCATCTCGTTCGGATGGGGGGGTGCGCCAGATCCTTGTTGCTTTTGTTGCCTTAGCTAGTTAACCTGCCTGGCGTGTGCCGAGCCACCGGGCTTGAAAGACGGGTTTTGCTGAGGCCTGGGGGGGTCACGAGAGGAGGGTGGGGAGCTGTGATCTTTGAGCACACCTTTTTTTGTGGGGGGAGCAGTGGCTTAGTGGTGAGGTGACCGGGTGCAGGTAAACATCGTTAATCACCTAATGGCGCCATTTTATTTGAGGGCAAGGTCTGGGGGGGGGGGGCTGGGTGACCTGAAGCTGGTTTTCCACCCCTTAGAACCTGTTTTCACAGCCGGGGCTTAGCTATGCCAAGGCGATGTCTCTGAGCATGTGCAGAGTGCCCTTCGCTGGCGAGTGCCTGTTGCCTAGGGAAGCCCCTTCTCTCAGGTCCCACCTAACGCGGCGTTTCATATTTACTTATTTTATTCTGTAAAATTTACACGCCGCTTGAGGGTTTTTTTTAAAAAAAGCAACAACCCACAAAGCGATTTATGTGAGAATGAAACAATAGAACTATCAGAATAAAAAAAATAAAAATAAAAAAATTGTCCAGTAGCACCTCAGAGACCAACTACCATGTTTCCCCTATTTTAAGACACCGTCTTATATTTTTTTCCCCTCAAGAAAACGCACTATGGCTTATTTTGAGGGGATGTCTTATTTTTATTACGTAAGCCCAGCCCAGCCTTTTCCTTGGCGCCCTCCAGAACTGCGCCTATCACTATGGCTTATTTTTGGGGTACGGCTTATATTTCGCAAATGCGAAAAAATCCTGCTATGGCTTATTTTATGACTATGTCAGGGGCGTACCCAGGATCAAAACTAGGGGGGGCAAGCCATCTGGGGGGGGGCAAGCCATGGTCGTTCAGGTTTGCTTTGAATGGACGCTGATCATTTTTGCTTCTAGGGCTGCCTTCTAGGGGGGGCAGCTGCCCCCCTCTGTTCCCCCTTGGGTACGCCCATGGACTACGTCTTAAAATAGGGGAAACAGGGTAAGTTTGCTTTGGTATAAGCTTTCGTGTGCATGCACACTTCTTCAGATACGGAAGCTTATACCAGAACAAACTTAGTTGTTCTGGTATAAGCTTCCGTATCTGAACGGAACACCGGTCCTGAAAGACCTACATTGGCTGCCAGGACATTTCCGAGCACAATTCAAAGTGTTGGTGCTGACCTTTAAAGCCCTAAACGGCCTCGGTCCTGTATACCTGAAGGAACGTCTCCACCCCCACCGTTCAGCCCGGACACTGAGGTCCAGCTCCGAGGGCCTTCTGGCGGTTCCCTCCCTGCGAGAAGCCAAGTTACAGGGAACCAGGCAGAGGGCCTTCTCGGTGGTGGCACCCGCCCTGTGGAACGCCCTCCCGTCAGATGTCAAAGAGAAAAACAACTACCAGACTTTTAGAAGACATCTGAAGGCAGCCCTGTTTAGGGAAGCTTTTAATGTTTAACAGATTATTGTACAGTATTTTAATATTCTGTTGGAAGCTGCCCAGAGTGGCGGGGTATAAATAATAAATTATTATTATTATTATTTGCTCCCGCGTTGCAGGGGGTTGGACTGGATGACCCTTGGGGACCCTTCCTTCCAACCCTGCAACCCTGCGATTCCCCTTGTTTTCCAGGAGTGCCTTGAAAAGTTTTCCGAGAGCTTGAAGAAGATGATTGACGGCCACGAGGTGAGCGGCGTCACCGGTTTTTCCGCTCCCCCGTTGCCCTCCTCCTGCACCTTCCTCTTTCCCAAAGGCTGCTCAGCCGCTCTGTCACCCTCCCGAGTTCGGGTGGGGAGAGGGTGAGAACCTAGGAAGGAGTCGAGACCATCGGTCCATCTAGCTCTGTGTTGCCTGCACTGGCCGGCAGCAGCTGTGGGGCAAGGGAGATTCCCAACCTGGCTGGCGATAGCAGGGGTTGGACCCGGGACTTTTCCGTGTGCAAAGGAGGCAGAGATCCGTAAGCTCTGGTCCCACCCCAGCAGAGGAAGCTGCCTTACGCTGATCTGTCAGCTCAATATTCCCTACACTGACTGGCAGCAGCCCTACTTGGATGTGAACCGCGGCCCTTTCCTTTTCCGTAGGAGCTTCTGGATACGACACAACAGTCCCTCAAACATCAGCTGCAGAGTCTGGTGAAAGAGTATGTATTGTGATTAAAGCACCCGCTCTGAAGGGTCGGTTTTTTTGTGGGGTGGGGGGGGTACCAGAAGGAAGGCAGCTTCAGGTCGACCAGGTGGGGGGCAGTTTTGCGTTTCAAAGGGGGAGGGTGTCGAACCTTTCTTGTACGTCCCATGCTGTATTTGGCCTTTGAGGGTGGACCTCCACGTCCTGTGGCTGTGAGTTCCACAGATCACTTGTAAGTTGCCCTTTTCGCAGCCGCTGAAAACACCCAGCTGACTCTTTCCGCAGCCCTTTGCCATGAAAGAGAAAATGGCAAGCCATGTAAAGCTTTAGATTTTGTGGGCAGTTGCGTTTTTGTGGGGGCCCCCATCGCTAATAATAATAATTATTATAATAATAATAATTATAATTATTATTATTTTGTTTACACCCCACCCATCTGACTGGGTTGCCCCGGCCACTCTGCGTAGCTACAAAACTTGAGGGGTATAACCGCCAATGTAAATCGACCTCGTGGAATTGTATAGCTGGCAGGGGATCCCCAAAGGTCATCCAGCCCAACCCCGACATCTCCAGAAAGGGCGGTTTTTTTCCGATCCAATATAGCTCCTTGCCGTTTTGCAATATGACGAAAACGTGTGTTTCAGGGACATGAAGCAGTTCAAGGAGACCCGGAAGGAATTCGAGCGCGGCAGCGAAAGCCTCGCCGGCGCCTTGCACCACAACGCCGAGGTCCCGCGCCGGCGCCACCACGAGGCCGAGGAGGCTGTGGTCGCCCTGAAAGCCGCCCGCACAACCTTCCGGGCCCGAGCCCTCGACTATGTGCTGCAGGTGGGCCGCCAGCGGGCAGCTTGGACGCCTGGGTTCTCTCCTCGGCTCCGGGGAAGGGCGGCGGGACCGAGGGGATTCCCCCTCCTGTCTGATTTGGCCTGGGGCTTGGAGTCCCCTTTCTCAATCCAAGGAGGGCGTTCCCTTCGGGTCAACCTCGCTGGGGTGGCGTTTTGAGGGGTGGGGCCAGGGGCAAAGTGGGCGGGGCAAAGGGCCGTTATCTCCCGCTTGGATTACTGCAATGCGCTCTATGTGGGGCTGCCTTTGAAGGTGACTCGGAAACTACAACTAATCCAGAATGTGGCAGCTAGACTGGGGACTGGGAGACCACATAACACCGGTCCTGAGAGATCTACACTGGCTCCCAGTATGTTTCCGAGCACAATTCAAAGTGTTGGTGCTGACCTTTAAAGCCCTAAACGGCCTCAAAGGCCCAGTAGACCTGAAGGAGCGTCTCCACCCCCATCGTTCAGCCCGGACACTGAGGTCCAGCTCCGAGGGCCTTCTGGCGGTTCCCTCCCTGCGAGAAGTGAGGTTGCAGGGAACCAGGCAGAGGGCCTTCTCGGTGGTGGTGCCCGCCCTGTGGAACACCCTCCCAGCAGATGTCAAGGCAATAAGCAACTATCTGACTTTTAGAAGACAACTGAAGGCAGCCCTGTTTAGCTCTGGGTGTCCCAACTTTTCATACCAAGCGGGCAGCAAGAGGACCGTGGGTCACACACTGCCTTGCTGTGGGTCAAAATTTGAGGGCCCCCCCCAGCCCTCGGAGGCACAAGGCTCTGGTAGGGTCCTAGAGCCCTCCAACGTCCCAGCTCAAGGGATAGGAGGCGTCAAACGTTGCCGAGGGCCGCCCAAAAGGGGCTCGAGAGTCCTGAGGGCCAAGCAGAGAGGTATGGAGAGCCACATTTGCACCCCCGGACTGTATATTCTCTGGCCCTAGGACCCAGGATATGAAATTTCCTGGCCCTAGGACCCAGGTTCGAAACCCTCCCTTGGCCCTGAAGCTCGCTGGGTGACCCTGGGCTTCAGTTGCCCACTTCTCGGCCTGCCCTGCAGGGTGGTTGTGCGGAGAAAAGGCACATGTGTGTCGCCTAGAGGTCCTTAGAGGAAAGGCAAGGGTACACATGCAAGAAATTTTTCAAAAGGATAAAATGAATGTTGGGAGAGGTCTCTTGGCGTTGGAAGCAAAGTACGAAGGACCGAAGCGATGGAACGGGCTTCTCTGTCTTTCAGATCAACGTGATCCAGTCGAAGAAGAAGTTTGAGATCCTGAAGTTTGTGAGTAGCTGGCAGTTTGTGGTTCAGTGTTGGCCAGCCTTGGCCAGCCAGAGGTTTTGGGCTGCAATTCCCATCAGCCCCAGCCAGCTATGACCAGGGGGTTAAATCCTGGTTCTTTGGCTGTGTGGGGAGCTGGCAGGTGCAATGGAAAGACTGGGTCACCCACCCTCATTTCAGCCTCAGCCTGTTTTCAGGCTTACAGTAGGTCTGAGGCACATGCAGAAATGAGGGTATCTCTGAGCATACCCAGAGTTCCCCTCGCCCTGCGGTAACCAGCTATAGCCATCTCCCACTTGTCTAGGCTTTCCCAGTCAAAAACGGTGGCTTCTAGGCAACCCCGGACCCCCGGACCTTTTTCTTTTAAAATCATAGCTGCTACTTTGCCAACAGACCAGCCCCTGAACTGTTTTCTATGCCTGCTGATTATGATAAAAACTATTTAGGAATCTGTGCCTGAGTTTGCTTTTCCCCTCTTCCCTCCCTATCCCCCTTTCCTTGTGTGTCATGCTGTTCTCTGTTTAAGATTATAAGCCTGCCGTCGGGACGGTCTCATTTTCACCGATCCTATAGCAGTCCATCGCTCTTTCAGCCAAAGAGCTGGGTACAAACGCTCGTCCCTTAAGCACCTGCTTCCTGTTTTTCCAGATGTTGACGTTCATGGAGGCTCAGTCGTTCTACCTGGAGCAGGGGTTCCAGACGGCGAAGCGGCTGGAGCAGTATCGGAAGGACCTGGCGGCACAGGTGAGCACCCGGAGGAGTCCAGGGAGGGAGCAGGGTTCGAAGGAAGTAGAAGAAGTATCGAGGAGATGGGTGGGCAGGAAAGAGATAAATTCTCCTCCCTCTCTCGTAACGCTGGGCCTCAAACCGACAAAGCTGAGCGTTGGAAGATTTAGGACAGATACCAAGTTAAACTGCGGAACTCCCTGCCACAGGAGGCAGCGGTGGCCACCAACCTGGAGGGCTTTAAAATTAGATAAATTCACAGAGGAGGAGGAGGAGCGGGAGCTATTGATGTTCACCAGCCGCAACGCCTACGCTCCGTCGCCACTGTCAGAAGCGGCAAAAGCTCCTGGGTGTAGTTTGCTGGAAACCGCAGGGCAGGAGGATTGGTCTTGAGTTCGAATCCTGCTTGCATCTAGGATGCTGGGCTAGATGGGCCTCTGGCCTGATCCAGGAAGCTTCTCGCTGTGATCTTCTTCTGGCAGCTGCTAGAGGGAGAGGGAGGAAGCCGGCTTGGGCGGGGGGGGGGGGTGGAGCTGGGGAACCAGCCCCGTCAGCAAAGGAGAAAAGAATCGGATAAAAACAGGATGCAGGAATTCAGATTCCATGCCGGCTGCTGAGATGCAGCAACCTCTGATCTCCGCTTCTGGCTTTTCGAGGTAGGCAGCTTGGCCGATAGGAGATTCTTTGCAGAATCCGCGTGACCAGCGAGAGGGAAAACTTGGAGGGGGGTGGAAACGTTTAGGATGTTAGTGGGGAAGACAATGCTGCAATCGGGGGTTTCTGATTCTGGGTTCTCCAAGCCATAATGAGGACTAGGACCCTGACATGGCCGGCGGTGCAGCTGTAAGGGTTAGTGGCAAGTGACTCCCGCAGGCACCGTGTGGATTATTTCAGGCGTCGCTCCCCTGGCGCGGGAAGCCCTCCGGAAGGCTGTTGCAGCCTTGGCCGATGCGATAGCCTCCCGGTGCTGGACTACAAGTCCCATGCTCCAGCGCAGCCCAAACATCTGGAGGGCGGCAGGTTGGCGAAGGCTGTTCTGAGCCAGCGCCCTTCGACCTTGGGTTGCCTGACACCGTTGGACTGCAGCGCCATCATCCAGGGCAATCGGCTGAGCCGACTCTGGATGATGGGAGTTGTAGTACGTGTGGAGATTGGCAAACCGGCGATCTTCAGCCGTCTCGATTCCCATCATCCTTTCACCCTTCCATCCTCCTCCCTTAAACTCAATTCAAATCTGTCCCCCCCCCAGTTATGGTTTTTCCGAGTTAAAATTTCTCTCCACCGTCTTCCTGGCGGAAGCGACATGCTGTATTGCGGGGTGACCCCAGATCTGTTGTTTTGGCTGGGCCTCCCTCCCCAGTCCAGTGTGCCGGAAGGGGGTGGGGGGTGGGGAATACCAAGCAAACTTTCGTGTTCTTCTCAGAGAAAGGGACCCAGGCGTCTGGCCTCATTTCTCACAGATTAGAGAATTGGGCCAAAGCAAACAAGATGAATTTTAGCAGGGAGAAATGTAAAGTACTACACTTGGGCAAAAAAAATGAAAGGCACAAATACAGGATGGGTGATACCTGGCTTGAGAGCAGTACATGTGAAAAGGATCTAGGAGTCTTGGTAGACCACAAACTTGACATGAGTCAACAGTGTGATGCAGCAGCTAAAAAAGCCAATGCAATTCTGGGCTGCATCCATAGGAGTATAGCATCTAGATCAAGGGAAGTAATAGTACCACTGTATTCCGCTCTGGTCAGACCTCACCTGGAATACTGTGTCCAGTTCTGGGCACCACAGTTCAAGAAGGATACTGACAAGCTGGAACATGTCCAGAGGAGGGCAACCAAAATGGTCCAAGGCCTGGAAACGATGCCTTATGAGGAACGGCTTAGGGAGCTGGGTATGTTTAGCCTGGAGAAGAGAAGGTTAAGGGGTGATATGATAGCCATGTTCAAATATATAAAAGGATGTCATATAGAGGAGGGAGAAAGGTTGTTTTCTGCTGCTCCTGAGAAGAGGACACGGAGCAATGGATTCAAACTACAAGAAAGAAGATTCCACCTAAACATTAGGAAGAACTTCCTGACAGTAAGAGCTGTTCGACAGTGGGATTTGCTGCCAAGGAGTGGGGTGGAGTCTCCTTCTTTGGAGGTCTTTAAGCAGAGGCTTGACAGCCACCTGTCAGGAATGCTTGGATGGTGTTTCCTGCTTGGCAGGGGGTTGGACTGGATGGCCCTTGGGGTCTCTTCCAGCTCTAGGATTCTATGATTTCCCCTCCCCCTCTTCCTCCAGCTCGATCAGTTGGTTCTGGAGTCGGCCCGAGAGAAGCGAGACATGGAGCAAAGGCACACCGTGATCAAGCAGAAGGTTTGAGCACTTCTGGGGGGGGTGCCTCAGTTTTGCCTTACGGGAGCCGTCCAGGGAAGGGAGGAGCCTTGGGGAGGCGGAGCTTCAGCTTGGGGGTTCTAAGGGGCGGGGCTTGGGACAGGTGGGAGGAGTCTTCCCCCCCCCAATTTTTTTTATTGATTTTACAATTTTAAGCACATACCATAACAGTTACATTTTCCATACTTCCCCCCTCTCACTGTGGGAAGTAACATTCATCCCCTTCTCTCACAAGGGTAGACACCATCATCGTACATTTAACCTTGCTAACATTATTTATTATCATTGCTTAGGCCTGGCCCAATTCTGTGGGCCAGTTATTCCTACTTTCCTCAATTTCATATTTCGGTTGACTTCCTCAAGTCCCCCTCTGTTGAATTCATTATCATTCCTCTCTAACAGTTTTCATACTCCTAAATTTTAAAACATCATAAAATACAAGAATCGTTTTACTTAAAACACTCCTTTTTCCAAACCTCAGCATCTTGGTGCTTCTGCTCTTTTCCTACCGGTATAATCTTATCCAATTCCCTTACTCTGACCTAATTTTAAACTCCTACTTTTTACACCCTTACCTCCCTCTGGTCTCGGAATTTTTAGCCAAATTTCCCCCTACTCAATTCCTAATTTAAACATATAATCATTTATGCCAGCATCTGTATCCAAATATCATAGTCCTTAAAGCCAGAAAGAAAATCAGATTCAAATATGTCCTTTTCAGCCCACCAGGTGGGAGGAGTCTTGGGGGGGGCGGGGAGGGGTTTCGCAACGCAGCCGGCTGGGCTTGGCAGAGGAGCGCTTGGGGTGTGGGCGGAGCTTGCGGGTGAAGGGGTGGAGCTTGTGGTGGTGGGCGGAGCAGCACAGGGCGGGGCTTGGTGGGTGGGCAGAGTCGTAAGAATGGAATCATAGCAATAGGTTAAAACGCACATTGAGTTTCTGAGCATGTGGGTGGGGGCTGTGCTTTTGGGCATCTTTTCTTTCTGTAATTAGGTGGGTCTGCCCCCCTCCCACTCTTTCCCAGGACTTGTCCCAGGAAGACGTTGTTCCCGAGGTCCGTACGGAGCCCGGAGGGGTGGTGATGGAAGGCTACCTGTACAAACGGGCCAGCAATGCCTTCAAGACCTGGAGCAGGTGAGCGGGGTTTATGGAGCTTATCTCCTGGATCTCCTGCACAAAGAGTAAGGGGCGGCACAGAGGTAACAGTCTGCCCGCAGAGAGACCCTACCTGCCTGCAGACTGTCTCGCCAGAGTGGCGCATGCTCTAGTTATCTCCCGCTTGGACTACTGCAATGCGCTCTACGTGGGGCGACCTTTGAAGGCGACCCGGAAACTGCAATTAATCCAGAATGCGGCAGCCAGACTGGGGACTGGGAGTGGCCGCCGGGACCACATAACACCGGTCCTGAGAGAACTACATTGGCTCCCAGTACGTTTCCGAGCACAATTCAAAGTGTTGGTACTGACCTTTAAAGCCCTAACGGCCTCAAAGCCCAGTATACCTGAAGTAGCGTCTCCACCCCCACCGTTCAGCCCGGACACTGAGATCCAGTGCCAAGGGCCTTCTGGCAGTTCCCTCCCTGCGAGAAGCAAAGCTACAGGGAACCAGGCAGAGGGCCTTCTCGGTGGTGGCGCCCGCCCTGTGGAACGCCCTCCCAGCAGAGGTCAAAGAGATAAACAACTATCTGACATTCAGAAAAGACCTGAAGGCAAGAAGAAGGGGGCAAATCGCAGGGTCCAGGACGGTTCATAAGGGGAGAGGCAATACCTTGAGGTATTGGTCTCCTGAGCCGTTTCGGGCTTTATAGGTCAAAAAGCGGCACTTTGAGCCTGGAAACTAATTGGTAGCCATTGCAGTCATTCTAATACTCGAACCGTCTTGCTCCGATGAGCAACCTGGCCTCTGAATTCTGTACTAGCAGTCGTTTCCGAACCACCTTCAGAGGCAGCCCTGCGTACAATGCATTGCTATATTCTAACCGAGTTAGGTAAAAGGTAAAAGGACCCCTGACCGTTAGGTCCAGTCGCGGACGACTCTGGGGTTGCGGCGCTCATCTCACTTTACTGGCCGAGGGAGCAGGCGTACAGCTTCCGGGTCATGTGGCCAGCAGGACTAAGCCGCTTCTGGCGAACCAGAGCAGCGCACGGAAACGCCGTTTACCTTCCTGCCAGAGCAGTACCTATTGATCTACTTGCACTTTGACGTGCTTTCGAACTGCTAGGTTGGCAGGAGCAGGGACCGAGCAACGGGAGCTCACCCCGTCACAGGGATTCAAACTGCTGACCTTCTGATCGGCAAGCCCTCTGTCCACCTGCAAGGCTCTCCCCACATTCCTCTTGAGCTGGATACAGCCTGAGTTGCCAACTGCTCCTGTTGCACACGTTCCACCACCGCCCCTCCCCTCCCCTGCTAACTCAGGGGCCTGTGGCCAAACAGGATTTGCAGATCTTTACAGCCCTCCAGGCAATAACCAGCCCCCCAGCAACGTGTCTGTCTGTGGTGCAATCGATACACGTTATCTGAGTGCAGGATCAGCACCTATTGGTTAGTGCCCGAGGCGTATAATCTCCCCCCTGCTTCCAATACCTGGAGCTGTTTTTGCAGCCTCTCATTATTCTGAAAGTATTTGCAAGGGCCAGGACACACCTGTACTTTTAGGCTTTGGAAAGAAAAGCACAGGTTACGCCCCCCCCCCCCCCGGCCGAGCGAGACCCACCCCCGATTCAAGAACGCCTTGTTTTCCTTGAAAATATTGCTGCCGAATCTTTGCTGCTCAAAGCCACCGTTATTTTCCTTAGAAGTGAAACTGACTATGAGGCTGTAGACTTAGAAGATAGATATAAGGTTTATGACAGTAAGAGCTGTTGGACAGTGGAATTTGCTGCCAAGGAGTGTGGTGGAGTCTCCTTCTTTGGAGGTCTTTAAGCAGAGGCTTGACAGCCACCTGTCAGGAATGCTTTGATGGTGTTTCCTGCTTGGCAGGGGGTTGGACTGGATGGCCCTTGGGGTCTCTTCCAACTCTAGGATTCTAGGATTCTATGACAGTTGGAATTAATGATAATGATCTTAGATAAGAAAAAATATAGAGGTTAATTAATTAAAATGTGTTAAATGATGTCAAGAAATTACTAAAGATGATATACAAGGAACGCAGGAAGGGAGGACAGGAGGAAGTCAATCCACAATGATAGGAAGGATGAATAGGGTAAAAGGATGTATGTTTGTTTTTATGTTTATTATTGTTGTTTTCTTTTAGGTTTGTTTATTGATTTTTTTTTATGTTGGTTTTTATTTGATAAAATGTAATAAAAAATTTTTGGAAAAAAAAGAAGTGAAACTGACTAGACCTCGGAGGTCCAGTCAGTTTCTCCCGAGTAAATTTCAAAGGTCCGGGCAGTTCTGCCCATTCACCCTCAGTTCGGGAACGACTTTACGTTTCCTTAGGTCTGGCTCAACCTTTGTTCACCTGGTTGGCTTCCAGATGTTTTGGACTACAGCTCCCATCAGCCCCCAGAAACGTTCACACAAACAAACAAACAAACAAACAAACAAACAAACAAACAAACCACCCTCTCCTCAGCCCCAGTCAGCTCCAGAGGTGGGTGGGATTTCTGAGCTGAAAGAAGCTTGCGATTGGTGGAGCTTTGGGACACGGCCCTATGAGATTTTGAGTCAAGCATCTTTAACTTAAGCACATACGCCATGTAAAAGAACCCCCTTTCTCTCCCCCCCCCCCCGGCTCTCTCCCCAGCTCCCTTCTCCCCCTAACCTTATACTGTGTACAATATCAAAATCTCACATCAAATATAACTTACCAGTAAAGGTAAAGGGAACAGAGGGGTGATCTGGATCCTCAAGCCTGAGGCCAAGGCTACCCAAAGGATCTCATTCTCCCCTAAGGATCTGCCCAGGATCTGAGATCTCTGGGGGAGGCCCTTGTCTCAGTCCTGCCACCCTCCCAGGCCTGCTCGGCAGGGACACGGGACAGGACCTTTTCGGTGGTGGCCACTCTCAGGCAACTTTAGAACTCCCTGCTTAGAGAAGCCAGACACTTCGTGTCCTTCTGCCAAACAGGTGAAGATGCTTTTATAGCTACCGGCCTTTGATAACAGACTGCTTCCTTAAAGTAAAAGGTAAAGGGACCCCTGACCATTAGGTCCAGTCGCGGACGACTCTGGGGTTGCGGCGCTCATCTCGCTTTATTGGCCGAGGGAGCCGGCGTACAGCTTCCGGGTCATGTGGCCAGCATGACTAAGCCGCTTCTGGCGAACCAGAGCAGCGCACGGAAACACCGTTTACCTTCCCGCCGGAGCGGTACCTATTTATCTACTTGCACTTTGACGTGCTTTCGAACTGCTAGGTGGGCAGGAGCAGGGACCAAGCAACGGGAGCTCACCCCGTCATGGGGATTCGAACCACCGACCTTCTGATCGGCAAGCCCTAGGCTCTGTGGTTTAACCCACAGCGCCACCTGCGTCCCTTAACTTACCTGTAGAAAGGACTTTTACTATCTGAAAAGAGAGACGATGTATGTACGTTTGTAACGCCCAGAAAATATTTAATAAAAAAAAATTCTTTAAAAAATTAATGAATCATGCCTTGGGGATTAATCCTTTCACCCAGATTCTTTCTGCCACAGAAGCTCAGGCAAGCTGCTTCTTTCCTAGTCTCAGAGGTGCTGCGGTCTTCTTTGGCGAATGTCTCTCACCAGCAAGTAAAGCTCAGCATCGCCCTACAAGAGCAGGTTTAGGGACCAAAGCTTCCAGATCAGCATATATTCTTCTTCTTCTTCGATCCCTTGTAGCCGAGTAAGATTATCTTCCATAAACACGGTTTTAACAATCAGTCCGTAAGTGACTGTGGAGGCCAATTCTGGACCTACACATCCTTCCACAGTGGGGACATTGGTTTCCGGGCGGGAGTCCATCATGGTGAGGGTTTGCCAAGCGTGCCTTCCTCTTAGCATGTTTCTCCCTTGCGTCCTGAGTTCGAGTGTCTTCAAAGCCCACGACACCTTTGGTCAAGGCTGTTCTCCAACTGGAGCGCTCGCAGGCCAGTGTTTCCCAGTTGTCAGTGCATTTAGGCTCTGTTGAAGAAGGAGGGACCACCCCTTCTTGGAGCCCTAGTCCAGAAAATCTATAGGGCTGCCTTCTGCTCCCACATTCTCTTTCTGCGCATTTCATTGTGTATATTTTTTAATTGCAGGCGCTGGTTTTCCATCCAGAGCAACCAGCTGGTGTATCAGAAGAAGGCCAAGGTGAGAAATAGGAAATGGATATTATTATTTTTTTTGGTGAGCCTTTGAGATGCGTGTGAATTTTGGGGGGCGGTGGGAAGAAGGGGCAAAAGGTTTGGGCGCAGGCAAAGGGCATAAGGTTTGCAAGATTCCACCTGCCTCTTTCCCCCTAATTTGTTGAAATTAAGGCCGGTGAGCTGTTGGAGCTCTTTGGTATGCAGAGCAGTTGGTTGCCTCCAAAAAGATATCGTGGGGGGGGGAGAGAGATTCAGTAAAGGCCCCCCGAAAAGATCAAGGGGGAGGGGGAGAGCGCAACTCCCTTAGGAAGAAAAGGTCGCAGCGTTTTGGACTTTTTAGTTCAGAGAAAAGGCAGGAAAGAGGCGGCACGATTGAAACTGGCAAAAGGGGGATAGAGAAAAGATTTTCTTCCTCTGTCAAACACAAGAACTCAGGGACCCTCCATAAAGCTGGGTGTTGGAAGATTTAGGACAGATAAAATAAAATATTCACTCAGTGCGTAGTTAAGCTACGGAACTCCCTGCCACAAGAGGCAGTGACGGCCTGCAACTTGGACGGCTTTAAAAGTGCATTAGACATTAGAGTATCAGTCTAAACATGAAAGAGATAGAGAAGTCAGCTAGGAAGTCAAAGGCCCAGGGATAGTCTGGGGATCTGGATATCCCTCCCTCTGTCCCCATGCAAACCCTTCTTCTTCTTCTTCTTTTAATTTTATTGATTTGTTAGCGACAAAAAGTAAGAAAACAAAGGATTTAAACTATAAAGCGCCACAGCCTGGAAGGACAAAAGTGCAGCAGCACAATTCCAAAGGGATCGTACATTATTAATCCATACAAAGATTCCCTTTGCAAATATTTCTAAAAAATAAAAGCATTATCCATCTGTGAGTTCCATTATTGTTGAGAATAAGGGTTTTGTGTAGTCTTAAATGGGCCGTGCGTTTCCATTTATTGGTGCTGCTGAGTGACCCCGTGCCTTGACGTTTGTACAAGAAATAAAATTATGCCAAACATAAGGAAAAAACCCATTTGAGCTCTGCCCTTTGAATACTTTCAGTTTACGAGATTCCTTTTCAAGGAGGGTTGTTTGCCAAAACCCTTGAATGCTGGCGATCCAAATCATTAAGATTAAGATATAAGGGTCTGGTGACTTCTGTCTCAGTGTATCTGAAGAAGTGTGCATGCACACGAAAGCTCATACCAAGAACAAACTTGGGTGGTCTCTAAGGTGCTACTGGAAGGAATTTTATTATTATTATTATTTTGTTTCGATTAAGATTAAAGGCTTCCCAGGAATTGGCAGTGAAGCCCTGGGCTGACGTTCAGAGATGAGAAATCAGTTCTTTTTGCTTTGTTGAATAAAGAATTAGGAGCCTGAACAGGTTTGGCAGACTCATCTGCTAATCCACCAGCGTGGGTGTGTAAGATTAATTCTATCCCTGGGGTGGAGGAGAGTTCAGATGGGTTAATACTGGGGATGAGAGCAGGGCATGGATGGAAAGAATGAAGGTGGCGTCTGAAGAGGGAGAGGCAGGGGGCTGTTTGTACCAGGCCCAAATCCTGCCCTTTTCCTTCCCGAGCCCAGGATGTCCTGACGGTGGTTGTGGAGGACCTTCGCCTCTGCACGGTCAAGCCTTGCCCGGACCACGAACGCCGTTTCTGCTTTGAGGTGGTGTCTCCCACCAAGTGAGTTTTCTCTTCCCAAATATATAAAGGTAAAGGGACCCCTGACCATTAGGTCCAGTCGTGTCCGACTCTGGGGTTGCGGCGCTCATCTCACTTTATTGGCCGAGGGAGCCGGCGTACAGCTTCCGGGTCATGTGGCCAGCAGGACTAAGCCGCTTCTGGCGAACCAGAGCAGCGCACGGAAACGCCGTTTACCTTCCCGCCGGAGTGGTCCCTATTTATCTACCTGCACTTTGACGTGCTTTCGAACTGCTAGGTGGGCAGGAGCTGGGACTGAGCAACGGGAGCTCACCCCGTCACGGGGATTCGAACCGCCGACCTTCTGATCGGCAAGCCCTAGGCTCTGTGGTTTAACCCACAGCGCCACCCGCGTCCCAAATATATACATATATATTTTTACACGGCAGCTAGACTGGTGACTGGGAGCGCCGCCGAGACCATATAACACTGGTCCTGAAAGACCTACATTGGCTCCCAGTACGTTTCCAAGCACAATTCAAAGGGTTGAAATCCCTAAATGGCCTCAAAGGCCCAGTATACCCGAAGGAGTGTCTCCACCCCCATCGTTCAGCCCAGACACTGAGGTCCAGCTCCGAGGGTCTTCTGGCGGTTCCCTCCCTGTGAGAAGTGAGGTTACAGGGAACCAGGCAGAGGGCCTTCTCGGTGGTGGCGCCCGCCCTATAGAACGCCCTCCCATCAGATGTCAAGGAAATAAGCAACTATCTAACTTTTAGAAGACATCTGAAGGCAGGCCTGTTTAGGGAAGTTTTGAATGACACATGCTTTAATGTATTTTTAATCGTTTGTTGGAAGCCGCCCAGAGTGGCTGCAGAAACCCAGCCAGATGGATGGGGTATAAAGAAATTTATACCCTCGGAGTATAAATATATACCCTCGGAGTATTGATACCCTCAGAGTATTGATACCCTCGGAGTATTGATACCCTCGGAGTCCAGCCCTTGGAGCTGGACCTCAGTGTCTGGGCTGAACGATGGGGGTGGAGACGCTCCTTTAGGTATACTGTGCCTTTGAGACCATAAAGTGGGTCTGGAAACCAAGCCATGGAAGAGTTTAGCCAGGAGAAGAGGGAGCTGAGAGGCAGCCATCTTCAAATAAGAAAAATGGAGGAAGCCTGTTTTCAACTGCTCTGGAGGACAGGACCCCAACCTGTGGATTCAAATAACAATGAAAGAGATCAATTTTCTGATGGTAAGAGCCGTTGGGCAGGAATGGACTCCCTCCAAAGGGACTCTGCATCCTTGGAGGTTTTCCAACGGAGGTCGGATGACCACCTGTCAGGGATTCTTTAGCGGTGATTCCTGCATCTCGGGGGTTGGGCTGGATGACCTTTGGGGGTCCCTTCCAGCTCTACAGTTCTGTGACTCTGTGTTCTCCCTCTTTGACCCTTTGCTGTCCTTCTGCTTTCCCTGGCAGGAGCTGCTTCCTCCAGGCGGACTCGGAGAGGCACCAGCAAGCCTGGGTGTGTGCCGTACAAAACAGCATCGCATCTGCTTACAATGAGGAGCATCTGGAACACCGGGGGCAGGTAGGGGGTTGGCAAACACCGGAAGAGTCAGCAAATCCACAGTATTCCGGTCCCAAACCGTCGCCCTAAGCAGAAGACGCCCACAGGTTTTTGCCTATTGCATTTAGCCTGACTTCGCTACGATTGGGCTGGCGGGGGACAAATTTGGTGTGTCGTTTAAGGTCAGCCTCCCTGTATTGTATTGAGGACTAGCAACTTGGTTTTCTTGCGGCTGCCAGTTCAAAACGAGGATTGAGATTCTCGCACCCTGATGCCAATTTCTGAACCTGGAAAGTCTTATTGTATTGATGAGATCTGATATAAATGAGATTACCTGGCAAAAAAACAAGCTCACAAGTCTTTGTATGCATACTTAAGGTACATATGTAAGAGGCTTGTTCCTAATTACCGTATTTTTTGCTCCATAAGATGCACTTTTTTCCTCCTAAAAAGCAAGGGGAAATGTCTGTGCGTCTTATGGAGCGAATGTGTGGTCCCTGGAGCTGAACTGCCCAGGGGCAAAAGCAGATCATGCTTTTTAAAAAAAAAAAAAGAGAGAGAAGGGGGTGTTGAAAGGAAGCCCCCTGAGCAGCTGCTCAGCAAACGATCGGGGAGAGAGATAAGGGAGAGAGATTCCAGCCCTGCCCCCTTGCAGAGGGAGGCTGTTTCCCCAGCGACATGGGACTGGCTGATTAGATTATCTGTCTGGAAACTGTAGAAATGGCTCCCTTTCCTGAAGCTGCAGAACTGTGAGTTAAACCCCATAAAACAGGGTTTTTTCCCTTTGCAAAGTAAGCTCAACAACTTTGAGCTGATCCTCAAAAAAATTGGGCTTTTCTCCTTTGCAAAAGAAGCTGCAGAAATTTGAGCTGATCCTCAAAAATGGGGCTTTTCTCCTTTGCAAAAGAAGCTGCAGAAATTTGAGCTGATCCTCAAAAAATTGGGGCTTTTCCCCTCTAAAAACTAGGTACGTCCTATGGTCAGGTGCGCCTTATAGAGCGAAAAATACGGTACATGTGGGCCTTTTTCGTTCCACTCCTCTGCAGCTCCTGGAGCGGACGGCGTCTCTTTCTGCCGCGAAACTGCAGTCCCCCTCCAGCCGGAAGCTGCGGGCCGGGGTGGACAAGCAAGTCATAGACCAGGTGCAGAGACTGGAGGGCAACGCCCAATGTTGCGACTGCCGGGAGCCGGCGCCCGAATGGGCAAGTATCAACCTGGGCATCACGCTTTGCATAGAGTGTTCCGGCATCCACAGGTGAGCTGGCAAACTCGGCGGAGGGAGCCGATTCCAGTTCCTGGTTTTCTCTGCCACTCCCTTTCCTGCTCCAAGAGGCGGGGCTTGAGGGAGGTGGGAGGAGCCTTGCAGAAAAGGGTGGGGCTTTGGAATCTATTTTAGTAAGCTAGTGGCGGGGCTGAGGGTGTGGGAGGAGCCTGTGAAGGAAAGGGGCGGGGCTTGCACAGCAGGGCTGGGAAAGGGGTGGGGTTTTGGCAATGTGGGGAGGTGCTTGACATAGATGGGAGGAGCCAAGGAAGAGAGGGTGGGGCTTGGGCATAATCCAAAGAGAGGGGCTGCCATTTCTCCCACACCTCCTTGAAGGTTTTCCCCTCTGTTGGGAACATAAGCAGAGCCTGCTGGATCAGGCCCAGAGGCCTACCTAGGCCCGCATCCTGCTCTCATAGTAGCTGACCAGATGACTATTATGGGAAACCCGCAAGCAGGATCTGAGCCCAAGAGCCCTTTCCCACCTCTGTGGCTTCCAGCAACTGGGGTTCAGAAAATATTTCTGGGCCCAGCCACCGTGGCTAATGGCATTCGATAGCCTCCTGTGGCAGGGAGTTCCACAGTTTAACTATGCCCTGAATGGAGCAGGAGCGCCCCTTGCCTGATCTCTCCCTCCCTGTCTCCAAATTAGGAGTCTTGGCGTCCATTTCTCCAAGGTCCGGTCGCTGACGCTCGACTCCTGGGAACCTGAGCTAGTCAAGGTAAACACGGGGGCCTAATGGCGGGGGGGGGGGGGCTCTGAACTCCCCATCGGTCGCCAGTGCTTGGGACGTTTCCGAGCACAATTCAAAGTGTTGGTGCTGACCTTGAAAGCCCTAAATGGCCTCTGTCCAGTATACCTGAAAGAGCGTCTCCACCCCCATCGTTCAGCCCGGACACTGAGGTCCAGCGCCAAGGGCCTTCTGGCGGTTCCCTCCCTGTGAGAAGCGAGGTTACAGGGAACCAGGCAGAGGGCCTTCTCGGTGGTGGCACCCGCCCTGTGGAACGCCCTCCCATCAGATGTCAAGGAAATAAACAACTACCAGACTTTCAGAAGACAACTGAAGGCAGCCCTGTTTAGGGAAGCTTTTAATGTTTAATAGATTATTGTATTTTAATATTCTGTGGGAAGGGGACGCGTCGCGATGCAACTCAACCCTACTCGGTTCCACAGGCAGTGCCAAGTTGCGTTTTGTCACCTACCCCCCTCATTGATGGCACCCGGGGCTAGTGGCGTAGCAGCAGGGGGGCGGGCCGCTCCCGGTGTCACTTCTCCGGGGGTGACAAGGCATGGCGGGTTGCTAGCGGTGGCTGCGCTCCAGCGCCGTGCAGACGGTGCTGGGATCCTCCGTTTGTGGCCGCAGCCGCGAACGGAGGATCCTCCGTCCGCGAGCGGAGGATCCCAGCACCGTCTGTGCGGCGCTGGAGCGCCGCCGGTGGCAACCCGCTACATAGTGTGCATGTGCAGCGTCGCACATGGTGACGCATGTGCCGTACGTGGCAGTGCCTGGGTTGGCGTGCCCAGGGGGGCTAAGATGCAGCGTCTGAGAGCCTCTCCTCTCCCTCCCCCTGCAGCTGATGTGCGAACTGGGGAACCGCGTCATCAACCAGATTTACGAGGCGCGGGTGGAAGAGATGAACATGAAGCGCCCCCAGCCGGGCTGTTCACGGTGAGGATGTCCCCTTCCTTGAAGCAGCACCCCATGTCTCCTCCTCCTCCGCCCCAGCCCCTGCCTGCTACAAACACCCTAAAAAAAGAAGAATTATCTACATTTCTTTTTATATATATATACACAGTATTTTTCGCTCTATAAGGCGCACCTGACCATAGGACGCACCTAGTTTTTAGAGGCCTGTTCCTAATTACCGGTATATTTTGGGAATGATTCATGTTTTTAGGCAGCTACCTTGTTTTATACTTTCTGGTTGTCCCGTGATCATATTATAAAGTAGTTGTGTTCTATGTTATAAATCAAGTACTGCTTAGAGTATTCCATTGTATTTCTTAGGAATAAAAAAATTCAATGTGGCCCGCAAAAAAAAAAAATTATTCTGAAAGTGTAGCCCAGAGAAGATATTTTGAGAGCCACTGCTCTAACCACTACACCACACAGGCACGGAAGGAGAGAGATTTGTGTTTGTCTACACATTTGATTCCCTACCTTTTTATTCAATACTTTATAATGCGCCTTAAAAGTTCTAAGCGCTCCCTGTGTATTAAAAGATAAGGCGGTCCCTGTCCCAGGGGCTGACGCATTCCGGTAGACACGGCACAAAAGGAAAGAGGGATGGGGAGGGAAGAGGAGTGTTCAGGTACCGGCGACTTCGTTGGCTGAGAGCATGGTGGCCAGAAAGCACCTCCCATCGGTCGCCCAGTAGGTGGTGCTGTTGCATAGGACTGTGCCAGAGGTACAATGGGTCTGCACCACCCCTCACTCTCTAAATTGGGGGGGGGGGGAGAGATGAAAGTGCCACTCCCATCATGCACCAGGAAACTTCGACTCCTCCCCCTTTGCTTGTCAATTCTGTGCAGGAACGTTGTCAAGTCTCTGAACATGTGCAAAATTCATCTTTGGTACCTGTCATTGTTATAAAAATAAATTAATATAATATAATATAATATAATATAATATAATATAATATAATATAATATAATATAATATAATAATTAAATTAAATCTTGTTTCTGTGTCCCAAGTCTCTGAACATGTGCAAAATTCACCTTTGGTACCTGTCATTGTTATAAAATTAAATTAAATTAAATTATTAAATTAAAATAAAATAATTAAATTAAATCTTCTGTTTCTGTGTCCCAAGTCTCTGAACATGTGCAAAATTCACCTTTGGCACCTGTCATTGTTATAAAAATAAATAAATTAAATCAAATCAAATCTTCTGTTTCTCTGTCCCAAGGTTGGAGAAGGAGGCCTGGATCAGGGCCAAATACGTGGAGAAGAAGTTCATCACCCAGTTCCCGAAGGCCGGGGCACGGCTGCATCGGGGCGGAGACGTCCGGGGGCTCGAGAAGCCCAAACCGTTCCCCAAACCCAAACCTCCGGGGCAGATCCGAGGGGGCGCAGGTACGGAGAGAGTCTCTCTTCCTTCCCCCCCACCCTTAGCGCAGGGGATACAAGATAGCTGACGCGGGTGGCGCTGTGGGTTAAATCCACAGTATACCTGAAGGAGCGTCTCCACCCCCACCATTCTGCCCGGACACTGAGGTCCAGCTCCGAGGGCCTTCTGGCAGTTCCCTCACTGCGAGAAGCAAAGCTACAGGGAACCAGGCAGAGGGCCTTCTCGGTGGTGGCACCCGCCCTGTGGAACGCCCTCCCGTCAGAGGTTAAAGGGATCAACAACTACATGACATTTATAAAATTCTTGAAGGCAGCCCTGTTTAGGGAAGTTTTTAATCTGTGATGTGTTAATGTATTTTAATGTTTGCTGGAAGCCGCCCAGAGTGGCTGGGGAGGCCCAGCCAGATGGGCGGGGTACAAATAATAAATTATTATTATTATTATTATTATTATTATTATTATTATTATTATTATATACCCAAGCGCTGAAAGAATATACCATTTCTTACTGGTCCCCTTATTTTACTCCTACAGGAAGTAGTCCAGGCCGAGCGAGCCCAAACCCAGGTATGTGTCCCTCAAAGCCAGGTATACTTTGAAAGTTGGTGGAGGTTCGTTTTTGAGCTCAGTTTAGGAGGGGTTGGGACACCCTTGGAAGAGTGCTGGGCTGGATGAGAGCCCCTGTCTTCCCAGGTGCTGTTCAGTCCTAGCCCCAGAATGCAAGGACACATTTACTTATGCTAGGTTGGCAGGAGCAGGGACCGAGCAACGGGAGCTCACCCCATCGCGGGGATTCGAACCGCCGACCTTCTGATCGGCAAGCCCTAGGCTCTGTGGTTTAACCCACAGCGCCACCCGCGTCCCAAATATATACATATATATTTTTGCACGGCAGCTAGACTGGTGACTGGGAGCGGCCGCTGGACCATATAACACCGGTCCTGAAAGACCTACATTGGGTCCCAGTATGTTTCCGAGCACAATTCAAAGTGTTGGTGCTGACCTAAACGGCCTCAAAGCCCCAGTATACCTGAAGGAGCGTCTCCACCCCCATCATTCAGCCCGGACACTGAGGTCCAGCTCAGAGGGCCTTCTCGGTGGTGGCGCCCGCCCTATAGAACACTGCCGCCATAATAATAATAATAATAATAATAATAATTATTATTATTATTATTATTAATACCCCGCCCATCTAGCTGGGTTTCCCCAGCCACTCTCGGCGGCTTCCAACAGAACATTAAAATGCAATAATCTATTAAACATGAAAAGCCTCCCTCCCAGCCAGTGTTGACGTTCCTGAGTTAGATGGGCCTGACTCAGTACAAGGCAGCTTCCTAAGTAATCCACGCTGGTGGCTGTTGCTGGACTGATTCTCTCTGCCGTCGCCTCCTTTTTAGGGGCAAGGGAAGGGGCCTCTCCAAGCCCCACACCTGCTGCGGACAACCTGCAGAGCTTGCACCCAGGAGCCTTGCTCTATCGAGCTGCCGCTGCACCCCCAAGCCTGCCCACCATGGCGGACGCCCTGGCTCATGGCGCTGACGTCAACTGGGTGAATGCCAACCATGAAAGCCGGACCCCTTTGCTGCAGGCCGTCGCCGCGGTGAGTCTGTGTGGGGCTCCGAACTCTTGACGCTCTCAAACGCCAACCCTCTTCCCTCGTTTGCCCACTAAACCTTCTTTATCTCTCTCTACCCAGAATTCCCTGTTGGCCTGCGAATTCCTGCTTCAAAACGGAGCCAGCGTCAACCAGCCAGACAGCAGAGGCAGAGGCCCTCTTCATCACGCTACCATCTTGGGACACACCGGGTATCTATATCTAGATCTATATACGTATATCTTCCTATATGCATAGAAATGGAAGGCTGTCGTCACGTTGCAGTTCGCTGCAGCCAGCGCCAAGTCCACCGTGGCAACAGAATGGCGGGCAGGCCGGTGTGGAAGAACCCCGAAATTTCCCTAACGTAGGCAAGCGACCGCGGCAAGCTGCGTAACGGAGGGAAGGGAGATTTCATGGGGAGAACGAGATGATGGATGGTTGAATCATTGTATTTTCATATTCTGCTGGAACCCGCCCAGAGTGGCTGGGGAAACCCAGCCACATGGGCGGGGCATAAATAAGTTGTTATTATTATTATTATTGTTAGTAGTAATGAGAGGATGCTGGACTAGGTTGGCCACTGGCCTGATCCAGGAAGGCCGTTCTTGCATTCTTACAATGGAATTGGGTTTAAAAGTCGCCCAAAGTTCCACCGCGAAAAGAACTTTATCCACGTTCAGTTCACCCGGGAAATTATAGGAACTACTTTCAGGTGTAATTCAGAGACTTCGTATTTTGGAATTCATAGAATCCTAGAATTGGAAGGGACGCCAAGGATCGTGTAGTCTAGGCATGTCCAAAGTCTGTCCCGGGGGCCCAATTCGGCCCGCCGGTCGATTTAAGCCGGCCCCCGTGGCAGTATATGTCCTGGGGTAAAATCCTCAAAAAAGCTCAACATCTTTGGTCGGCCCTCACGCATGTTCACTTCCTCAAATCTGTCCCTCCTTGAAAAAAGTTTGGGCACCCCTGATTGTAGTCCAGCCTCCAATCTTTCACCCAGAGTGGGACTCGAACCCACAACCCTTGTGCTCTACCAGCTGAGCTATTCCTTATGGACAGTTGGTTCAGTGAACTGTTTGGTGTGAATTAATTCGTTCCAGGCACTGGGAACGAAGAACCTTAATATTGTAAAAGGATTTTGCTGATAGCGCAGAATTATCTTATTTATGTATGATGCTTGACCTGTGGAAACATGGAATATGTGCCTTCCCTGTTCCTTTTCCTAGGCTGGCCTGCCTCTTCCTCAAGCGAGGGGCCAACATGAATGCCGTCGACGGGGAAGGGAAAGACCCCCTCAGCATCGCCATAGATTCAGCCAACGCGGATATTGTCACCTTGTAAGGAAGATTCCCCCCCCCTGCCTGCCACCGTCTCCCTTGGGTGCCAAATAATCCCCCCCCTTGAGCTCTTGGGTGTGAATTCTGCAGCTCTTCAGAGGTTGAGGGGGAAGAGAGGGATTCTGGGAGGAAGTTGGCAGGACGTCGGCCATCTTGAATCTTGGCCTCTCCTCAGGCCTTTTGGTCTATAAATGTGTTATAACACTGTGGCACCAGATGGCGCTGCCGAGCTGAAATTGCAAGTCGATTATCATTTCCATTGTGAACTTTTACAACGTTTTTTCCATAGCGTTTTTTCTACAGCTGTGTAGATCCAGCCCATATCTGGTTTCAGCTTCTTGTCGATTGTTCTTTCAACGTTTTTAATTGCTGTTCCTAAATTGCTTTTACTGATAATTTTATTCTTTTTTGTAAACTGCTTTGCGGTTTTTATTTTTTATTTTTTTTACAATCAAGCGGTATGTATAAATTTTACGAAATAAATGGAATGATTGGGTCTGTGGCTGGCAGAGGATTGGGGTTAGATGTAGGGGGAGAGGAGAAAGGGCTGAAATTCATTTTTTTCCCCGTTGTGTCACGTGACTCTTTTTCTCTCCCCGCCCCTTCCCTCTTTCAAAGATTGCGATTGGCCAAGATGCGTGAATCTGAGCTTGCCCTCGGCCAATCAGGTGAGTCTCGTCCCGTTTGGGGGCTGGATGTAAGAGGCGATGGGGGCCTGTAATGTGAAGATGGAAAGATGGAGGGGGGGGGCTTCAGCCTCACACTTCTTCCGGAATAAGTTTCCCATGTACTCTCAGTCCTCATTTGCCCCATCTGTAAAATGGGAACAATCTGGCGATGATGGCTAACAGGTGGACAAGCAAGCGGTGGGTGTTTGCTGTTTACACACCCGGACATAACAACTGCTAAAAATTAAGATTAACAGATTAGTAGCAAAACGCCCCCACCCCTAACCCAGAAGCTGGGGTTCGGACAACAGGTGCAAAATTAACAACCAAATAACTTGAGATAGCTCAGTCGGCTGAGCACGAGGCTCTGAATCTCAGGGTTGTGTGTTCGAGAACCACGTAGGGGAAAAAATATTCCTGCATTGCAGGGGGTTGGACTAGATGACCCTCGTGGTCCCTCCAACTTGACGATTCTATATGATAATAAGTTTTTATCCCAGGCTACTCTTTTTATAGAAGGCGATAAACAGCTCAAGTTAACCAAAAGGTATAATAATAATAATAATAATAATAATAATAATAATAATAATAGTAATAATTTATTTATACCCCACCCATCTGCCTGGGTAGGGGAGTCCCCTGTTTTAATTTTTTTAGCCAACCTGTGCCAAGGAGCCTTTGACCTTTAAGACCTGAGCCAATTTTCTATTATTATTCTATTTTTCGACAAGTACAGTTTGGCCAGATTTTGCTGTACTGAATTGTCAGAGAACTCTCTCTCTCTCTCTCTCTCTCTCTCTCTCTCTCTCTCTCACACACACACACACACACACACACACACACACACAAAACACACCCCCCCCCCAGTGCTTCCAAGATCTCGCTATTATTACCGGTATGAGCCTGGCTGCTAAATAGGAGAGAACATAATTGAAGGTTTAAGCTGCAAGTTAATATTGTCTCTTGTGAAAAGATTGAGGAGACCTAGCTCTGGACATTTTGTCCAGCAAATCCTGTGGGAGGGAGTTCCGCCGTTTAACTTATTTTTTTTTTTTTTAAATAATTTTTATTAATTTTGAAGTTTTATAAACATAGAACATTTCATTTCGGTCAGGATTCATTACTCCCCACCTCTCACCTTGGGGGGTTATTTAATCTTACCCTCCCTCTCACGGAGGTAAACCCATTCATTGTTTCCCCTGACCTTAAACTAATCATTATCTAGCTTCGGCCTAACCCTATTCTCGGGTAGACCATTCTTAGTTACAAAACATAATCATAGTGACTTCCTCCGCACCTCCCCAATGGCTGCATTAAACAAAACATAATTCTGGTTCAGGTACATAGGTATACTAAACATATCTTTAACATTATTTCAAAACATAATTCTAACTCAAATACAGTATCTTTAATTCTTATTTCCCCTCATCTTCTAATTCCAACCTCCGCGTCTTCCTCCCAAATCTTCTATAAGTTTCCTTCTGACTCCCCTTAATCTTCGGGCTCCTAACTTCGAAAGATCCTAACATAATCCTAGCTCAAAACCATGTCCGGCATAAATACTCAAAATCCGCAAATATGATCAATCCCAGGTTACCCACCTGCCCTGCTCAGCCCTCCCCTCGCCTTTCCCCAGTCCAAGCCCAAGTGCTTGCTTGCAGTTGGGCTCTATCATCTCTTTGTCTTCTCAGCTGTTCCAGCTCCCAGTTTTTAAAGAAATTCTTCTTCTCCTTCATTGGTGTCCTCGTGCGCCGAAAAGAGTAGACTTTTGTAGATGTTGTTTTCTTAATTCTTTTCTTGAGTCCAAATATCTTGCGCCGAGAAGGAATTTTCTTGCGACGAGGCTTGTCTTTAACCTTGGGGGGGATTTCTCCCCCTTCCATCCTTTGTGCAGCTGGCATGACATCACTGTTGTTTACGACTCCTCTCATTCTTGCAGTATCCGCTTGGAACTCCTTTCTCAGTTCCCAGATTTTTTCAAGGACCTTCTTCCAGCCTCCATTTTCCAAATCATCCTCCATTTTCAAAGACATAGCTGTACAAAATTCCAGACCGAACCAAATCCAAAGTCAAAGTCCAAATTTCCACAATAGAATCCAACAGGTCCGATTCAGATCCTCTAGCTGTCAAAATTGTTAATTAGTTGCCCCCCCCGATCAGGGGTGTCAAAAGGATCGAATCTCTGTTGCAAAGCCAAATTCCGTTACAGTTTCAACCGCATCGGTAATAAAGTTCCTGATTTAGTGCCACAATAGCAAGGGACGGACCTCCGTAAATTACATCCCTGTACTTCGCCAAATTAGTCCAAATTCTTCAGTACTTTCCTAGTACTCACGTTTAAGGTATCCAATCTTGTCCTTTTGCGGAGGAATCAGCGCGCTCAGATGGGAAGGGCTCGCAGCTTCAACCCGGCGGGCAATGGCGATCCGAGGAGCTCCGTCGCCCCGCGTCTCACACGGCAGCCTCTACTGTGGCCGCCGCGGGAGTTGGGGCGACGTTAAGAGCTTCTGCCGGATCCTAGGTCCCGGGAACAACCTCCCGGGATTTTTGGGGGCTGCGTTGCTGTCGCAAGCACCCCTTTGAGCCGGCCGGGTCGGGGAATGCCAGCAGCGGCATGTCCCCCGACCTTTCCCTCCGGCGCGCCGACCGGAAGCCTCCGCCGTTTAACTTAAGCGCTGCGTGAAGAAGCGCTTTCTTTTATCTGTCCTGAATCTGCCACCATTTGCCTTCATTTGGTATCCATTAGTTCCTTGGCAGACGTTCCCCCAACATGACCAGTAGATGCTGGGGGTGTGGGTGCAAATCCTGCTTCAATGCCAGAGAGTGGCTGGTGCGGTTCAGGGCACGCTGAGGTGGCGATCTGGGGTCTTCCTTCCAGGACGCAAACAGATTTCCGATGCTCCCTGCCCGGGGCCCTTGCAGAGTCCTAGCTCCGCTTCTTGCATTGGAGGGGGTGGGACTAGATGAGCCTTGGGGTCTCCCTCCCTGGTCCTGAATGGGGTAACTGTGCCCCTGAAGGACCAGGTGCGCAGCCTGGGAGTCATTTTGGACTCACAGCTGTCCATGGAGACGCAGGTTAATTCTGTGTCCAGGGCAGCTGTCTACCAGCTCCATCTGGTACGCAGGATGAGGCCCTCCCTGCCCGCTGTCTGTCTCGCCAGAGTGGTGCACACTCTGGTTATCTCCCGCTTGGACTACTGCAATGCGCTCTATGTGGGGCTACCTTTGAAGGTGACCCGGAAACTGCAACTAATCCAGAATGCGGCAGCTAGACTGGGGACTGGGAGTGGCCGCCAGGACCACATAACACCGGTCCTGAGAGAACTACATTGGCTCCCAGGACGTTTCCGAGCACCAATTCAAAGTGTTGGTGCTGACCTTGAAAGCCCTAAATGGCCTCAAAGGCCCAGTAGACCTGAAGGAGCGTCTCCACCCCCACCGTTCAGCCCAGACACTGAGGTCCAGCTCTGAGGGCCTTCTGGTGGTTCCCTCCCTGCGGGAAGTGAGTTTGCAGGGAACCCGGCAGAGGACCTTCTCGGTGTTGGCGCCCGCCCTGTGAAACGCCCTCCCATCAGATGTCAAGGAGATAAACAACTATCTGACTTTTAGAAGACATCTGAAGGCAGCCCTGTTTAGGGAAGTTTTTAATGACTGATGTTTTAATGTATTTTAAATCTTTTGTTGGAAGAGTGGCTGGGGAAACCCAACCAGATGGGCGGTGTATAAGTAACACATTATTATTATTAATATTATTATTATTATTATTATTAATATTATTATTAATATTCCCTGATTCTTCCCGCTCTTCCAGGAGACGAAACGTACCTCGACATCTTCCAGGACTTCTCCCTCATGGCGTCCAACGATCCAGAGAAGCTGACCCGGCGGAGCTACGATCTGAAGCTTACGACGATGTGAAGCTGGCGGGGGGACGCCGTTGCCCCCCAACCACCGGAAGGAGGAGGAGGGAGACAGGAACATCACATGCAAATTCCCGCTGTGACACTTGAGTCGGATACGAAGGACCGTCCAATAGAAGCCTGTCTCTCCTTTCAGCCCCAAGGTGGTTTTGGTGACTTTGTGGGGCAGAAAGAAAAGCTTTCCGTGGAGACGAAGAACCAAGCCCCCTAGATGACTCTGCCCCCCACAACTCCTGTCTTTTATTTATTGCTGATGGACGAGGACGTAGAGAGCTGTACCACGTTGCTTGGCCCTTGATGGACACAGAGATAAAATTACGGATTATATTTCCTCCCACCTCTTCAAAACCAGATCACAGTAGTTTTATTTTCTTCCCTGGGCCTTGAAGAGGGATTTGGGGTTGAGGGAAGGCTGCGTAGGAAAAGGCACAGATTAAACACAGCTCCCTGGAATTTGGGAAATGGTGTGTTTCATCTCTGTGTGTGTTGAAATTCTCGGGTGGTTGGAACTGGCGTTTTTTCTCTGAGGTTGAAATCTTAATTTTGCAGATAGAGCAAACCTGCCTCAAGATTTGCCCATGTTTATTTCATTCGTAATTAGCTCAGCGTACATGGAACTTTCTTTTAATTTAAATTGCGGTATGGACATTTTAAATAAACTCGCATCTCTGGCCAAACCCACCCCAAATGACCAAGCTAAAGGCAACCAGTGTGGTCTTTTCCGTGTTTTGATTTTCTGCCTCTTACATATTTGTGTATGTGTGTTCTTGTTTGTTTTTCAAAGGACTGGGGTTTATTTATTTCATAAAATCTATACACCTCTTGAGTGTGTGTGTGGGGGGGAGCCTAAAAGTGATTTTCAAAACAAATAGAGACATTTTCCTTACCGATGGTTTTGTGAACAGCAAAAACATCAAACTTGCGGAAAGTTAAAATAACGGCAAACTAAAAATAGATTGAAACTCGCACCAACTTTCTGAACATCATGGGCAGGCGGGCTTAAGCAAGAATGTTTTTAGCAGGCGCCGAAAAGAGAACAGTGAAGGCGCTTGCCTGATATAAAGAGGCAGGGAGTTCCAAAGTTTAACTTGCCCCAGATAAATTGTCCTGCTCCCAGGTGTGTGAAGGAGGGAGCTGTATGCTGACGCTGGCATTCATTCACTTCATATCCCATCTTTTTCTCAACGAATTTGGGGTGGCACACCCAGGGCAGCACCCTATTTTGTTGTTTTTTTTGTTTTGTTTTTTGTTTGTTTTTCTAATAAAAGACTTTATTAACTTCAACACAAACATCTTTACATGTCATACAAGGATGAAACAGAAAACATATAACAAAAATACTACATCCATTCGATAAACTTACATTCCACTTATTTACATGCATACTTAAAATCCCAATCTTAATCTTAATCTTATTGATATTCATATTCATATTCCTGTATCTTCTGTCTTCTCTTTCTTCTTTTATCCCTCCCCCCCCCCCATTCTTCCCTCTCCCACCCTCTCCCCAGATCTCCCGTTGGCTTCCGCTTATCTCCTCCTCAGGTTCTTTTTCCATCTCTTAATACTACTTTGCTTACTCTGATGTTCCTTTCCTTTTTACTTACTATTTTATTCCAATCCTAGACTTCCAGTGCATGATCTTTAGAAATGTATCCAAGTCCTCATTGTGGGGCATTGTGTCTTTAAATATTTTCCAAATTTCTCCCAACCTAATTTAAATTTTTGGATGCTACGGCCTCTGATTGCGTCTGTTATTCTGGCTAGCTCTAAAAAGCTAAACAGTTTTTCTTGCCCCTCTTTGATCTCTGGCATCTCCCTTTTTTTCCAGTACGCAGCAATCAGAATTCTTGTCAGCACCCTATTTTGTTATCCTCACAAGAGCCCTGCAGAGCAGGCCATATCCCCTGGGAAGCGAGGGGAAAGGTGGTAGCCGAGCGTTTTGCATGCAGGAAAATTCCTGATGGCATGTCCAGGGAGGGCTTTGGAGAGACTCCCTGCTTTGAGGGAATGGTGCCTGATAACACAAAAAAAATGATACCCAGGGAGAGAGAGAGAGATGTAAAATTGCATAATGTAATTGATATAAGGGGGACGCAGGTGGCGCTGTGGGTTAAGCCACAGAACCTAGGGCTTGCCGATCAGAAGGTCGGCGGTTTGAATCCCCGCGACGGGGTGAGCTCCCGTTGCTCAGTCCCTGCTCCTGCCAACCTAGCAGTTCGAAAGCACGTCAAAATGCAAGTAGATAAATACCGTATTTTCCGGCGTACAAGACGACTGGGCGTATAAGACGACCCCCAAATTTTCCAGTTAAAATATAGAGTTTGGGATATACTTGCCGTATAAGAAATACGACCCGGTGTATAAGACGACCCCCGACTTTTGAGAAGATTTTCCTGGGTTAAAAAGTAGTCTTATACGCAGGAATATACAGTAGGTACCACTCCGGTGGGAAGGTAAACGGCGTTTCCGTGCGCTGCTCTGGTTTGCCAGAAGCGGCTTAGCCATGCTGGCCACATGACCCGGAAGCTGTACGCCAGCTCCCTCGGCCAGTAATGCGAGATGAGCGCCGCAACCCCAGAGTCGTCCGCGACTGGACCTAACGGTCAGGGGTCCCTTTACCTTTACCTAATTGATATAGAGAGTCCCATGGACTGCCAAGAAGATCAGACCTCTCCATTCTGAAAGAAATCAGCCCTGAGGGCTCACTGGAAGGACAGATCCTGAAGCTGAGGCTCCAAGACTTTGGCCACCTCCTGAGAAGAGAAGACTCCCTGGGAAAGACCCTGATGCTGGGAAAGATGGAGGGCGCAAGGAGAAGGGGACGACAGAGGACGAGATGGTGGGACAGTGTTCTCGAAGCTACTAACATGAGTCTGACCAAACTGCGGGAGGCAGTGGAAGACAGGAGGGCCTGGCGTGTTCTGGTCCAGGGGGTCACGAAGAGGCGGACACGACTAAACGACTAAACAACAATTGATATAGACATATATTTGAGAGCCAGTTGCTACGTCTTTCTGAAGTATCAGAAAGTTTTTAATGTCTGATGTTTCACTGTGGATTTTTTTAATATATATATTCTGTTGGAAGCTGGCCAGAGTGGCTGAGGCAGCCCAGTCAGATGGGTGGGGTATAGGTAATAAATTATCATTATGTCCTTCTATAAATAATAATAATAATAATAATAATAATAATAATAATATCAGAAGGTGGTAAGCTCTCCTTCCTTGGAGGTTTTCAAAGCAGAGGTTGGATGGCCATCTGTCATGGATGCTTTAGCTGAGATTCCTGCATTGCAGGGGGGTTGGACTGGATGACCTTTGGGGGTCCCTTCCAACTCTACGATTCTATGATATACTAGAGGAGAAAGACACCAGGGGACCTGTGTGCCTGTTCAACCTGCGGACCAGGTGCTGTTAAAGGGGGAAGGGGTAATCCAACTTTGTCCTACTCAGAGTAGACCCATAGAAATTGATAGACCTAACTTAGACATGTCCATTCACTGCAAAGGATCTGCTCTGAGTACAGCTAGTACAGTGGCCCTTTGGTTCTCAAGCGCCTTGGTACCCAAACAACTTGGAACCCAAACACTGCAAACCCGGAAGTAAGTGTTCCAGTTTGCGAACTTTTTTCGGAAGCCGAACATGCTCCGTTTTGAGTGTTACACTGACATCTGTCTGTTTTTGCTATTTATTTTGCATTTTTGTTTTCGCGGCTCTTGTTTTTGTGACTGTGTGGAACCCAGTTCAGCTAGTGATTGATTGATTGTGTGACTGCAGTACATTGTTTATTGCTTTCACTTTATGGATCAATGGTCTCATTAGATAGTAAAATTCATGTAAAATTGCTGTTTTAGGGGTTGTTTTTAAAAGTCTGGAACGGATGAATCCGTTTTGCGTTACTTTCTATGGGAAAGCGCACCTTGGTTTTGGAACGCTTTGGTTTTGGAACAGACTTCCGGAACGGATGAAGTTTGAGAACCAAGGTACCACTGTATTTGGATAAAACCCGGGCATCTGCAATAGAGGACAGCTTTCAGGAGAGGAACGTCCTCTCCAACATTTAATACCCTGTGGACACGACTGGACCTGATGGTCAGGGGTCCCTTTACCTTTACCTTTATTCTGCAAACCAACCAGTGGTCTGACTCTAGTTAGCCGTGTTGGTCTGATGCAGTAGAAATAAAAAAATTGTCCAGTAGCACCTTAGAGACCAACTAAGTTTGTTCTTGGTCTGAGCTTTCGTGTGCATGCACACTTATTCAGATATACTGAAACAGAAGTCACCAGACCCTTAGATATAGTGAGAGGGTGGGGAGGGGTATTACTCAGAAGGGTGGTGGGAGATGGGTGATTGGCATTGAGTTGCAAGGGGCCACGAGGCTCGTCTAGTCCAACCCCCTGCAATGCGACTTGGGTCTCGAACCCACGACCCTGAGATGAAGAGTCTCACGCTCTACCGACTGAGCTACCTAGCCGCTACTATATTCCTGCTGAGCAATTGGCCCAGGGCTAAACCAGCGAGGGTTTCATAGCTGAGCCCAAGACAATTGTGCTAGGACTAGAGTGCTCTCTGCACGTGCTCAGTGGAGCTCTCGTTTTTGCATCCCTGGGCATCGTCCCAGGTTCAAGTCTCAGCCCTTCTGAGGTTCTGCCTCCGTGCATCGCTGCTCAGATCAAATCCTGCGCTATGGCGGGGTGGGATGGCTTAACCGAGACCTTGCGCTACGCTGGGGGAGATTTCTTTACTGACTTGAGTTCCCAATCTCACGTCCTTGGCATCGCCGCATTTCAGAACAGGCAACAGGCAGGCGCCCAAGAATGTTACTCGCCCCAAAATGGAAAGGAGCAGAAATCCCAGCAAAGGAAGAATGGATACAAAAACTTATGGAATATGCAGAAATGGCGAAAATTACCGGAAGAATTAAGGCTTTCAGCCTATCACCCATTCCCACCACCCCTCTGAGTAATACCCCTCCCCACCCTCTCCCTATATATAAGGGTCTGGTGACTTCTGTTTCAGTGTATCTGAAGAAGTGTGCATGCACACGAAAGCTCATACCAAGAACAAACTTAGTTGGTCTCTAAGGTGCTACTGGAAGGAATTTTTTTATTTTGTTTTGACGGAAGAATTAAGAAATCAATACAAACTTTTTCATATATAACAGAATGGAAACGGTTTATTGAATATTTGCAGATAAATTGTAAACAGGTAAGAACATTGGCAGGATTATTGTAACAACCTGCAGAGTGTCTATTTAAAGTAGACGAATAAAGGAGCAACTTAACTGAATCTGGATACGCAGAAGATATTAAAAATAAATTTAAGGAGGGGGGTTGGAAGTCAAGTTTTGAAAGGTGAAAATGATTGTAAAATTAATGAAATGTATAAGCCTGAAAAGTATATATAAAGAACAGAACGGAAAGGCTTTGTGCCTTTTCCGGGGAAGCTACAGGCAGGCGCCCAACAGGTGCAGCCTCCCCGCAGGACACGGGATTGCTAGGAGAGAGAGAAGCTTGCCTCTTGGGCAGCTGAGAAATGCTTAGGAGTCTTTGTTTGGCACCCGCAAGGTAGCAACAGACTCCCTTGGGGGGAGGGAACAGGATCCGCCTTCGCTTCGCCTCCAGCCAGAGTCGTGCCCATCCGCCCGGCACCTTTTAAAGGCGGCCGCCCCAGCTTCTCCATGGGGAAAAGAGGTGGAACCTTCTCACGGCTCGGGAGACCTCTGGGGCTCGCCGTTGCCGCAGAGGACGAGGCTCGTTCCCACAGCATCCTCTCCCACCTGTCGCAGGTAAAATAACTTTGGTTAAGGAGGACGGGGTAGGGGGCGCAGGATCAGGAAACCAGCAAAAATCACAGATCTGATGGAGAGGAGAGCTCCCGTTAGTGCCTGACTCACGGCACCCACCTCCAGCCCCATCCCATAATTTCAGACGTCCTTTTAAAAAAACAACAACCTGTGTCCATGATGCTATCGGGGTGGTTATACGTAAATCCCGCTTTCGACACTGTTTCAGAAACTTTCAGTGTGGACATAACTGCTTCATTTCCAATCGGCGAGGGTATCCTGCAAATTTTCACACCGCAAATGTTCCGGGGATGGGGGCGGGGGGGGGCGGTGTCCCACTTTTGCTGCGCTTATAGGGTAAGAGTGACCCCCCCCCCGCAAACCCAATAATGTTGTGTGGACCGATCAGTACGAATCCATCTCTAACGCGCTGTTGTTGCACCGATAGGACACATTGCAGAATATGCCCCACAAAAATCCCACCAGTTGTTTTTTTTTCTTCAAAAGCTGCCCTCTTATATTGAGACACCCACCCACCCTCCGTCCCTGTTAAAATGGGGGGGGTCTTGCATCCCACCCACCCCCTTCTTGTTTGCAAACCCCTCATGCGCGCCCCCTCTTCTGCGTCCCCCTCCCAGACTTTATATTCTCTCCCTTGCTCATTTCCCTGTCCTGAGAGATTTGCCCCCCCCCAGTTTATCCAGCCCAGAAGGCTTCTTCTCTCTTCTCAGCCATCCACACATCATCTCCCCCCCCTAACAAAAAAAAAGGAGGTTTCCCAGGAGAGTTGGGTTACAATACACCTGGACCAACCAGTTCCAAATTGCCCCTCCGGATTAAAGATTTAATCACTTGTATAATAAGTGAGCAGCGTTGCGGGGGGGGGGGGTATTTGGCTTTAGACCGTGGGGGGTGGGTGTGTTGATTTTGACAAATGCAGGTTTTGATTGGGGAGTCGCCATGATACTATACCGCAGAGGGTCCCACACTTTTTCGCGCCCCCTCCCCGCAGCTTGGTGCCATAAATTCATTTCCAGCGCCCCCCTCCCCTGTAAAAAGCACTATTCAGAATATAAGTTTGCACAACCCTATCAAGGAAGAGAAGGACACAGCAAAATTCAAAACCTAAACAACTGATTGCGCATTTATTCCATATCCCATTAAAACTATTTATTTCCATTAATTCCACAAAACGGATGAACTTGGTCCAATGATGCCAGGTTTTCAAAGCCTGATAGTCATTTGTATATCCTGCGCCCCCCCATACCTCTTAGCACCCCTCAAGTAATCCCACTGGGTGGGGGTCCATCTCCACCCACTTTGGGAACACCTACCCTGTTTCCCCTTTTTTAATACGTAGTCATAAAGTAAGCCATGGCAGGGTTTTTTTTACCTTTGTGAGAAGTAAGACGTACCCCAAAAGTAAGCCATGGTGCCGCCATTGTTCCCGTCGCCTCCTCAGCCCCTCCTGCGTGCGCAGGGAGCCAGCGAACCAGTGAGAGGCACGGGGGGGGAACGCGCCTCTTGCGGAGTTCTGCCCCGCCTGCTCAGCGCGCAGGGGGATGGCTGTACTGTACCATACTGACGTAATAAAAATAAGACATCCCCCGAAAATAAGCCACCCTGTGTTTTTTTGAGGAAAAAAATTTATAAGACGGTGTCTTAAAAAGGGGGAAAGACGGTACTATATAAGAGAATTATAGCCATACTGGGTGCTGTGCGCAGCATATAGAACTATGGTTAACCTGGTCTGTGACCGTATAATAAATTTTGATTTGATGGAACTATGGTTCCCAGGTTTTTTGCTCTATGGATATCCTTTCATATGCTGACCCATCAATTTATTGCCCTGTGAATTCTGGACCTCTCCGTCTTTTTTTGGCAGCCGCCGATTTCGTGCCTCCGAACTGTAAGTTTGCCTGTTTTGTGCCCATTACTGGGGGCAGCCGAGCGAAGCGTCCCTATTTAATGTGCCATCTGGTGAAATATTTATAGTACTTTCAAAGTCCCCTATCCGCGATTTTGCTCACGCGAATGCAAGCACACCGCCTGATCACAGGGGATTTTATGGGGCTCCCGTGCGAAGCCTGCGCGACCCACTTGCGCCGTGGGAAACGCTGGTTTTGGAGAATTCACCCAGGTGGGCGTTTGGGGAGGGGGGCAGATTCCCTGCCTCGCCAGCTCCTTCCAGCAGGGGGCGCAGGCCAAGATGAGACTATAATGGGGAAGCCAGATCTGTCCGGGTGTTAATGCTATGAGCAACTCCATCTCATCCTTGGGTTGTAAATATGCGTAAATAAATCCTTATACAATGAAATATACCAAGCTGGCAAAACATAAAATTAAAGACAACAGGGGGAATAAAACAAGCACCAAAAATAAAATCTGATTCAGCTGATGTTTTAAAAGGCAGAGCATGGTTCTCAAACTTAATCCGTTCCAGAAGTCCGTTCCAAAACCAAAGCGTTCCAAAACCAGCCACCTAATAGCAAGTCAAAGCCTTCAAATATCTGGGCATAGTCTTCCAGTCTTCAGGGCTTTGGGATGTACATCAAAGATGGGTCAAAGAAAAAGCAGCCCTAAGTGCAAAGATAATCAGCCCTGAGTGCTCACTAGAAGGACAGATCCTGAGGTTAAGGCTCCAGTACTTTGGCCACCTCATGAGAAGAGAAGACTCCCTAGAAAAGACCCTGATGTTGGGAAAGATTGAGGGCACAAGGAGAAGGGGACGACAGAGGATGAGATGGTTGGACAGTGTTCTCGAAGCTACTAACATGAGTTTGGCCAAACTGCGAGAGGCAGTGAAGGATAGGCGTGCCTGGCGTGCTCTGGTCCATGGGGTCACGAAGAGTCGGACGCGACTGAACGACTGAACAACAACAAAGTGCAAAGATGTTATCCTGTTTTTTCCATACAAAGGGCCACAAATACATACCAGCAGCCCTCAAAGTTTTTCATGCCAAACCGTTGGCTCAGATACTCTATGGGGCCCAAATCTGGACGGGCAATCACTGCAGCATCCTTGAAACTGTGCAGTCTAAATTCCTAAGACAGATTTTTGCAGTACCACCGTGCGTTCCAAATGCTGCATTACGTCTGGAGGCAAGCTTTCCCTCCGTAGAAACTCGATCCTGGCTAAGAACTTTTAATTATTGGCTACGTATAAACTTAAACCCTTCCGGTCTTCTACCCTTAGTGTTACAAGACTCTCACAAAAGTGCGTGGTCTAAATCGGTGCGCCAAAAACCTCTCTCCTGCGGTCTCCACCCACATCGGCTCCTAATGATGGGCCACACTAGGGCAAAGAGCCTAATTGCTCAGCGTCTAAAGGACCTTGAGCAACAGACAGGGCCGGCGCGTCCATTTAGGAGAACTAGGCAGTTGCCTAGAGCGCCAAAATGGAGGGGGCGCTGGCCAGCCTGCCCCCCGCCCGGTGCCGCTGCCCGCTGCCGCCCCAACCATAGAATAGAATAGAATAGAATAGAATAGAATAGAATAGAATAGAATAGAATAGAATAGAATATATTTTATTGTCATTGTCCCCTTCGGGGACAACGAAATTACTTGGCTGCTCCATCCACCCAGATAGGGCACTCCACGCAAAGACAAAACAACTAAAAAAACACGGAGCGAGCAGGTTGGGGCGAAAACCGCGGCGGAGGGGGCGCCAAAATGGAGGGGGCGCTGGCCAGCCTGCCCCTCGCCCGCCGCCGCCCGGTGCCGCCCCAACCAGCGTCGAAAATCGCAGCGGCGCGGGGCGCCCGGCGGCATGGGGCGGGGCACCGTACGTCATGCGCAATGATGTCACACGGCCCGCCCCCCCCCCCCCGCCTAGGGCACCAAAACCCCTAGCACCGGTCCTGGCAACAGAACAATCTGGCGATCATAAAGAAACTCTGCCCTTGGTACGCCTTCTTTTCCCCTTCCCAGTTGGATTCCTTGCCATCCTATTTGCACAAATTAACCATTCCAAAATGTAGACGCGCCTTCACCCTAGCTAGATTGGATGTGCTGCCCTCAGCGGTACTCGAGGGCAGATTTCAAAAGATTCCAATCGAGAAAAGACTCTGCCCCTGCGGAGACGGCAACTTGGAAACAATGGATCACGTCCTCCTGTCATGCTCCCTCT
>JAWWNH010000216.1:210000-419373 GCA_034641385.1 Darevskia mixta
CCTCTCGCGCTACTTCTCGTCTCGGCGCTCCCTGGCGATGGGCCTGGCACTGATGGGCAACGGCCTCTCCTCCTTCGCCTTCTCCCCGCTGCTGAGGCTCCTGGCTGACTCCCTGGCCTGGCGGGGAGCTCTGCTTGCCACCTCCGCCTTGGTCCTCCACCTCTTGGTCTGCGGGGCCCTCCTGCGCCCGCTGAGCCTGCGGGGCGACCTCTCGCACTCGGGGCCGGGCTTCGACCTGGGCCTGTTCGCCGAGAGGGGCTTCGCGGCCTTCTCCCTCGGCGGCGCCCTAATGGCCGCCGGCTACTTCACGCCTTACGTCCACCTGGAACCCTACGGGCGAGCGATGGGCCTCGGCCCCTACGAAGCCGCAGCCGTCGTGTCCGCGGCCTCCCTCTCGGACGCTCTGGCCCGGCTGCTGGCCGGCTGCCTGGCTGACCGGCGACTCCTGTCCCCGGTCCGCCTCCTCGTCCTCTGCAGTGCCCTGACCGCTTGCAGCCTCCTCCTCTTCCCGCTTGCTTCGTCCTTCGCAGATGCCCTCGGGCTGGCCCTGCTCTACGGCACAAGCGCGGGGAGTTTTGCCACGGTGGCCTTCGGGGTCCTGCCCGAGATCGTCGGCGTGTCACGTGTGGTCAACGCCACGGGGCTGTGCCTGATGGCCATGAGCGTCGGGGGGCTGCTGGGCCCGCCTCTCTCTGGTAAGGGAAATCTCGCTTATTATTATCAGGGTGGATAAAAATCAATGATTTAAAATAAAATGCTTTTGGAGGAAAAATCTTTCTAAATATAGTCTTCTATTTAAGTTACATTGTAGTCCAAAGGCTATTCATCAGGAAATAAGGATTTGTTTTAAGTTGATCAAGTGTGCTAAAACTCAGTCTAAGTTTTTTAAAAAAATGTTTAACCACATCAGTTAACAAACCAATTTCGTTGTACTTGTACAATGACAATAAAGATATATACATACAAAGATATATAAAGATATATACATACAAACATGGATACATATGCTATCATGTTATTGTTTTAGTTAAATAAATTGTTTAAATGGTTATTAAGGAAATGATTATTTTTCTCCTTCCAATAAAGTACAGCAGAAAAGTTGTCCAAATATAAGCAGTTAACTTATTAAACCTCACCATAATTTCATAATTATCTGTCTATGTATTTCTAGTAGTATAACCAAATCAGTAATTTTTGATATAACTGTAAAAACTACTCTGAAAATTTATTATTCAAAAAATAAAACCTTCACATGGTTGTAAAGATTAAGATTATACCAGCAAGAATGAGTCTTTCTGTAAAAAAAATATTTAAATCAAGTCTTACTGACTAGTGATTTAAATCGAGCCTTACTGACTAGTGATTTAAATCGTGATTTAAATCGTGATTTAAATCAATTTGATTTAAATCAAATCCACCCTGATTATTAATTATTATTATTATTATTATTATTATTATTATTATTATTATTATTGCAGTCATACCTCGGGTTGCGCGTTTTCAGGATACGAACGCGCCGAACCCGGAAGTACCGGAACGGGTTACTTCCAGGTTCCGGCACTAGCGCATGCGCAGAACACTAAATCGCTCTTTGCGCATGCGCAGAAGCGCCAAATTGCATCACGCGCGTGCGCAGGCACAGCGGCGCAGGTTGCGAACGCACCTCCCACACGGATCGCATTCGCAACCCGAGCGTCCACTCAGTGGCGGAGGAAGCCTCTTCGCCACCCGGGGCGGTGCTGCCGCGCGGAGAAACCCCCCCGGGGGCGGGGCGTCCTGACACATGCGTCGTGACATGTGTCAGGACGGACTACGCATGCCCGGAAATCCATTCTGATCGGCAAGCCCTAGGCTCTGTGGTTTAACCCACAGCGCCACCCATATATAAGTTGCAATTCAGCAACTTCTCTTTCCAGTCTATTTCAGTGCATCTGAAGAAGTGTGCATGCACACGAAAGCTCATACCAAGAACAAACTTAGTTGGTCTCTAAGGTGCTACTGGAAGGAATTTTTTAATTTTGTTTCGACTACGGCAGACCAACACGGCTACTTACCTGTAACTAGCTTTAATAAAGATCAGGCTTCCTAGCTGCTTTGCTTCTCAATATTCTCTGGTTGGCCTCTGTTATTTTCTCCTACCGATAGAGAACCTACAAAAGGACTCTGTATGGGCTCTTGGGTACCCCATAAGGGAAAGGGGGCAGGTTTCCCCCTCCCCTCATAACACTGGAGGTTCTGTTTTGCCAGGCCTCTTGCCCGCCTTCAAAGTTCTCTGAGTTCTGGCGAAAGCAAGATCTGGCGGCCTCCTAACGTCTTCCTCTCCCTCTCCAGGTTTCCTGAGGGACCGGACGGGAGACTTCACCGCCTCGTTCCTGGTCGGAGGGTCCTTCGTCCTCTGCGCCAGCGGGGTCTTCGGTGCCCTCCCCTCTTTCTGCCCCGGCTGCTGCAAGAACGATGGTGATCCCAGGGCCCGGGGGACCCTTGGCTCGGACCCCTCTCTGCTGCCTTCTCCCCTCACAAGCAAATGTTCGCAGGTATGAAGAAAGAAAAGAAAGGAAACACATCTTCCCTTCATTGACCTAACAACCGACTTTCAGGGTCGTGAACGCCTGTTTTTCGCCGCAGAGGCCAAGAAGTTGGCAGAGTTGCCGCATATCTTAAATCTGGGAGAAAGGCTGTTTCTCAGACAGTAATCCACAAACTGGAAAGGTTCCAGAGGATTTGAGAATATCTGTTTTGCCCATGCCGGTTGTTATGCACTGAGCTGAATCCTAGAACAATAGGATCCAAAATATCAGTCTGATTGGTCCTAGAACAATAGGATCCAGAATGCAGCAGTCTGATTGGTCCGCAGGACCCACCCAATCCAGCTCCGGGTGGAAGTGAATCAGCGACCTGATTGGCCTGCAAGAGCAGCCAATCAGGCTCCTGGAGGAAGTGAATCCGCAACCTGATTGGCCTACAGGAGTAGCCCGGAATTAGCCAATCATGTGGGGCCCATTGTGTAAATAATGTATATATAGCAGACGTTTTGGGGAAAGATTCATTCCTTGCTACTATGAGCTGAATAAAGAGCATGAAGTTCACACTTGACTCCGAGTATATTTCACCGGTGGTGATTATTATTATTATTACTAGTGGATGTTCAGCCCATTAAATTAACGGGCGCTAGAACATATGTGGTCAAACATTTGTAAAAACAGCACTTATTTCCCTCAGGTAAGTGGGTTTAGGACCAGTTAAAGGTAGATAGCCGTGTTGGTCTGTCATAGTCAAAGCAAAGCAAAATAAAATAAAATAAAATAAAATAAAATAAATAAAAATAAAAAATTACTGGAAGGAAATTTTTTTTTTTTTTTTTTGCTTTGGGTTTAGGACAGCAGCCTTCAGGTAAGGCAGCCGGGCCTCATCCTGCGGCGCGTCCGAGAGAAGCTGTGAGGGAAACTGGCGGCGGCGGCGGCTCCTCCTCCTGCCGCTGCCTCCTCCCCTTTCCTCGCCTCCTCCCAGCGGCGGCGGCTACCCAGAGCACTGCACAGCCACGGCCAGGCAGGCGCGAGGAACGGGCCTCAACCGCCGCTTCCTCCTCCTCTTTCTCCTCCTGCGGGCCCGCACCCACCACTCCTCCTTACCCCTGGGCCCCGGCTGAGGAAGCGGCGCCAGCGCGGCCCAGCATGCGAGTGTGAGATGTTTCGCCCGTCGTCGTCGGCAGCGGCTCCTGACTGGGCCCAGAAGTCTCTGCGCTCCAATCCCTGTGTCCGTGGGGCACATGCGCAGTAGTGCAATCCCACGGACACAGGGACACGACGCAGAGACACTTGGACTTTATTATATAGGATTATTATTATTATTATTATTATTATTATTATTATTATTATTTTATCAATGCTGGAGTTCGAAGGCTGGATTATCAAATAAGCCTGCTGTTTTCATAAGGCCTAATAATTCCTCCCTTAAAATTTCATTTCAAGGGACCAATAACTTGCAAATGAAGAAGTTGCTTTTATCGACGATGCCCGCAGTACAGAAGAATATATATAATAATAATAATAATAATAATAATAATAATAATAATAATAAATTTTATTTATACCCCGCCCTTCCCAGCCGAAGCCGGGCTCAGGGCGGCTTACATCCGTAAAATTGCAAAAGTATAAAAGAAACCGTTGATTAAAATACAGGTTAAAAGACAGTTTAAAATTATATATATAAAAAATTAAATTTTATATATATAAAATTATGAGTTACGTATGCACCATGATTAAAAACACACACACGATAAAGCTTATTAAATGCTCTTCTAAGTCACCGAGCAATTGTCGAGGGGTGCGCAAAAAAGAATTTGAGAGCTGCCCGGTCTAGACCTCTCAAGAACAGCAGCTTTCTACGCAAATTGGTGCGCTTCAGATGTTCAGCCCTAAATCGTGCACAATCGTACTGGCAGGGGCTGATGGGGTTTGTAGTCCAAAATAGTGGAGTAGGAGAACTGAAAGCAATGCCAATATATCTCACATCTGACAACTAATGTGCTGCTTTGGTTTCAGATAGCACATGGGTCTCAAAAGCTGGGGACACAAATTTTCACGGCCCTCTAGCGGCTAGGGTGGTTCATTTGCCAGAAGTGATGTATTTAGAGTTGACTCTCGAAGTGTATACAATGGTACCATGGTTCTCAAACGCCTTGGTACCCAAACAACTTGGAACCCAAACACTGCAAACCTGGAAGTAAGTGTTCCGGTTTGCGAACTTTTTCCGGAAGCCGAACGTGCTCCATTTTGAGTGTTACGCTGAGGTCTGTCTGTTTTTGCTATTTATTTTGCGTTTTTGTTTTTGCGGCTCTTTTTTGTTTTGTTTTTGTGACTGTTCAGCTACTGATTGATTGAAGAAGAAGAGGAGTTTGGATTTGATATCCCGCTTTATCACTACCCGAAGGAGTCTCAAAGCGGCTCACATTCTCCTTCCCCTTCCTGCCCCACAACAAACACTCTGTGAGGTGAGTGGGGCTAAGAGACTTCAGAGAAGTGGGACTAGCCCAAGGTCACCCAGCAGCTGCATGTGGAGGAGAGGGGATGCGAACCTGGTTCACCAGATTACGAGTCCACCGCTCTTAACCACTACACCACACTGATTATGTGACTGCAGTACAATGTTTATTGCTTTCATTTTATGGACCAATGGTCTCGTTAGATGGTAAAATTCATGTTAAATTGCTGTTTTAGGGCTTGTTTTTAAAAGTCTGGAACGGATTAATCCGTTTTGCATTACTTTCTATGGGAAAGTGCGCCTTGGTTTTGGAACACGCTTTGGTTTTGGAACGGACTTCCGGAACAGATTAAGTTTGAGAACCAAGGTACCACTGTACCTAATTTGGACCAAACTGATGTATATTTTGCTCCTGTCCCTTCCTAACTGGTGGGGGCTTGCAAGACAGAGCGTAAAAAACAGCCTGCTCCCCCCCCCCACCCTGCTGCCTTCCTGCCCCAAACACCAGGAATATGACATGTCCCGGGCCAGCGAAGGCCGATGGAGAGACTGGTCCCTTTTCCAAAACAGAACAGTCTGGGGTTGATCTCCGTCAGGCTAGACAAACCCCGTTTTGCTGGCTTGGATTCCAGAGATCTTCCGCTTTGCTCTCTTCCTGGTTCTGCGTAGGGGGTCTGGGGGTATGGAGGGAGAAATAGCCAGGCAAGAGCAAAAGTCCCAGGCTTCCAGCGACGATGAAGGAGCCCCCTGCCAGGAAGGAGGCCGTGTAGCTCCCGCTCACGTCCCGGATCCAACCTGGAACAGAGGGAAGGTCCAAGTTGTGAGTGGAATTATTCATCTTGGGGGTGTACATAATATGAGCATAATAAGAGCCCGCTGGATCAGGTCCGCGGAATCGATGCCTCCGACTGTGAAGGGAGAGCGCGGAAGTCACCGATAGCCTGCTCCTCCTCCTCCTCCATGAATTCAAAAAATTAAGGAGGAATGGAAATATGTAGAATATTTTTTTTAAAAAGGTATAAAAACAGAATTAGTGATTTGTCTTGAGTGAGATACATATGGAAATGGAGATAACTATAGATATAGTTATTCATTCCTCTTGCTATCTCTATTACATTTCAGCCTCATTTAATAATACTCTTCAGAAATATAAACATATTACAAATCTATAGAGATATGTAATTTAATATGGTTTGTTTTTGTTGTATACGGTATTCTTTTTCTTTTTCTTTTTTTCTGTTAGATTATGTTAGTTTGTTTTTGTATATTTTTGTTGGTTTGGGGTTTTTTTATATGTATAATTGTGTTCCGTTTTTAAGAATTATAAATAAAGTGTATTTTAACAACAACAACAAAAATAACCCAGAGATGCATTTTAAATAAAAGGACACATTCTACTCATGTAAAAACACGCTGATTCCCGGACCGTCCGCGGGCCGGATCGGGAAGGCGATTGGACCGCATCCAGCACCTGGGCCCTAGGTTGCCTACCGCTGTCCTGAGGAAAAGCGAGACATTCCAGGATCAAATCAGAAACCAGGACGGCTTCTGTCCATCTGGGACCGTCCCTGGAAAACCGGGGTGCTTGGAGACTGACCGGCCGGCCGCCAAGCTCCGGCCTGGACCGTGTCTTCTGTTGTAGCGTGAGTTAATGATTTCAGCAAGTGATTTCAGCTCTCTGACATAGCAGGCAGGAGACAGCGTCTTCATGTAGCAATTCTTTATTCAGGCAAAAAAGACTGGGGGAACTGAGGGTAGGGAAGCTACATTTATAGGGACAGAGGACTGGCTAGGAAAAGATACATTTTGGAGGGAACAATCTCAAGCAATCACACAGCTGCTTTTTGGTGGGAACCAATAAGACTGAGGATCCCAATGCAGCAACTTGAATGCACCAATAATAATAATAATAATAATAATAATAATAATAATAATAATAATTTATTATTTATACCCTGCCCATCTGGCTGGGTTTCCCCAGCCACTCTGGGCGGCTTTCAACAGAGGATTAAAATACAATAATCTATAAAACATTAAAAAGCCTCCCTAAACAGGGCTGCCTTCAGATGTCTTCTAAAGGTCTGGTAATTGTTGTTCTCTTTGACATCTGAAGGGAGGGCGTTCCACAGGGCGGGCGCCACTACCGAGAAGGCCCTCTGCCTGGTTCCCTGTAACTTGGCTTCCTGGGACAGGAAGGCAGTTACTTTACCCTAAGGTGATTACAGACAATAGTAATACAGATATGATAACACTCTGAATCAATACACAACATCTTCCTTACCTGAGAGGGGGGGCCCCGACAGCGCCCCGCCACTTTCCATGAGGTTGATGAGCCCGATGGCTCCCATGATCCGGCTGGGACCCACGATTTCCACCAGGGTGGAGACCCTGAGCGGGAGGACGGCGCCCGCCAGGAAGCCGTAGCAGGCGCTGATGGCGAGGACGGCCCCGTAGCTGCGCCCCAGGGGCACGGCCAGGACGGAAACCCCTGTCAGGAAGGTCCAAAGGGTGAGGTGGTGGCCGATCCGGAGGGGGCCGCAGGTGACCAGCCAGGTGCAAGCGACCCGGCCCCCGATGTCGGCCACGCCCACGGCGGAGGCCAGGAAGGCCGCTTGGTACTCGTCGAAGCCCATCTCCCGGGCGTGGGGCACAAGGTGGACCATGGGGACGAAGAACCCGGCCGCGTTCAGCACCCCGGAGCAGGTGTAGATGACGAAGCCTCGGTGGCGGAGCAGAGAGAGTCCGAAGAGGGTCGAGAGCCTCTGGCGCCAGCTCTCCTCCCGCTCCTTGGGCGCTGCCAGGGCACCGTCTTCGGGCAAGGCGAGCGGGCGAAGCAGGGCTCCGCACGGCAGGAGGTGGAAGACCATCCCCGACACCACCAGGAGGGCCCCGCGCCAGCCGTAGAGGTCCACCAGGAACTGGAAGAAGGGCGAGAGGGCCAGGGAGGCCACGCCGGCACCCGAGAGGGCCAGGGAGGTGGCCAGGGGCCGGCGGTGCTCGAAGTACCGCGACAGCAAGGCCAGGGACGGCCAGAGGGCAAAGGTGCCACCGATTCCTGAGTGGGGAAGACAGGGAGGGGCGTCAGCGCGGCGAAGGGAGGCAGTGGAAGGCGTACCTCGGAAGCCGAAAACCTTTCAACTCAAAGGTTTCGGCTCTCGAACGATCGGAAAAACCAGAAACGATCGTCCTGGTTTCTGAACGTTTTTCGGAAGCAGGATGTCCGCTGCGGCTTCCGATGGGCTGCAGGAGCTTGGAAGCCGTGCCTTAGATCTCGAACCGTTTCAGGAGTCGGACAGCCTCCCGTGACGGATTAAATTCGAGAACCAAGGTACGACTGTACTTGCTTGCCCTGAAGGAGCGTCTCCACCCCCATCGTTCTGCCCGGACACTGAGGTCCAGCTCCGAGGGCCAAGTTACAGGGAACCAGGCAGAGGGCCTTCTCGGTGGTGGCACCCGCCCTGTGGAACACCCTCCCTATCAGATGTGAAGGAAATAAGCAACTATCTGACTTTTAGAAGACATCTGAAGGCAGCCCTGTTTAGGGAAGCTTTTAATATTTAATACATTATTGTGTTTTTAATATTCTGTTGGGAGCCACCCAGAGTGGCTGGGGAAGTCCAGCCAGATGGGTGGGGTATAAATAAATTATTATTATTATTATTATTATTATTATTATTATTATTATTATTATTATTATTATTATTATTCTGCCAGGTTTCAGGGCATCCTATCCCTCCCACGGTGGCAGCCAAGAAGCAGATAAAACAAAGGAGTTCTTACCATAGTATTTTATTCAATATTCAAAGAGAGAGAGGAATTCGTTCATTCCCCCCCCCCCAATATAGTCCGGCCCACCACATGGTCTGAGGGATGGTGGACCAGCCCATGGCTGAAAAAGGTTGCTGACCCCTGATTTATAGGGATTTGGAAGTAGCAAGGGAGAACCTAGGGAATGTAGTTCTCTCTCTGTGTGTGTATATATATGCGGCAAGCAAATTCAAATAATGAATCTTTCTGGCATGTGGCTGGGGGTCTTTACTGCGGAGGAAGGCGGAAGAGCCCCTCCCAGTAAGAAAGAGACTCTGGCTTGACTTCAGACATTCCTTACCTGTGAACACACCAATAAATATATAGAGTTGTGCCAGGCTGGTGGCGAAGGAGGCGAGGAAATAGCCGAGGCCCGAAAGGAGCCCCCCTGCGATGGCGACGGGACGCTCTCCGTACTGCGTGGCCAGTGCTCCTGCCAGAGGGCCTGTAAATATAGAAGATAAACAGAAGGGTGATCTGGATCCTCAAGCCTGAGGCCAAGGCTACCCAAAGGATCTCATTCCCCCCATGGATCTGCCTAGGATCTCAGATCTCTGGGGGAGGCCCTTCTCTCAGTCCTGCCACCCTCCCAGGCCTGCACGGCGGGGACACGGGACAGGACCTTTTCGGTGGTGGCCACTCCCAGGCAACTTTGGAACTCCCTGCTTAGAGAAGCCAGACACTTTGTGTCCTTCTGCCAAACAGGTGAAGATGCTTTTATAGCTACCAGCCTTTGAGAACAGACTGTTTCCTTAAAGTAAAAGGTAAAGGGACCCCTGACCATTAGGTCCAGTCGCGGACGACTCTGGGGTTGCGGCGCTCATCTCGCTTTATTGGCCGAGGGAGCCGGCGTACAGCTTCCGGGTCATGTGGCCAGCAGGACTAAGCCGCTTCTGGCGAACCAGAGCAGCGCACGGAAACGCCGTTTACCTTCCCGCCGGAGCAGTACCTATTTATCTACTTGCACTTTGACGTGCAGGGATTCGAACCGCCGACCTTCTGATGGGCAAGCCCAAGAGGCTCAGTGGTTTAACCCACAGCACCACCCGCATTCCTTAGTCGTGTCATGAAGGCAGTTTCTGCACGTGCTATAGAGGGAAATGGTGGTAACGATGATCATTATTTATTAAATTTGTATACCCGCAGGTCTCAGGTTGGTTCGCAACATAAAATCACATTATGAAAACTGAAGGGCAGACGGGGCTCGCCCACCTGGGAAGGGAGCCTATCTAGGAGAAGGGAAACTCTGGTCTTCAACCTCCGCTGTCTTGTGGGATATCTTTGGAAGAATAAAAGGCTCAGGGGTAAACCCTACACAAATCTGGAGCGGAGTCCCTAAGGCGGTTGGATGGTGCCTTGTATGCCTCCTTCCGGCAACTCCTGCAGCCAAGCTGGTGCCAAAGCAATCTTGCTCCGCTTTCCTTTGGACCACACCGGCAAGGCCTTGTCATCTGGGCAGCCCAGGACCCAACTTCCAGAAGCCGTGATCCCTTCGCCCCTGAAATATACTCGGAGTCGAGTGTGGATTGCATGCTCTTTATTCAGCTCATAGTAGCGAGGAATGAAAGTTCCCCCAGAACGTCTGCTTTATATACATTATTTACACAATGGGCCCCACGTGATTGGCTAATTCCGGGATACTCCTGTAGGCCAATCAGGTTGCGGATTCACTTCCCCCTGGAGCTGGATTGGGTGGCTCCTGCAGACCAATCAGACTGCTGCATTCTGAATCCTATTGTTCTAGGACCAATCAGACTGCTGCATTTTGGATCCTATTCAACTCAGTACATAACAGCCCCCCCAATAAAATACAGCGGTACCTCGGTTTTCAGACGTCTCCGTTGACGAACGTTTCGGAACTCGAATGCCACAAAACCGGAAGTAGCCGTTTCAATTTCCAAACGTGCCTTGGAAGTCGAACGGCTTCCGCTGAGTGTATATGTTATTTTTCTAAATTTTCTCTATTGAATTGGCAGGCTGCCCTTTGCGCCTCAGTTTTCAGAACTCGAACGTTCTTCCAGAACAGATTACATTCGAAAACCGAGGTACCGCTGTATTTGAGGGGGTCTGCCCCCTGCCCCCAGTTGATGGGCCTTGCCTTTCAAATAGTGTTCATGAGTCGCGCCTTGGGATCAATGGTGCGGGGCAGGCCTTACCTGGGCCCCCCAATAATATTTTATTCAAGTGGGCACCCTTGAATAGGGAAATATTATTAATTGCTATTTTCATTCCTATCCGCACCTTTTACCCAGACTGGGACTTGGCAGCTTACTCAGATTAAAGCAAAAGGGATAAAATGCAGAAGGCTGCAAACATATGCAAGGCTCAAAGGCATTAGCAGAGCCCAAGCAATATAAAGACAGGTGTATACAGATAGCAAAAAAGAAAATAAAATAAAAAAGGATGGTATTATTTAAAAGCCCTTACTTTAAGGAACGGGTTCGCCAGAAGTGGCTTAGTCCTGCTGGCCACATGACCCGGAAGCTGTACGCCGGCTCCCTCGGCCAGTAAAGCGAGATGAGCGCCGCAACCCCAAAGTCGTCCATGACTGGACCTAATGGTCAGGGGTCCCTTTACCTTTACCTTAAGCTTACAATTGCGTTTAGAAACCAGTGGCTCGGCCGTCGGATCCCGGAAACGGGTCGGAATCGGGTACTCACTGGTGAATTTCGACGTGGCCACGGTGATGGACGAAATCCAGGACGTGGCGCTCGACGGCTCCTCAAAATAGGCCATGAACTCCACAAAGAAGATGCTGAAAGGCCGCGTGACCCCAAAGACCAGGGCAGACTGCATGAAACACGCCAGCGCGATCGCCCAGCCCCAGCCCCCATCTGGGGGCTCGGAATATACCCGGGGGCTCATGTCGTTTTAGTAGAGGAGCCCCATGAATTCACCGCCAGCACAAAGCAGTGTTCCTATGCAGCTGTTTTGTTTTTGGTGGACTCTGCCCCAGAAACGGCTGCATTCTGGAGCACATATATAGGCGACTTCTCCCCCCGCCCCTGAAGTGGAGACTTTCCTATAGGATCAGCAGAAAGCTTTCTCCTTTTTTAAAGGCAACTAAACCACCAGGTCCCCTCTCCTCCTCTTCCAAACCACGTCAGCGTCGAGAAAGGGATCTCTTTGCCACCGCTGACCCCCTGAAGATCGCCTGCTCTGGATGTGACCCGCGTTCGAAAGGTTGCCCGTCGTAAACCCCGGGGCCAAAGTCCGAGCGGAGGTGTGTCGCTGCGCACCTGCGGTCCGAATACCAGTTGCTGGGAAGCGCAGGAGGAGAACAGATCGTGGGGTTGGAGAGTTGGAAGAGATCCCTGAGGGTCATCTATCCCAACCTGCAGCCGTGCGAAGGATTTGCAATGCCTGCTGGATCAGGCCGGTGGGTCATGGGACTGAGCATCCCAATGGTCCCATGGAGAACATGCAAACAGCGTCCGGGCGCAAGAGTCCTGCTCTCCCCGTCCTGCGGCTTCCAGCAAATTGGGACTCAGAAGCACTGTTGCCCCCCAGCCATTGGGTCCAGTAGCAATTCAACCCAAGAAAATAAGTAAAAGGGGGGGGGCATAGAGGAGTGCAGTTGGACTGTGGGCAAACAAGCAAATTCTGGCTGTGATGAACAGAAGTGTAAAAATTGTTATTTTACTGGCAGTTGCCTAGACCAGGCATGTCCAACAGGTAGATCGTGATCTACCGGTAAATCACTGGATGTCTGCGGTAGATCACTGGTAGATCATTGGCTCCCCCCAAAGAAACTGAACAACTGTGGCACCCCTAAAAAAAGCTCAACATTTTACCTTCTCCCTGAAAAAACTCAACAACTTTGACCTGAACCCCTAAAAAGGGGGTAGATCACTGCCAGTTTTTAGATCGCAGTCTCTTGGGAGTTGGCCACCCCTGGCCTAGACTCACTAAGTCCCTGCCCCTCCCCTATTGCTTTTGCAGAAACAGAATCAGATTTCACATGAAGCAAATGAACATTTATTCAAATCTCTCCGCTTCAACGCATTTTATTAAAATCGTGTGTTTTGTTTTTCAGAAAGCAAATTCTCAGAAGAAATAAAACTACAGCAGTGAATGAGTAATTTGAAGAATAAGAGTGAATTGCATAAAACGGCTTTGCTTTTCCACTGTTGTTTAAAAACAAATAGCGCCTTTTTTTTGCACTTATTCCTTGCCCAGCTGAACAGTTGCTTCCAGAAAAGGATGCTGAATTTGTCCCTGAGGAGTGACTAGCTTGCACTCAGACTTTGGGAGCGTTTGAATGAAGTCTAGTAGCTAGCAGTCGCCAAAAGGCAGGTGGTAAATTAAACAGGCTACCAGGATTTAGAATCATAGAATCCTAGAGTTGGAAGAGACCCCAAGGGCCATCCAGTCCAACCCCCTGCCAAGCAGGAAACACCATCCAAGCATTCCTGACAGGTGGCTGTCAAGCCTCTGCTTAAAGACCTCCAAAGAAGGAGACTCCACCACACTCCTTGGCAGCAAATTCCACTGTCGAACAGCTCTTACTGTCAGGAAGTTCTTCCTAATGTTTAGGTGGAATCTTCTTTCTTGTAGTTTGAATCCATTGCTCCGTGTCCGCTTCTCTGGAGCAGCAGAAAACAACCTTTCTCCCTCCTCTATATGACATCCTTTTATATATTTGAACATGGCTATCCTATCACCCCTTAACCTTCTCTTCTCCAGGCTAAACATACCCAGCTCCCTAAGCCGTTCCTCATAAGGCATCGTTTCCAGGCCTTTGACCATTTTGGTTGCCCTCTTCTGGACACGTTCCCGCTTGTCAGCATCCTTCTTGAACTGTGGTGCCCAGAACTGGACACAGTATTCCAGGTGAGGTCTGACCAGAGCGGAATACAGTGGTACTATTACTTCCCTTGATCTAGATGCTATACTCCTATTGATGCAGCCCAGAATTGCATTGGCTTTTTTAGCTGCTGCATCACACTGTTGACTCATGTCAAGTTTGTGGTCTACCAAGACTCCTAGATCCTTTTCACATGTACTGCTCTCAAGCCAGGTGTCACCTATCCTGTATTTGTGCCTTTCATTTTTTTTGCCCAAGTCTACATTTGCCCAAGTCTACATTTGCCAAGTCTACATTGCGCAAGTCTACATTTGACCCGCTTAAATGAGTGAGCAAGGCTAGGTTTGCAATTGCATTTTGGAAATCAAGCTCTTGGCTTTCGGATACCGGAAACGGATCGGAATCGGGTACTCACTGGTGAACATCATCGTGGCCAAGGCGACGGACGAAATCCAGGACGTGGCGCTCGATGGCTCCTCAAAATAGGCCATGAACTCCACAAAGAAGATGCCCAAAAGGCGGGTGACCCCGAAAACCAGCACAGACTGCATGAAACATGCCAGCGCGATCACCCAGCCCCAGCCCCCGTCTGGGGGCTCGGAATATACCTGGGGGCTCATGTCGTTTCAGTACAGGAGACACGTGAAGTCACCGCCGCCAGCACAGAGCAGCGTCCCTATGCGGCTGTTTTGCTCCTTGTGGGCTCTGCCCCAGAAGCAGCTGCATTCTGATCAGCAGAGGATAAATACAAGTGTCCGACTTTTCTCCTGCAGAAGTGGCTACTTTCCTATGGGATTAGCAGAATTATTAATCAAATGACCTGATCCCACCGCCCCCCCTTGCCGCCTCTTTCAAGGCATGTCAACGTTGCAGAAGTCCCCTCTTTGTCACGGGAGACCACCCGAAGATTGCCCGCGTTGGATGGCCTGTCGTAAAATTCGGGGCCAAAGTCTGAGCAGAGGTGTGGTCCCTGTGAACCCGGAAGGCATGCTCCTGAAGACCAGAAATGGCAGGAAGGCAACGCAAAGGGAATCGCAGGACAGAATCATACGGTTGCCGAGATGGGAGGGACCCCCCAAAGGCCATCTAGTCCGACCCCTGGCAATGCAATACCCAAGAAGAGCCCTGCCGGATTATCTAGCCCATATATCAAAATGACGCAAACCGTGAATATCTAGATGTTAATATGTAACTTTCTAGATGTTAATACGTTTATTTATTCTAAGAATGTAAACACTCACTATGTACACTGTAAATTATAATTATTATTATTTAAGACGATGTCCGTCCCTGAAGAAACGATAATAGTGAAACGGGGATAATACAAGCTAGCCGCCCGTCGGGAGAAGCAGACGTGGACTCCTGAGAGACTTTAGCACTTTATGACATTGGACTTGTTGCACATCGGACATTGCACTTTTGAATCTCTTTGCACCTTTCGAGACATTTGTACGTTGTATGGAGTAGATTTCCTCCGGTTGCATATGCATATCATAGAATCATAGAATCATAGAGTTGGAAGAAACCACAAGGGCCATCCAGTCCAACCCCCTGCCAAGCAGGAAACACCATCCAAGCATTCCTGACAGGTGGCTGTCAAGCCTCTGCTTAAAGACCTCCAAAGAAGGAGACTCCACCACACTCCTTGGCAGCAAATTCCACTGTCGAACAGCTCTTACTGTCAGGAAGTTCTTCCTAATGTTTAGGTGGAATCTTCTTTCTTGTAGTTTGAATCCATTGCTCCGTGTCCGCTTCTCTGGAGCAGCAGAAAACAACCTTTCTCCCTCCTCTATATGACATCCTTTTATATATTTGAACATGGCTATCCTATCACCCCTTAACCTTCTCTTCTCCAGGTAAACATACCCAGCTCCCTAAGCCGTTCCTCATAAGGCATCGTTTCCAGGCCTTTGACCATTTTGGTTGCCCTCCTCTGGACACGTTCCAGCTTGTCAGTATCCTTCTTGAACTGTGGTGCCCTGAACTGGACACAGTATTCCAGGTGAGGTCTGATACAGTGGTACTATTACTTCCCTTGATCTAGATGCTATACTCCCAGTTTGCGTCATTTTGATATATTATTCTATTGTACCGTGTTGTCTGTTTTGTATTTGTTGGATTATCTAGCCCGGTATCCTGTTCTCACAGTGACTGGCCAGATGCCTGCAGGGAAAACCCGCAAGCAGGATTCGAACGCAGGAGCACTCTACCTGCCTGCCGTTTGCAGCAGCCAGTGTTCAGAAGCGTCTCTGCCAACGAGGATGCCATACAGACACCTCTTTCCCACGACATTTGAGGGGTATGTTTTTTAGGAATCATCTCCTCTTTATTCCTGTAAATTGTTTTAAACTGTTTCTAACGTTACATTTTGATGTTGTTGTAGCCCAGCCTGGGACCTTAGGGTAATAAAGAAACAATACGCCTTCTGCATTTATCAGAAATCAATATTTCAGTGTGGTTGCACCTGCACTTTGGAACTCCCTGCCTATTGATCTCAGGCTTTTGCTGTACTCTTTTTGACACCTGCTAGAAACATTAGGGACCCAGGTGGCGCTGTGGGTTAAACCACAGAGCCTAGGGCTTGCTGATCAGAAGATCGGCGGTTCGAATCCCCGCGACGGGATGAGCTCCCGTTGCTCGGTCCCAGCTCCTGCCCACCTAGCAGTTCGAAAGCATGTCAAAGTGCAAGTAGATAAATAGGCACCGCTCCGGCGGGAAGGTAAACGGCGTTTCCGTGCGCTGCTCTGGTTCGCCAGAAGCGGCTTAGTCCTGCTGGCCACATGACCCGGAAGCTGTACGCCGGCTCCCTCGGCCAATAAAGCGAGATGAGCGCCGCAACCCCAGAGTCGGACACGACTGGACCTAATGGTCAGGGGTCCCTTTACCTGATCTGGAATGTTTGACATGGGTTTTAATTTGTTTTGTTTTATTTTTGCTTACGTTTGTTTTTCTAAAAATGTGTTTTAAATAGTTGTTTTAACCATGTGTTGTTGTTCTTACTGATAACTTCATTCATTCTTTTCTGCGAACTGCTTTAAAGAAATCATAAACCTTTTGTGAAATAAATTTTAAAAAAATAAAGTAAGAAGGAAGGCAGGCCCAGCTGCGGGCAAGAAGGAGCAGTACCCCATTTATTACACTAGATGCAGGGGTCAGCAAACTTTTTCAGCAGGGGGCCGGTCCACTGTTGCTCAGACCTTGTGGGGGGCTGGACTACGTATATTTTTTGGGGGGTGGGGAATGAACGAATTCCTATGCCCCACAAATAACCCAGAGATGCATTTTAAATAAAAGGGCGCATTCTACTCATGTAAAAACAGGCTGATTCCCGGACCGTCCGTGGGCCGGATTGAGAAGGCGATTCGGCTGGATCCAGCCTCCAGGCCTTAGGCTCAACGATACCTTATGAGGAACGGAGCTGGGTATGTTTAGCTGGGTATGTTTAGCCTGGAGAAGGAGGAGCTGGGTATGTTTAGCCTGGAGAAGAGAAGGTTCAGGGGGGATATGATAGCCATGTTCAAATATATAAAAGGATGTCATATAGAGGACGGAGAAAGGTTGTTTTCTGCTGCTCCAGAGAAGAGGACACGGAGCAATGGATTCAAACTACAAGAAAGAAGATTCCACCTAAACATTAGGAAGAACTTCCTGACAGTAAGAGCTGTTCGACAGTGGAATTTGCTGCCAAGGAGTGTGGTGGAGTCTCCTTCTTTGGAGGTCTTTAAGCAGAGGCTTGACAGCCACCTGTCAGGAATGCTTTGGTGGTGTTTCCTGCTTGGCAGGGGGTTGGACTGGATGGCCCTTGGGGTCTCTTCCAACTCTAGGATTCTATGATTCTACTGACTGAGCTGGGTATATTGAAAGACTCAGGACAGATAAAAGCAAGTCTGCCTTTGCGCAGCGCAGAGTTAAACTGCGGAACTCCCTCCCACTGGAGGGAATGGTGAGCACCAACCTCAATGGCTTTAAAAGAGGATCGGACCAATTCGTGGAGGAAGAGGGGGTGATCGGTTGCTACTAGCCGGAATGGCTGCGCTCTACTTCCATGGTTGGAGACAGCAATGCTTCTGAATGCTGGAAACCACAATAGGGGAGAGACTGAAAGCAGCTCCCAGTTAGATGACTGCCTAGGCTGCAATCAATGATAGGGTTGCATAATGTTTTACCTGAGTGTGGTACCAGCACCTATTGGCTAGCGCCTGTGACGTATAACAGGTGACTCCCCCTCTTCCCCCACCAATGCCTTGGAGCAGTTTTTGAAGGATGCTAAAAAGTTTTTAATTCCTCTGAAAGTCGGTTCAAGAGTCAGTACACATATGTGCATTTAGGCCTCGGAGAGAAACATACACGCTACTTTCTCCCCTCTGCGCTGCCCACCCCCCAATTCAATAACACTTAGTTTTCGTTAGAAATATTGCTGAATCTTCATTGCTCAAATCCATAGGTCACCACGGTTATCTTCCTTAGAAGTGAAACTGATTAGACTTCAGAGGTCCAGTCAATTTCACTGAAATATACTCAGAGTCAAGTGTGAATTTCATGCTCTTTATTCAGCTCATAGTAGCAAGGAATGAATCTTTTCCCCAAACGTCTGCTATATATACAGTACATTATTTACACAATGGGCCCCATGTGATTGGCTAATTCTGGTCTGCTCCTGCAGGCCAATCAGGTTGCTGATTCACTTCATCCAGGAGCCTGATTGGCTGCTCTTGCAGGCCAATCAGATTGCTGATTCACTTCCATCTGGAGCTGGATTGGGTGGCTTCTGTGGACCAATCAGACTGCTGCATTCTGGATCCTATTGTTCTAGCACCAATCAGACTGCTGCATTTTGGATCCTATTGTTCTAGCACCAATCAGACTGCTGCATTCTGGATCCTATTGTTCTAGCACCAATCAGACTGCTGCATTTTGGATCCTATTGTTCTAGCACCAATCAGACTGCTGCATTCTGGATCCTATTGTTCTAGCACCAACCAGACTGCTGCATTTGGGATCCTATTGTTCTAGGATTCAGCTCAGAACATAACATTCACCGAGTAAATTTCAAAGGTCTAGACAGGTCTGCCCACCTCCGTTCAAGAACACCTTACAGTGGTACCTCTGGTTACAGACGCTTCAGGTTACAGACTCTGCTAACCCAGAAATATTACCTCGGGTTAAGAACTTTGCTTCAGGATGAGAACAGAAATCGCGCGTTGGCGGCAGCGGGAGGCCCCATTAGCTAAAGTGGTGCTTCAGGTTTAGAACGTTTTCAGGTTAAGAACGGACCTCCGGAACGAATTAAGTACGTAACCAGAGGTACCACTGTATTTGCCTGAGAAAATAAGAAATCTTTACTGCTCGAAGCAATAGGATTATTTTCCTTAGAAGTGAAACTGACTAGACCTCAGCGGTCCAGTCGATTTGTCGGACTGAGTAAATTTCAACGGCCTCCTAGGCAGTTTCTCTGCGCCATCTATTTTTATGAGATTAGAGTGTTGTAAGAATATTCAAGGTCTTATAAATATATATAATAATTGTTCATAAGTGTGCCAAGCAAAACAAGGCCTGTCTCCATTTTGGCTCCCAAACTGACAAACTGTTTCTCTGCAAGGAAGGAGTGGGGATTCTCTCAGGAAAATAAAGTGATAATTCTGGCTTCCTGTTACCTGAGTGCCAGACAAAAGGGTGTGATTAACTTGGCTGGGAAACAGGGAAATGTAAATATCTCTTTTGTTTTACTTGATGGCTTTTTGGGTGGAGGGCAAGAGGAGGCATGGGGAGGGTCCAGGATGCTCAGATTACTGCTACCAGACCTCCCCGTTCATGATGTAGCTGTGATGTATAGGGGGGTGGTCTTGAGTGGGAGGGGGGAATTTCAAAAGTCTATATAGGAGCTGGCACACCATTGTTCAGGGTTCCTCCTCCCTCCTCCATTTGGGAGTGAGGGCCTCTGTTGCAACAGATATAATAAAATTTTGCTTCTCAATTTTTCTCTGGTTGGCCTCTGTAATTTACTCCTTCCGATGGAGAACCTCAAAAGGCTCTTGTGTACCCCATAAGGGAATAAGAGCAGATTTCTGATTATTTCAAGAGGCAATGGCAGCAGTTTGGCATTCAATGTCCAGGGTCCCTCTCCTCCTTTGCCCACCCCTCAAATCTCACCAAGCCCCCTTTCCCCCTCACCAAGCCCCCTTTTCCCCCTGGGCACCACAGTTCAAGAAGGATACTGACAAGCTGGAACGTGTCCAGAGGAGGGCAACCAAAATGGTCAAAGGCCTGGAAACGATGCCTTATGAGGAACGGCTTAGGGAGCTGGGTATGTTTAGCCTGGAGAAGAGAAGGTTCAGGGGTGATATGATAGCCATGTTCAAATATATAAAAGAATGTCATATAGAGGAGGGAGAAAGGTTGTTTTCTGCTGCTCCAGAGAAGCGGACACGGAGCAATGGATTCAAACTACAAGAAAGAAGATTCCACCTAAACATTAGAAAGAACTTCCTGACAGTAAGAGCTGTTTGACAGTGGAATTTGCTGCCAAGGAGTGTGGTGGAGTCTCCTTCTTTGGAGGTCTTTAAGCAGAGGCTTGACAGCCACCTGTCAGGAATGCTTGGATGGTGTTTCCTGCTTGGCAGGGGGTTGGACTGGATGGCCCTTGGGGTCTCTTCCAACTCTAGGATTCTATGATTCCCCACATTTCCATTTACCGCATATACCTGTGGGCATCTTTGCAACCACTTATCCAGAAAGGACGGGAAGCTATGCCAGATTTTGAGCACATTTTTCACATCCTGCCTTGTGCCACCCCCAAGCCGAAGCGGCGGTCTAGCACCCAAGATGGAGGCTTTGCCTATCTTGAGGTGCTATGAAAGGCTCCCTGGGGGGAGAGGGTCTTGATCGTCTAACCTGTCTCCGCCTCACACTCTGTCTGGTTGGGGAAGACCCCTTAATTCAAAGGCCTGGTGGTCGGCAGGTCCTGCGGGGGTCTCCGCCGTGGTCCGCGAGGGGCGGGAGCAGGAGAAGTAGTCCGGCAAGGTGAGAAGGGCCACGCTGCCCGCCAGGAGGAAGGCTCCAGCCGTGAGGAAGGAGGCGGTGTAATTCCCCGTGATATCTCTCAGCCAGCCTGGAACATGAAAGGTTGTCTTAGCTTTTGAGCTTACTGGCGTCGCCCTCCAGTAAAAGATCGCAGCTGGGTCAGGCCCATGGCCCATGTAGCTGTTCTCGCAGTGGGGAACCCAGCAAGCAGAATTCGAACACAAGACCCACTCTCCTGTCCTGGGGTTTCCGGAAAGTGGCATTTAGAAGCATTACTGCCTCCAACTGTGGAGCTTAGCCACCCTGGCTAGGTAAAGGGTAAAGGGACCCCTGACCATTAGGTCCAGTCGTGACCGACTCTGGGGTTGTGGCGCTCATCTCGCTTTATTGGCCGAGGGAGCCGTCGTACAGCTTCCGGGTCATGTGGCCAGCAGGACTAAGCAGCTTCTGGAGAACCAGAGCAGCGCACGGAAACGCCGCTTACCTTCCCGCCAGAGCGGTACCTATTTATCTACTTGCACTTCATGCTTTTGAACTGCTAGGTGGGCAGGAGCAGGGACCGAGCAACGGGAGCTCACCCTGTCTCGGGGATTCGAACCGCCGACCTTTTGATTGGCAAGCCCTAGGCTCAGTGGTTTAGACCACAGCGCCACCCGCATCCCTGTATAATTTATGCCGGCTCCCTCGGCCAATAAAGCAAGATGAGCGCCGCAACCCCAGAGTCGTTCGCCACTGGACCTAACGGTCAGGGGTCCCTTTACCTTTAAAGGGACCCCGACCATTAGGTCCAGTCGTGTCCGACTCTGGGGTTGCAGCACTCATCTCGCTTTATTGGCCGAGAGCCGGCGTACAGCTTCCGGTTCATGTGGCCAGCAGGACAAAGCCGCTTCTGGAGAACCAGAGCAGCGCACAGAAACGCCGTTTACCTTCCCGCCGGAGCGGTACCTATTGATCTACTTGCACTTTGACGTGCTTTCGAACTGCTAGGTTGGCAGGAGCAGGGACCGAGCAACGGGAGCTCACCCTGTCGCAGGGATTCGAACCGCCGACCTTCCGATCGGCAAGCCCTAGGCTCTGTGGTTTAACCCACAGCGCCACCCGCGTCCCTTGCCACCCTGGCTAGGAGCCACCAATAGGCCTCTCCACCACAAATCTGACCTCTTTTAAAGTCACCTAGATTGGTGGCTCCTTTCCGACAAAGGTCCGTATAGTTAAAGCTATGGTTTTCCCAGTAGTGATGTATGGAAGTGAGAGCTGGACCATCAAGAAGGCTGATCGCCGAAGAATCGATGCTTTTGAGCCCTCGGAAGCCTGTGGACAAGGGGAATAAACCGGAGCCCCTTACCTGACAGAGGGGTCCCCACCAGAGCCCCCACGCTCTCCAACATGTGCATGAGGCCAATCCCTCCCAGCACCGAGTCGGCACCCACAATTTCCGCCAGGCTGGTGAACTGTAGAGGGACGAGGGCACCGGCGAAGAACCCGTAGCAGAGCCCGAGGGACATCAGGGCAGCGAAGCCGTGCCCCAGGGGCACCAGAGCGAGCGAGACCCCCGTGAGCACTGTCCAGAGGGTCAGGTGGTGGACGAGGCGGCAGAAGACAGCGGTATCTGCCAGCCAGCCGGCCCAAATCCGGCCAAACATGTCTGCCACGGCGGTGGCGGCCATGATAAAGGCCGCTTGGTACTCGTCGCAGCCCTCTTCCCTCGCGTGGGCCACCAGGTGGGCGTAGGGGACGAAGTAGCCGGCATCGACCAGGACGAAGGCCGAGACATAGCGCAGGAAGGGTCCATGGCGGAGGAGCTCCAGGGCGAAGAGCGAAGCCAAGGTCCTCCGCCATTTTGAATCCTGGGCCTGGCGGTCCGGCTCTCCGTCTCCCTCCCCGGTCAAGGGCCTCAGAAGCGCAGCGGACACCACCAGGTTGAGGGACATCGCCGAGACCACCAGCAGCGCCCCTCGCCACCCGTACGAGTCCGCCAGGTGCTGGAAGAGCGGGGAGAAGACCAGCGAGGAGACGCCGGCACCCGAGACCGCCAGGCCCATGGCCAGAGCCCGACGCTTCTCAAAGTAATCGGAGACAGCGGCCGTGGAAGGGGTGAACACCAAGGCCCAGCCAAGCCCTGTGGTTGAAGTGGGGGGGGGGGAGAGAAAAGCAGGCGGTGAGATCAGGCGGTGGATCGCAGAATCGCAGGGTTGGAAAGGGGACCCCCGTGAGTCATCCAGTCTGACCCTGGCTCGGCACTGCCGGCGAGTCGACTGGCAGCAACTGGTCTCCGGGCTGGTTATCTCCCGCTTGGACTACTGCAATGCGCTCTACGTGGGGATACCTTTGAAGATGACCCGGAAACTGCAATTAATCCAGAATGCGGCAGCTAGACTGGGGACTGGGAGTGTCCGCTGGGACCACATAACACCGGTCCTGAGAGATCTACATTGGCTCCCAGTACGTTTCCGAGCACAATTCAAAGTGTTGGTGCTGACCTTTAAAGCCCTAAACGGCCTCAAAGGTCCAGTAGACCTGAAGGAGCATCTCCACCCCCATCGTTCAGCCTGGACACTGAGGTCCAGCTCCGAGGGCCTTCTGGCGGTTCCCTCCCTGCGAGAAGCCAAGTTACAGGGAACCAGGCAGAGGGCCTTCTCGGTGGTGGCGCCCGCCCTGTGGAACGCCCTCCCATCAGAGGTCAAAGCGATAAACAACTATCTGACATTTAGAAAATGCCTGAAGGTAGCCCTGTTAAGGGAAGCTTTTAATGTTTAATAGACTATTGTATTTTAATATTCTGTTGGAAGCCGTCCAGAGTGGCTGGGGAAACCCAGCCAGATGGGCAGGGTATGTATGTATGTATGTATGCATGCATGCATGCATGCATGCATAAATAAATAAATAAATAAATAGGCTGCCCATTGGAGAATGCGGCCCTCAAGCTGGAAAAGGGGCCCCGCACCCCAGCCGAATTAGAAGGCGCACCTGAGATGAGGCCGATGCTCAGGTAAAGGTGAGCGATCTTGACGGAGAACGAAGCCAGCAGCAAACCTAGGCTAGCCAGGAGGCCTCCGGCCATCACCACTGGGCGTGCCCCGAACCGGGCGCTGAGGGCGCTCCCCATCGGGCCTGTAGGGGGCAGCACACGCATAAGCGGCAAGGTCTTCTTACAGCCGGCAGGAGTTGAGCTTGCTCGATCAATGCAAAGGAGCTGAGCTGCTGGATCAATGCAAACGTTCAGCTCCCTCTGCTGCAGGTTATGCGATCCCATGTGATTAATGCATGCTAATTAACGTAAGCTGTGCTTTGCAAGAGCTGAGCTGCTGCAGTTCCTAAAAAGCGATCGGGGCCCCAGATGCATTAATTAACATACTTTAATTGACAGTAAGAACTGTTGGGGGGATGCGGGTGGCGCTGTGGTCTAAACCACTGAGCCTAGGGCTTGCCGATCAGGTCGGCGGTTCGAATCCCCGCGACGGGGTGAGCTCCCGTTGCTCGGTCCCAGCTCCTGCCCACCTAGCAGTTCGAAAGCACGTCAAAGTGCAAGTAGATAAATAGGGACCGCTCCAGCGGGAAGGTAAACGGCGTTTCCTTGTTCTGGACGAGATGGTGGGACAGTGTTCTCGAAGCTACCAACATGAGTCTGATCAAACTGTGGGAGGCAGTGGAAGATAGGAGTGCCTGGCGTGCTCTGGTCCAGGGGGTCACAAAGAGTCGGACAACAACAAGAGTTGGAAGGGACCCCTGAAAGTCATCTAGTCCACCCACCTGCAACGCAGGAATTTCAGCTAAATGCTGTTGTTTAGTCGTTTAGTCGTGTCCAACTCTGAAAACACTGTTCGTTTCCTCCCCGCACGGCATAGGCAGATGTATCCAAATTACTCTTTAACTTTTACGACACTGGCTGTGCATCGAAAGCAACATTGGAAATAACCCGGCCGCTTTCCAATTCCTCCTGGCCTCTGTGACTGTGGTTATAAGAGCGGAGAGGACTCGGCCGTCCCAGAGCCGGCACTCAAATCTCCACACTGGTAAAAGGTAAAGGGACTCCTGACCATTAGGTCCAGTCACGGACGACTCTGGGGTTGCGGCGCTTATCTCGCTTTACTGGCCGAAGGAGCCGGCGTACAGCTTCCGGGTCATGTAGCCAGCAGGACTAAGCCGCTTCTGACGAACCAGAGCAGCGCACGGAAACGCCGTTTGCCTTCCCGCCGGAGCGGTCCCTATTTATCTACTTGCACTTTGACGTGCTTTCGAACTGCTAGGTGGGCAGGAGCAGGGATCGAGCAACGGGAGCTCACCCCGTCGCGGGGATTCGAATCGCCAACCTTCTGATCGGCAAGCCCTAGGCTCTGTGGTTTAACCCACAGCGCCACCCCAAAACCTGGAACACCCCTTACTCGCAAACTGCAGGACGGCAACCCCAAGAGACAGGGCCCAGGAGACGGTGCTGGCGGATTCCTTGAAGTGATCCACAAACTCGACAAAGAATACCCCGAAGGAGCGGATCACCCCAAAGACCAGGGCCGTTTGCACGAACCCTGCCAGGACTACCATCCATCCCCAGCTGCTTTCAGGATGTGGGCGAGGGGCCATGGAGTCCTCTTCCTTTGCAGAGGTGAGGGTTCTTTAAAAAGAAAAAGAAATGAGAGAATAGAAAGAGAGAGAGAGAATTAAATTGGTGGTGAAAAGAACTAGGAAGTCCACAAATACACACTCCCCGCCACCAAAAAAGCACAGAAATCGAACTATACACCTGATAAAATTAAACCACGCAGCTGATTTCTCCAGGGCTCCAGCTGTACGTCTTCCCTCCTTCTCCTCCAGGAGTGGAAATATAGGGTTTTGTTTTGTTTTTTAAATGACAAAAACTTTATTGAGTGATGAAAAACTAGGTGTAACATTAGGACAAGCAAGGTTTGAGCATCCCTGTAACATTAGTTTCCAGCTTCTCTGCGTTATACTAGAAGTGCGATAGATTGAATATTCAGAACATTAGTCAAATAAACTTCACTCCCAAATCCAGAAAACTGCACAGTTAAGCAGTAGTACAAACACATTTCTGCAAAACCCCTGAAGATCAAATTTATTTTTTGCTCTGATTTTGGTCCAAATGTGATCACCTGCACTGATCAGACTCCTTTTCCTTTTCTTCCAGCGTGATATTTTGTTAGCTCTGCTGCTTGCAGTAATTTCACTTTAGATAGTTCTTGTTCCAGTGCAGTATGAAGACTGGTAACCTGTGTAAAGCCAGCTCATTCTTAATACTCTGAGATTCATCAACCTGATGAATCAATTCTCCCCCTGCCCCCCATGCAGAGGCGTAGGAAGGTCAGGTGGTACCCGGTGCGGAAAATTTCTTGTCACCCCCCCCCAATTGTTTTTGGGGTTTTTTTTGCCTGCAAAAATAGTTTTACGTTATTTCATATTTTCTTACAAAGGAATAATAATAAGTCAAAATAAACTTTTATTTATATCCCGCCCTCCCCGGCCGAAGTCGGGCTCAGGGCGGCTAACATCAGATACATAACATTGATATAAAAATCAAACAATAATTAAATTACCTCCTAAAAGCATGTCAAAATCAAATTAAAGTCTAATTAGATGGCTTTCCACAGGGTTAGGGTTGGGAACAGTAAGTGCTCCCCTGAATTGGAATTTCAGCCTTCACGACATAGGAAAACAGCCAAGTAAACAGCTATTTTCGTGGAGGAGGGTCAAGATATTAACTGATATGCATGAAATTTCAGATATAGCCATATAATCCCTAGTGTAGTAAGATAAGACCTTTGGAGCAGGCATTTTCCAAAATAATAATAATTTTTTTTATGAACCACCCTAGTAGGGCAGTAATTGTTCCTTGATAATTTGTCACCCACTCCATGATGGAACCTGGGGCAGCCCCCCCGCTCCCCACTTCCTACGCCCCTGCCCCCATGCCGTCAGAGAGCCCACCCCTCTCTTCTTCACTCCTAGTTGAGAGATGCGACTCACCCTTCCACCAGGAGGCGTCCAGCAAAGCCGCAAGGGATTAAATTGTGGACTGGAGTTTTTTCTGTCTTCACGCTTCCACGAAATCTGGGGCTTTCGAGTATCTGGCAGAGAATCTGGGCTTCACCCCAGAGGCGCCGTCTCGGCCAGGACAAAGTCTCCTCCGCCCGTGTCCTTAAATCATCTTCACTCCTCACCCAATAGACTTTTTTCATTGGTGCAACTCTGTTTTTTCCAGACGCCACAATCGATGAGGTTGCCTACGTCTGTGTGCTGGGTTTTGAGCGATTTGGGTGGACGGACTTGGGCTGCGTCCAAATCCGGGACTCGGACCTGGTTGGAATTTGTCCAGTCCTCTTTGAAAGCATTCTAGAGTGGTGGTCATCGCTGCCTCCCGTGGCAGGGAGTTCCACAGATTAACTATGCACTTTGAGGCTTGGGAGACCGAGGATTATTTATTATTATTATTATTATTATTATTATTATTATTATTATTATCAATCTTTATTGAGTTAAAATGAATCCATCCACACAGTATTTGGCATTATAAGCTTACAACATAAGAAAGAAAGAAAAAAGAAAAACGCAAGAGAAGGACAAGCATATAAAAATCAAGGAAAAAAGAAGAGAAAAAAACATAGGTGATTATGGAATTCTTCAACATTAAGTATTTTGTTAATGCAATGATTATTCACACAATTAGTGCTCCAAACATTTAAAAAGACTTCAAAGAATTCTCTATGTACTTTATCTGTTATATACATTATACTGCATATAATGTATTGTGATTTTTCATTATACCTCAGTTACCTTTTATGAATTTCAAGGATCAGTCTAATTCTGCCAGGAGATTTCTGTTTACACCATAATTTTTAAAGTATTCTTTATATATTCTCCATTCCTTATAGACTCTCTGTTTTGTCTGACCTCTAACTCTTCCTGTCATCTTTGCCCGAGGATTTTGGGTGGGTGATACTTACGGGCTGTAAGTTGCCCGGCAACGAAGAAGCGACATCTGCAATCAGCATCCGCTTAGAGCAGCCCGCCAGATAGGCTGGACTTCAACTCCCATCGTCCAGAGTCAGCTTAGCCAATTGTCGTGGATGATGGGAATTGTAGTCTGACGACATCCAGGAACCCCAGGTTAAAAAACACTGGCTTCGAGAAATCCTTGCCAATCTGGCGCCCTCCAGAGGTTATGGACTACAACTCCCGACGTTCTGAGTTATTGAAGACAATTGCTTTTAAGGAAAGGGCTGACACTGTTTTTATTTTAATGATCTCTGTGTTTCAATAGATCACTCAATTTGCTGCTTTGCAGGGGGTTGGACTAGATGACCCTTGGGTCCCTTCAAACTCTACAATTCTATGATATTCCCTATTAATGTTTAATAATTGATTTTTAATTATTGCTTTCCCCCCTTTGTTTCTGTTTTAAGCTGTAAGCCACCTTGAGTCAGGAGAAAAAGCAGGATATAAATATAAATATAATTGTCACAGATGATGGGAGTTGTAGTTCAATGACGTCTGGGGACTCAAGGATGAAGAGCAGTGACTTAGAGCAGCCTTTGTCAACCTGGTGCCTGCCAGATGTTTTAGGCTATAACTCCCATCATCCATGACGGATGTGCTGGCTGGGGATGATGGGAATTGTAGTCCAAAACATCCAGACAGGGCTGTCTATTTTGCAACGGGAAAACTATCCCTCGGGGCTTTAACAAATCATAGCCTGCTCAGATCAAAATTACAAGCCACAGTCTGGTTCAAAAGCAGCTAAATCTAAATCATGAGATCATTCCTAACTCTCAATTAACTTCGGTTGCATTTAAAAGGATAAATCAAAATCATTTTCTCCTCCCTGGCAGGGGGAGTTAGTTAAATTCATCATCAAATGCCATCATAATAGATAATGTTGAAACTGTTTGTTGATAGCAGGCCCCTGTAATGGTGACAGGTTTATTAGCGATTTAATAACCAAAAAATGTAGCCTGCAGGCAGGGAATATCTTGCTTTTATTGATCTTGTGTAATTCTCCTCTTTGGTGGAAAAGAAAGTTGTTGTTTTTTTAACAAAAAACCCACTTTAAATAATATTATTTGATGTAAACATTAGATAGGTTTAGACCAGGGGTCAGCAAACTTTTTCAGCAGGGGGCCGGTCCACTGTCCCTCAGACCTTGTGGTGGGCCGGGCTATATTTTGAAGGGGGGGGGGAATGAACAAATTCCTATGCCTCACAAATAACCTCACAAATAACCCAGAGATGCATTTTAAATAAAAGGACACATTCTAATGTAAAAACACGCTGATTCCCGGACCGTCCGCAGGCCGGATTCAGAAGGCGGCTGGGCCGGATCCGGCCCCCAGGCCTTAGTTTGCCTACCCATGGTTCAGACCAGGGGTCAGCAACCTTTTTCAGCCGTGGGCCGCTCCACTGTCCCTCAGACCTTGTGGGGGGCCGGACTATATTTTTTGGGGGGAATGAACAAATTCTTATGCCCCACAAATAACCCAGAGATGCATTTTAAATAAAAGGACACATTCTACTCAAGTAAAAACACCAGGCAGGCCCCACAAATAACCCAGAGATGCATTTAAATAAAAGGACACATTCTACTCATGTAAAAACACGCTGATTCCCAGACCATCCGCGGCCGGATTGAGAAGGCGATTGGGCCGGAGCCACGGGCGGCTGAGGCGGGGAGAAAGAAGGGAGGGGGAGAAGCAGCAGCGCGCGGGGAGCGGCCGCCATTGCGGCTGAAGCGGAGAGGTTTGGAGGCTCGCGCTGCGCTCCAACCTCAGGCTCCTCCTCCTCTCTGCGCTCCAATCCGTGTGTCAGTGGAGCGCATGCGCAGTTGCGATTTCCACTGACACACGGATGGCGGACGCAGGGACACAGGGAGATTATTATAGAGGATATATATATATATATATATATATATATATATATATATATATATGTTGAGAATCTGGGTATTATTGTGCGGGGGGGGGGGGCAAATGATGGGAATTGCGGTCTAAAATGTCCGGAGGCTGACAGGTTGGCAAACGCTTTCCCAACCCTTAGCCCGTGTTTTCCTCTGCGCAGTTGTGTGTGTCAATTAACTGCGTCTCTGCAGCTGCTGTTTGAGAAAGAAAACACCAATCTCAGTATTCCTGCGTCATCTTTAATTTGGCTTTCAAATATCTCAGGAAGCAGCAGCGAGGAAATGTTCATGTAGGAGGCCATGGTCTGAATCGTCTGAATCAGACGTGTCAGTTTTGTGTGCTAATCTCAGGACTCCCCAGGTCCTGCCCCCTTGAGGTCTAGAAACCTGGAAAGTTGACAGCAGGGCACCACCAACAGCTGTTTTATCTGAACGCTTTATAGAATACATGGTACACATTTCTCTTCAACCAGGCCTTTGGGGGATTAATTCTATCATAGAATCATCAGATTTTAAAAAGGGACCCTGAGAGTCATCTAGTCCAACCTCCTGCAAAGCAGGAATGTCCTTTTAAATGTGGAAAAATAAAAAAATTCCTTCCAGTAGCACCTTAGAGACCAACTAAGTTTGTTCTTGGTATGAGCTTTCGTGTGCATGCACACTTATTCAGATACACTGAAACAGAAGTCACCAGACCCTTATCTATAGCGAGAGGGTGGGGAGGGGTATTACTCAGAAGGGTGGTGGGAATGGGGGATAGGCTGATAGCTGTGGTAAACAAGCTGTTGATGACTGTTAACGACTCCAGTTGGTCTTACAGGAAAAAGCAAGGGGTGAGATGGCTAAAAATAGCTTAATCATGTAAAATGAGATAAAAATCCAATGTCTCTATTCAGACCAGGTCTCTCCATGGTTTTAAGTTTGGTAAGGTAAAGGTAAAGGGACCCCTGACCATTAGGTCCAGTCGTGACCGACTGGGGTTGCGGCGCTCATCTCGCTTTACTGACCGAGGGAGCCGGCGTACAGCTTCCGGGTCATGTGACCAGCATGACTAAGCCGCTTCTGGCGAACCAGAGCAGCGCATGGAAACGCCGTTTACCTTCCTGCCACAGTGGTACCTATTTATCTACTTGCACTTTGACGTGCTTTCGAACTGCTAGGTGGGCAGGAGCAGGGACCGAGCAACGGGAGCTCACCCCGTCGCGGGGATTCGAACCGCCGACCTTCTGATCGGCAAGCCCTAGGCTCTGTGGTTTAACCCACAGCGCCACCCGCGTCCCTGTTTTTAAGTTTGGTAATAAGTTGCAATTCAGCAACTTCTCTTTCCAGTCTATTTTTTTTAAATGTGGTTTTGACTGCAGGGGGGGTTATTGGTTGGTTAGCTTGTTTGCTGCCTTTTTATTTTGTCTTTTCATGCTGAGAACCGCCTGGAGCTCTATGGATGAAAGGTGGTATACCAATTTAATAAAAACAAATAACATAGTTAGCTAGAGGCAGCAAATTGTGAGCCGTGGTACTGAAATAACCAGTACTGTACTGTCCTTTGCCAGAGAGCGGTGTCGCTATCTTTCTGTTCAGAGGAACGGAGGAGAGTGAGTCAGTTGAGGACATGGGTTATTATTCTCCGCCGCTGGAGATTGGACTAAAGATATCTTTTGTCCAAAGTATGTGCGTCAGCCTTTTTAGGCTTCCAAAAGCACCATGACCTAAACCGTGTTGTTAGCTTCCCAGAATCCAGACTTTTAGCACCCTCTCAACCACTTTGGGATGGCATTTGCCCCCAAGTCTTAGGGTCACGGTCCCCAGCCCTGGCCTGCAGATTTTGCCAAGAAACCAGAGAGTCTGTTCATTTCCCCATAAGTGATGTCGTCAGCAAGCCAGCTATGCAAGGTAAGCTTTGCAAGAGGTCAGCTGCCAGCCCATGGAGGCAGACACCTGAAAGTTACCCATGGAGAATTTGCAAAAAGAGCCACATGTCGGTTGAGTCTTGCAAGAGAGCAAATAAAACAGGTGTCGTGAACTTCAGGCCTGGGGTGTGTGTGTGTGTGGCCCTCCAGCTCTTTCTGGCCCTCGAAATCCTCCCCCCAGGAGACCCCCCTTGCTTCACACACACCTCAAATGTTTTCAACTGGGTTGGATGTGTCCCTTTTCTTCTGATCATGCCTCCTGCCTATACGGAGGATGGAGGCCCGTGGGCCGGATGCGGCCTAATCGCCTTCTCAATCCGACCTGCAGACGGTCCAGGAATCAGTGTGTTTTTACATGAGTACCGGTAGAATGTGTCCTTTTATTTACGGTAAAATGCATCTCTGGGTTATTTGTGGGGCCTGCCTGGTGTTTTTACATGAGTAGAATGTGTGCTTTTATTTAAAATTAGTAAATTAAGCCCGTTACAAAAACGGGCGAAAAAATGCGGGAAAGGGGAACGCGGCGGCGGCGCTCCGCCCCTCCCTCGTCCTGCCCTCGCGCTGCGTCGCCAAGATGGAGGCTCTGAGGAAGCAGTGAGTGTGGGGGAGGGGAGGCGAGGGCACCGCGGAGCTGAGGAGGATCCCGGACGGGGGTTGGGTGTGTGTGTAGAGAGGGAGCCGAAAGGAAGGAGTCCGGGGGGGGGGGAATTGGGGAAGGAAAAGGCAGGGGCGGCGTTGAGGAGAAATGGAGCCAGGAGAGGGGAAACCCCCGGCCTAGGTCCGGCGTCCTCCTCGGGCCGCTTCCCACGTCGGGCGCTAGAACAGCGGCCGCTGGGGGGTGGAGAGGGGCTCCCTCCCCCTTCTTCCTTTCCCCCGGGGGTGGCGGCAGCGGCTTCTTTTCCCCTGGGGGCGGCTGTAGCGGCGGCGGTAGTGCCGGCGAGGATGGGGCGGCCCTCTGCATCCGTGCGAGGCAGCGGCGCTGGCGCAACTGGCAACACGCGTGCGCCGCCGCTGCCTCGCGGACACGCCCCCTCTCCGCCGGCTCCAATCCCTGCGTCCGTGTGGGTCCCGGACATGCGCAGTAGCGCACTTCCATGACACACGGAAAGTTGGACGCAGGGACACAGCCACTTTATTATATAGGATGCGTCTCTGGGTTATTTGTGGGACATAGGAATTCGTTCATTCCCCCCCCCCCCAAATAAAAAAGTCTGGCCCACCACATGGTCTGAGGGACGGTAGACCCTTTTTCACAGCTGAAAAAGGTTGCTGATCCCTGGTCTATGCATAAAAACCAAAACCACCAGAATGCCTATATTATGCAAATCCAATTGACAAAACATGCAAATGTAACAGGCCGTATAGCAACAATAACAGTTCTGACAAAATAGGATTTGTATTTTGTACTTGGTGGTCAACTGAAAAGCTACATTTTAATACATTATGTCACGCTGTTGATTTTGACATAATGAGAAGGCTGTATCTAAATTTTGAGAAGTAATCTCTAGTAATTAACTTTGCGATTGTCACTATACAGCCTATTACGTTTATATGCATAAAACCAGCCTCCTGCACAAAGGTACATTTTCACCAGGTGCTCCACCCACTTTCGCCTCTGGCCACGCCCACCGCCGGCACCCGGCCCTCAGAAGGTTCCCCAGAATGGAACACGGCCCTCGGGCTGAAATACGCTTTCCTTCCCACCCCTGGTATTAAAAGACTTACAGCATCCATATTTAGTGGCAAGTCCCACTTACCGGTGGTTCCTGCCTTGCCGGGGGTGGGATGGATGACCCTTGGTGGTCCCTTCCAACTGTACCATTCTGTGAGTCCCATTGGGCTCATTCCGTGCCTAGTCAGTGTGGTGCAGTGGTTAGAGTGGAAGCTGGGAGAGACCAGGGTTTAAATTCCCCACAAAGCTCCGTGGGTGCCCTTAGGCTCTCAGCCTGGCCTGCCTCGCAGGGTCGTTGTGGGGAATAAATGAGGGAGATGGGGGGAGAACCATGTACCTGACACTTTGAGCTCCTTAAAAGGTGGGGTATAAATGCATAAATAAGTACCGTATTTTTCACTCTATAAGGCGCACCTGACCATAGGACGCACCTAGTTTTTAGAGGGGGAAAGCCCCAATTTTTTGTGGATCAGCTCAAATTTCTGCAGCATCTTTTGCAAAGGAGAAGAGCCCCATTTTTTGTGGATCAGCTCAAATTTCTGCAGCTTCTTTTGCAAAGGAGAGAGCCCCATTTTTTGAGGATCAGCTCAATTTCTGCAGCTTCTTTTGCAAAGGAGAAAAGCCCCATTTTTTGAGGATCAGCTCAAAGTTGTTGAGCTTACTTTGCAAAGGGAAAAAACCCTGTTTTAACTCACAGTTCTGCAAATTCAGGAAGCCAGTTCTACAGTTTCCAGACAGATAATCTAATCAGCCAGTCGCATGTCGCTGGGGAAACAGCCTCCCTCTGCAAGGGGGCGGGGCTGGAATCTCTCTCCCTTATCTCTCTCCCCGATCGTTTGCTGAGCAGCTGCTCAGGGGGCTTCCTTTCAACACCCCCTTCTCTCTCTCTCTTTTTTTTTTTTTTTAAAAAAAGCACGATCTGCTTTTGCCCCTGGGCAGTTCAGCTCCAGGGACCACACATTCACGCCATAGACATTTCTATGGAGCCATAGACATTCGCTCACCTCCATAGACAGCTCCAGGGACCACACATTCGCACAGACATTTCCCCTTACTTTTTAGGAGGAAAAAAGTGCGTCTTATGGAGTGAAAAATATGGTAAATAACTGCCTTTTTTTCTTTTTCTTTTTCCTGTTACTTTAGGACCGGGAAATTTATGGGTGAAAGTGTTCAGCCAGCCCAATTCCTCTCCCTGCACTGGCTGCAAGCTTTCTGGCTTAAAGGATAATGATTTTATTGCAGAGGGGAAAAACAAGTTCCAAAGGGTGAGATTCTGGCCCGTGGCAAGGGGCCCAACGCACCTAAAGGCTTCAAAGTCCACTCGGTGGCTTCGAGGTCGGCTGCCTGCCGAACTTGCCTGAGATCATCCCTGCCTTCCCTCTTCCAGCTCTCTCTAGAGCAGAGGTAGGGAAACTGCCACCCTCCCAGAATCGACGGACTACATATCCCATGTTCCCCAGAGACCCTGGCCAAACGGGCAGAGATGGCGGCAGCATCAACATCTCCCCTGCCCGAGAGCCAGACTCCCCCAACCTGGTGCCCTCCAGCCGTTTTCGACATATGCATTTTACAGCCAAGAAGCAGCGAAAGGCGCTCCTTTGAGAACTGAATGGAGACTTTGGGTCCTGTGGAACTCTCTGCCACTAGATTCAGCAGCACTGCTTCAGCTTTTAAATGCCTGCTGAAAACTTGACCAGGCCTATGCAGGCAATGAAGAATACTTTCCAAAAGGGTTAACTGGTGCCTGTTTTTTTTTTTTACTTTATACATATGTGTGTGTTTACTGTATGGTTTTCCTAGAATTGTAGCGTTGGGAGGGGACCCGACGGGTCATCTAGCCCAACCCCCTGCAATGCGTTTCTGTTGTAAACCACTTTGTTATTTTAAAATGAAATAGTGGCCTATATTTTTTAATAAATAAATACAATAAAATAATGTATTCCCTTAGGGCAGTCTTAGCCAACCTGGTGTTTTGGACAGCGGTTTGCAACCATAGGAAGGTGCCGGGTTCTGTACCAAACGCTTCATTTCCCGAACTACGTTTCCCAAACAAAGTGAAATGGCTCAAGGATGATTCACTAACCACACTCCCTGCAAACACAGGGAGTGGGTGGCTAACTTGCAGACCCTCCAGATGTTGGACCCTGACCCCAACCCCCAGACCCAGCCAGCATGTGGCCACAGATGAGTTTGAGAACCCCTGGAAAGCCCCCCCCCCAAGATTAGCCCCCCACTCCTCACAAGAGGTGATCATCAGATGAACAGCTCAAGCCATTTTCGCCGTGGATCTTTTGCAATTTTATTTTCACAAACTGCCGGAATTATCAAATTAATAAATTAAGAATAAATACGGCCGCAGACTGCAGAAAACGGTTCCGTCAAAACGTCACATTTTTAATCCTAAAATTAACAGGGTGGGGAAGGAGCCACATTTCAGAGTTTACAATGGGCGCTCTTGACCCTTCCTCCCATGCGGAAAGTTGCAAAATTGATCCCACGATTGCGTGAAGGGAGAGGGGCGGATGCTGCGAGAGACGGCGGCTGTGCTAGCCAAACGGAGGGTGTTAAGGGGTCGGGGTTTACTATTTTAGAGGTCTGCAAAGTGAGCGGGTTATGGGATGCTGAAGTCCCTCCACTACGAGCGTCCTGGAATGTCCAAATGCTACGACGGACTTTTCTGGGGGGAAATCGGCGGTCCAAAGTCCGCCTCCATGTTCGGTTGCTGGAGCGAGTCCGTTTTCACGCACCCGGTCCAACCTTTGCGGGTGGCTCAGAGGAACGGTGGTGCATTAGTTAAGGCACAGGCAAGGGAAATACCAGCTTCCACGACAAGACAACCCTTCAAGGCCGCATCTGCACACCGCACAAAACTACAGTTCCCAGCACCCTTAACAAACTACAGCTCCCAGGATTATTTTTTGCTTTAAAGGCATGGTTTGCAGATGCCACCCAAACGTTCTCAACCCCATGTTGGTCCCAACAAGGTTATTCTCTCTAGTCCTGGAGCAGCCAATGTGCTCCTCTGGATGTTGTTGGACTACAACTCCCATCATCCACAGTTAACAGCCAGGGATGATGGTGGCTGTAGTCTAGCAACGTATGGAGGGCCTCAGGTTCCCCATTCCTGTTCTTTAACCGTTGCCCCCCCTCCAGATGTTGGATGACAACTCCCACCATCCACAGCCAGTTTAGCCAACAGCCAAGGACGATGGGCGTTGTAGTCCAGCAACATCTGGCTGGGAAAGGCTGGCCTTGGGTGATCAGCTCTTGGTCAGTGGCTCCTCTGTCTCAGGCATGACCTTGTAAGGGTGGCAGTCGTGGGGAGAGAGGACCCCCACAGGAGCAGTTGCCGATGCCAAGAGAGTGCCCTCGCCAGACTCCATTTTGGCACTGGGTTCTGGCACAGACGGAGGGGCAAAGCAGCTGGAGAAGTTGGGCAGAGTCATCAGGACGAGGCTTCCGGCGAACATGAACGACCCGGCCGCTAGGAAAGAAGCAACGTAGTCACCCGTTGCGTCCCTCAGCCAACCTGGAAGAGAAAGGAAGAGCGACCTGGAACAACCTAGAACAGTCTGTGCCAACCTAGTGCCCTCCAGATGTTTTTGCACTATAGTTCCTGTCAGCCAGTGGTCACAGATAGGAAGAGATGAGGTCCCCAACACCTGAAGGGTATGAGATTGGGGAAGGGCGGTCTAGAACATAAGCCTCAAGACACACCTAGAACATAATAACTGGCAGTGCTGTCACTTCTGATGCAGGTGTGCCGTCTAGAAGGTGTGGACCTAGCGGTGGTAGGGAGATTATGTGCTAGGCTTCCTTGTCCAGAAAGGGCTGTTTAGAGGTAGCTTAGAGGCAGATACTCCCAGGTTCAGCCCCCAACGGCATATCAAGGTAGGTGAACCGCTGCTAGTCATGGAGCCCTCCAGATTTTGTTGGACTACAACTCCCATCAGCCCCTGCCAGAAGGGTCAGCGGTCAAAGAAGATGGGAGTTGTAGTCCAATGACGTCTGAGGACTCAAGTTTGGGAAAGGCTGCTCTATTGCAAAGTTCTTCAGTCCTGATGCCTCCCACCTAGACGTTGTTGGACTACAACGCCCATCATCCTGAGTCAGCTCAGCTGATTTCTCGTGGATGGTGGGAGTTGCAGTACGATGGCACCTGGAGGGAAGAAATTCATGTGGAACATGCAGAGACAGAAACTTATTTGGAACATGTTCAGCCACACCCCTTAACCCAGTTGCAATTCCAGAAGCTGCAAACCTGCTTTTATCAAGGCCAAATATTTTTGAGCAGCTAAAAGGCTGGTTTATGTGCCGGAACAGTTAATACGGGAGGGAAATGCAGGCCAGGATCAGAGCCATGTGCAGTGGTTGCGAGTGCCAGAATAGGACCTGCGTTCAAATCCCCACTCGGCCATGAAGCTCACTGGGGCGGCAGTCGCTGCCTTCTCTTAGCCTGACCTACCTCGCAGGGTCGTTGCGGCGATAGACCGCCCCCTTGAGCTCCTTGGAGAGGAGAAGCTGGGAAATGAACGTGACGGGTAAATAAATGTGGCAAATGGCACCACCTACCAGAAAGAGGTGCCCCCAGCAGCCCCCCGATGCTCTCGATCATCTGCAGCAGCCCCATGGAGCTGAAGATGTTGGCGATGCCCACGATCTCGGGGATGATGGAGAAGACGACGGGCGTCAGGGCCCCCGAGCAGAACCCGTAGCAGAGGCTAATGGCCACCAGCAGCGGGTAGTCGCGGCCCCACGGGACGGCCACCAAAGCCACGCCGGTCAGGAAGGTCCAGGCCACCAGGATGCGGGCGAGGCGGCAGCCGCGGCAGTTGGCCAGCCAGCCGGAGAAGAGCCGGCCGCACAGGTCGGCCACGGCCGCTAGCGACATGAGGAAGGCCGCTTGGTACTCGTCGAAGCCCAGCTCCCTGGCGCGGGCCACGAGGTGGACGTAGGGGACGAAGTACCCCGTGTTGACCAGGGTGATGGCCAGGACGAACCTCATGAAGGCAAAGTGGCCCAGGAGGTGGAGGCCGAAGAGGGAGGAGAAGCGCGGCCAGCATGTCCCTCCCGCGCCGCGGCCGGCCGGCCCCGGCAGATCCTCCTTGAGGGTGATGGGGCGGATGAGGGCCCCGCAGACCACCAGGTTGAAGGACATGCCCGCCACGATGAGGAGGGCTCCTCGCCAGGCGTAGGTGTCCACCAGGAGCTGGAAGAGCGGTGAGAAGGCGAAGGACGAGAGGCCCACGCCCGTCAAGGCCAGGCTCGTGGCCAGCGTCCGGCGGCGCTTGAAGTACCGAGCGACCGACGCCAGGGAGGGCGTGAAGACCAGGGCCCAGCCGAAACCTGCCGAGAGAACGTCCCAAAGTGCTGGTTTCAGCCTACGAAGTTGGAAGGGACCCCCTAGGGTCATCTAGTGCAACCCCCTGCAACGCGGGAATCGTTTAGCCCAGCATGGGACTCAAACCCGCGGTCCTGAGATGAAGAGCTTCATGTTCCCCCCAAGGGAACTACCCCAATACCTCAAGGACCTATGAACTGACGTGGACCCTGCAATCCGCACCCGAGGCCCATGTTTGTGTGCCTCTTTCACAGGAAGGTGGCAACACGAGAACAGGCCTTCTCGGTGGTGGCTCCCCGTTTGTGGGATGCTCCTCCCAGGGAGGCTCGCTTGGCACCTTCATTATATACCTTTGGCACCAGGCAAAAACATTCCCTCTTCAACGAGGCCTTGGGCTGGTTAACATCTTATACCCTTTTTAAAACGTGTTTGTGGGAGGTTTGTTGGCTTGTGTTTCCCGTTCTTGTTTTTATCATGCATTTTGTGTTTTTATATTTTACTGAACTGCCCTGAGATCTACAGATGAAGGGCAGTATACAAATCAAATCAAATCAATCAATAAAGAGCCTGCTGAGAAAAAAAGCTTTTCTCTAGCTGCAATCTCCATCCTTTTTATAAACTTCTATTGCGTCGCCTCTCGCTCTCCTTTTGCCCTCACTGAAAAGGCGCAAACACCGCAGCCTTTTTTTTTCCATAGGGGGGACGTCCCCTTGATCCATTTCGGCGGCCCATTTCTGGACCCTTCCTTTTCCCGATTCGACTCGATACCCTTTCTGAGGCGAGACGACCAGAACAAAACACAGAAAGGGAGGCACAGGCATCAAAAATGGCTGCTGGGATCAAGCCAAAATGGCGCCTGTCTAGCTCAGCATCCTGTTGTCATGGTGCCCCACCGGATTCCCCGGTGAGAAGGCCATAAGTTGGGAGCTCCTTCTCCATCCTCGCACCCAGCTGTCTCCATAGGCAAAAAAAGGAGGCCACAGGTGGCTTTTTCAAGATGGCGGCCTTCCATGAGGGGAAAAATGAGGCCTAACCCTTCCCTCAGTTAGCCACCCTCAGGAATTTTAACTCAAACCATGTCCACGTTTGCTGAAGTTTGCAAAACCAACACATAAATCTAAAATGAACAAATAACCCATGGTGTATCATGGCTCTCTTCTCAGGGAGAGTTCCTCAGGGGGGATGGCGGCCATCTTGACTTTGCTTCTTCCTCAGATATCCAAGTGTCCCCTTGGATATATGGCTTCTCCTTCTCTGTGCTGGTGCCCTCCAGATGTTTCGGGCCGAAACATTTTGGACCAAAACATCTGGAGGGTATCTGCTGTAGTCCAAAACATATGGAGGGCATTGGCTCGGAGGAGGCTGCCTTGAAAAAATGGCTGCCATTTTCTTCAAAGACTGGCTCTCCCTCACCAACGCTCTCCTCCCATCATCTCTCTGTTACCTCAGCCTTTGCTAAAAAAAAACAAAAAACCGGCAAATAAATATATTGAGATATTGGAAGCAAATAATAATAATTATGCCCATCAAGTAAAAAGATGGAAAACTAACACATTACAGTTCCAGAGTCAGGGTAAAATCCCACAAAAAGCGGATAGTTTGGGGGAAGAGCAGATTTGTACGGTGACTATTTGTAATTTCATAACATTTATATGCTGTTCGATCTTTTTTTTAAAAAAAAAGACCCCAAGGTGGTTTACAAAAATGATAAAACAATAAATTTATCAATAGGAAAAATTAATGACTTTTGCAAAGGCTAAAAACAGATTAAAAATTGCATCAGCTTTGCAAGCATCGGGGACAGGCCTTGCCTAAGCAAGACTCATAGAAATGTAGAGTTGGAAGGGACCCCTGAGGGTCATCTAGTCCAACCCCCTGCAATGCAGGAATCCTGCCCCCCAGCCGTCCTTGGGTGGGCTCAAGGTTAACAGTCAGAGACCATGACCCATTGCACCGCTGGAGGTGTTTTTAGCAGGTGCTGAATGGAGTACTCTGAAGGGACCTTGCCTGGTGTCAATGGGCAGGGAGTTCCAAAGTTCACACTGAAAGATGGGTTTCTTGCAAATGAGAGCAACGCAGGTCGCACAGTTCCAACCCACCTGAGAGGAGTCCGATGCAGAGGTACAGGTGAGCCAGGCAGGTGGCAAACGAGGCCAGCAGGAACCCCAGGCCCGAGAAAAACCCGCCGGCCATGACGACAGGGCGGGCCCCATAGCGAGAGCTCAAAGCGCTGCCCACCGGACCTGCCAAGGGGGAGAAAGGGATGCTGGTCAATGCATTGCTGCTGCAAGGAGTGGAATCACCCTTCCCCAGTTCTGAACAGGAATTCGCACCAGGCGCTGCTATGGGCTATGGGTTGGAAAGGGTGGGACCCAAAGGGTCATCTGGTCCAACCCCATTGCAATACAGAAATATGGAGCAGCCCCCCCAATAGCACTGTGTATTAATTATTATAATATTTATTTATAATAAATACATTAAGACCAGTTTCTGATCTTTCAGTTCTTCCAGAGGTCACCCCATCCTCGGACAACGTTCTGTCTCCATGCCCATCCTCCCTGAGCTGCAGAATGCTTGCGAGCGCTTCCATGACATCACAGCACCACGGCCAATGGGGAGGAAGGACGTGGAAGGCAGTTTCCCAGGGCATGTGGGGCAATAATGTCCCCCCCCCCCCGCCGCCACTCCACTCACTGGCAAACTGTTGCACCGCGATCCCAATCGACGTGATCCAGGAGATCCGTCCGGACAGCTCGTCAAAGTACGTCACGAACTCCACAAAGAAGACCCCGAAGGAACGGATCACGCCAAAGACCAACGCGGATTGGAGGAAGGCCGAGAGGACGATAATCCACCCCCAGCCTCCGTCCGGGGCTTCGGGGTGAACCACGACCGGGCCCAGCATGGATCCTGCTTGGGGGAGCGAGGGAGAAGGTCCGGGGGAAAGAAAACCCTAGATATGACTGAAGCTTAGATTTCCTAATTATTGCTCAAGCAGCTTCTTCCAATAACATCCATCCAACTTTTTTCTGGCACGAGATTCAATTATTTTCTGCTCCCCCCCAGGCATCAAAAGGATTGGGAAGCATCTGGCCTCTAGATTCTCACATGCAAGAGAGGCAATGTGGTGCAGTGGTTAGAGCACTGGTTACCAATCTTTTTGACGCCATCACCCCCTCGGTTCCACAAATTCATCCCCAGTGCCCCCTACCCTACAAAAAAGCATTATTCAGAACAGTGGCTTGCTTGACCCACTAAGGAAGATAACAACGCAATAAAATCCAAAACAGTACACAATTAATTGCATATTTATTCCAGTCCTGTTGGAAGACCAGAATTCAAATCCGCCCCCCAAGGATGATCTTGGGCCAGCCACTGCCTCTGGGTTCAACCTACCTCACAGGGTTGTTGTGAGGATAAAACGGAGAGCAGCGGAAACCGTGTCTGCCACTAAATAAGTAAATATGCAAAAACAAGGGTACCTCTGAGCACGTGCAGAGTCTGCCGCCACCCACCAGTAGAATGAGGCCCTAACCCTGCTGGGTTTCTCTCCTCCTCCTCATGCCCCCCCCCCGCAAACCCCTTGGGGTTCTGCAGATCCACCTGCCAACGGAATGAGAAAGTGGAAATGCCCCCAAACCTATTTCCCGGATGCCATTGCTTTCCTGCATTCCTCCCGGGACCTACTCACCCCTCAGTCAGCTCCCAGAAAACCTCTTTTCGGCCTTCCTCAAACAGGTGGGCCATGGAGGGGCACCCTGGATCATAGAGGGAGGTGCCAGGGATCTGGGGAGGGGGGGGGGCTTTTAGAAAGAGCTTTCAAGGTGAAGAGAGAGGAGAGGAAACGACGGGGGAAGAGAGATGGGGAAACCACAGAGACATATTTGCAAAAAGACACACACAGAGAGAGAGCTGATAAATTAGTGCAAGATTAATAATAATGATAATGATAATAATAGGGGTCTTAATTCCCAATAGTGTCTCTACTAACGGGAGGGGGATCTTGGAATGCCAGGCGCCTTGCAGAAAAGCAGGACCTCTAAATAAACGTTTTCCAGGGGGGGGGGGCATTTGGAAACAAAATTACGTGAAATCGCATGATAAGAAGACCCAGGTTTTTTTGGGGGGGCTTACAGGCCTCCTGGGATTTCCCTCCCCCCCCCCGAAGGATTCCTGATCAACCCCGCAAACAACTGCTGGAATCCCCCCCAATCATATATGGCCACCTGAGGGTCCCCCCCTCCCCCGCCGCCCAATTTAAATTAAATAAATGAAACATTGGATTATATTCTTCTGGGGGCTCCCCCCTCCCAGGGAGCACCCCCCTTTTCCTCCCCCACCGACGTTCCTTTCCTACCGGGGGAGGGGGGAGCCGGGAGAGCCGCGCACGCAGGAGCCTCCGCGTGAGCGGCTACAATGTTGCAGGATTCGAAAGGGGCGGGGCCCGGGGCGGGAAGCCACGCCCTCCTCGCCTCTCTCCTCCAGCTCCGAAAGGAGGTGTTGGTGGGGGGGCGGCGGATGAGGGCGCGCAGGCGCAGTGGCGACGGCGGAGGGCAGGTGGATCCCGCCGCCGGAGGCGCGCATCGGTTCGGGTCCAACCCCCCGCACGGTGGGAAAGCAAGGCGCAGAGCGATCCTCGGCTTGAGGCGGGATCTCAAACCTGCGGCGGCCGGAAGGGCGAGCCTCCAAGGCCAGGCGCAGTCTACCCCGGAAGGCCAGTTTCCGAGGGAGCGCGGCTGCGGGATGCCCATTCCGGATGCCCGCGTCGGAAAGGGGATGCTGCGCTGAGAAAAAGGAGCCCTGCCTGGATCAGGCCTCTTGGGTAGATCGCTAGATGACCCTCGTGGTCCTTTCCAACTCCTACAATTCTATGATTCTGCATTCTTGTGCCCCGTAGGAGAGTGATGCAGCTATTATTATTATTATTATTATTATTATTATTATTAACCTGCCTTTCACCCTAAGATCCCAAGGCAGGTTTGGAGTTAAAAGGCAAAATTAATAACAGAGTCTGTTGGGCCAGGCCTATGCCTGTGGGAAACCCCGCAAGCAGGATTCGAACTCAAGAGCCACACTACCCTCCTGTGGTTTCCAGCAACTGGCATTCAGCATATCCGCCACCGATAGTCCTCTCCTCCTCCGTGCTCTAATCCTCTTTTATTTTTGCTTTTTAAATATTTTTTATTAAAGATTTTCTTGGTTTACAAGAGTACCTGCCTTGTCTCTCCCTTTTCAGGTTGTACAGTCTTCCTTACACATCAGTTGCATTTGTTGTGAGACCTTAGTGTTGGGGAAGCGGAGGGGAGGGGGCTGGGGGTGGTGAGGCTTATATTATTTTGGTTCTTTTTCCATTCATTTCTTACATTTCATTGGTAGTGAGAGGGGTCGTGGTGCGCTTGGCTGCAGTGGAGCTTGTTTGTGCATTTGTGAGGTGGGTCGGGTAAACTGGATTGATTCATATGGTGGATTCTTCTTGTCTTCTTGGGCTCTGTATGTGATAAAGGGAAGCCTTACTGGGTATGAAGGTGACCGTCCTCTTCTATTTGTCCCTGTGTCAGTTTTCAGTTTATTGGTTCGCTTTTCAAGCCACCTAGACTGGTGCTCATCACGGCCTCCTGTGGCAGGGAGTTCCATAGTTTACATTCGGCATTGTGTGAAAAAGAACTTTTCTTTTGTCTGTCCTGAATCTTCCTACATAAGACAGCTTATTTATGTTTCTGCCAATGGAGATACAGTGGTACCTTGGTTCTCAAACTTCATCCGTTCCGGAAGTCCGTTCCAAAACCAAGGCGTTCCAAAACCAAGGCGCGCTTTCCCATAGAAAGCAATGCGAAACGGATTAATCCATTCCAGACTTTTAAAAACAACCCCTTAAAAAAACAGCAATTTCACATGAATTTTGCTTTCTGACGAGACCATTGATCCATAAACTGAAAGCAATGAACAATGTAAGTTGTACCTCTTGTTACGAATGCTTCAGGTTGCGTACCGCACGGGATACGAACGCGCCGCACCCGGAAATAACGGAACGCGTTACTTCCGGGTTCGGCGGTTCGCGCATGCGCAGATGCGTCAAACGACGTCATGCGCAGAAGCGCCGAATCGCATCGCGCACATGCGCAGGCACGGCGCTTCAGGTTACGGACGTCACGGGTTACGAACGGGGCTCCGGAACAGATCCTGTTCGTAACCAGAGGTACCACTGTACTACGGTCACACAATCAATCAATCAGTAGCTGAACTGGGTTCCACACAGTCACACACAAAAAGAGCCACAAAAACAAACACAAAATAAATAGCAAAAACATTATTTTGATCCAGTTTGTCTCCTCTCTGGTGCCCCCAATTCTCCCTCTTTTCATCCAGGGCCGGTTTATTTAGCTTGTAAGTCTGCAGGCAGAACGCTGTTGACGTTGTTCTCTCCTCTCCGCCTGACTACAGCATTCTTCGAAATTTGATGTTTTGATACTCTGCGCTGTCTTGTTTTTTCAGGCATGCAAGAAGCCATCAGTATTATTTATGGCTCATCCCTGACTTGCCGCGCCATGCCGGTGGCACCGGCTCTGTAAGCCTTCCTGCATTGCAGGGGGTTGGGCTAGATGACCCCCTGGGGTCCGTCCCAACTCTTGCACCAAATACAGACCCAGGACACCAGGCTCCCCGTGGCTTAAACGGCCGCTCCCCAGGAGAGATCATTCATCGCTCCAGCCGGGTCTCTCAACTCCAAAGTCAAGCAGCTGAAAGTCACCGCAGAATTTGAGAATGTCTGATTTGTTGCTGCTTTGGGGGATATTATTATTATCGTTATTAAAACTTCAGGAGGGCAACAGCACCGGGAGATCGTAATGCAATACAACAAAACACTGAAGAAAAAGATAAACAAAATCAAGTTGCTGGAATGGCTTTGTAGAAAACAAAGAAAAGTACTCCTCCTGGCAAATAGAAGGGGAAGAAATGGAGGCAGTGAGAGATTTTACTTTCTTGGGCTCCATGATCACTGCAGATGGCAGCAGCCACGAAATTAAAAGACGCCTGCTTCTTGGGAGAAAAGCAATGACAAACCTAGACAGCATCTTAAAAAGCAGAGACATCACCTTGCCGACAAAGGTCCGTATAGTTAAAGCTATGGTTTTCCCAGTAGTGATGGATGGAAGTGAGAGCTGGACCATAAAGAAGGCTGATTGCTGAAGAATGGATGCTTTTGAATTCTGTTGCTGGAGGAGACTCTTGAGAGTCCCATGGACTGCAAGAAGATCAAACCTCTCCATTCTGAAGGAAATCAGCCCTGAGTGCTCACTGGAAGGACAGATCCTGAAGCTGAGGCTCCAAGACTTTGGCCACCTCATGAGAAGAGAAGACTCCCTGGAAAAGACCCTGATGTTGGGAAAGGTTGAGGGCACAAGGAGAAGGGGACGACAGTGTTCTCAGAGTCAGACACGGCAAAACGACTAAACAACAACATTTAGCTGAAATTCCTGCATTGCAGGGGGTTGGACTGGATGACTTTCAGGGGTCCCTTCAGGTTGTTTTTGTCCGACTCTTCGTGACCCCCTGGACCAGAGCACGCCAGGCACTCCTGTCTTCCACTGCCTATCTATCTATCTATCTATCTATCTATCTATCTATCTATCTGCCTGTTGTTGTTGTTGTTGTTGTTGTTGTTGTTTAGTCGTTTAGTCGTGTCCGCCTCTTCGTGACCCCCTGGACCAGAGCACGCCAGGCACTCCTGTCTTCCACTGCCTCCCGCAGTTTGGTCAGACTCATGTTGGCCGCTTCGAGAACACTGTCCAACCATCTCGTCCTCTGTCGTCCCCTTCTCCTTGTGCCCTCCATCTTTCCCAACATCAGGGTCTTTTCCAGGGAGTCTTCTCTTCTCATGAGGTGGCCAAAGTCTTGGAGCCTCAGCTTCAGGATCTGTCCTTCCAGTGAGCACTCAGGGCTGATTTCCTTCAGAATGGAGAGGTTTGGTCTTTTTGCAGTCCATGGGACTCTCAAGAGTCTCCTCCAGCACCAGAATTCAAAAGCATCAATTCTTCGGCGATCAGCCTTCTTGATGGTCCAGCTCTCACTTCCGTACATGATTCCATGATTCTTCCTGCAGCTAAAGGGAAGATGCCCAAATGTTTTAAAAGGGAGGTTTTGACCATTTTTGTTCTCTTCTCCTTCGCCACTGCCCCCACCCCAATTCCTCCCCCTTTGCATTAAAGTTTTCTCTTCGTTTCTTCTGCCTAATGTCCTGGCTGCAAACTGTGGGAACAATGTTAGTCCTGGGCAGAGGCCGCACCCTGGTGTTGCAAAGTTGAGATAAACTCTTAACGCCTAACCTCGTGCAGAACAAGACGTTCCTTTATCTAATTTGCAATAGCGGAAGGAGAAGAACACAGAAAACAAGAGCTCCATCCCTTTGGATCCTTTTGGCTTCCCTTTTTCTGAACCTTTTTTGCAACTCTAAAATATCCTTTTTGGGGAGAGGCGACCAGAACCTTACGCAGGTAGAGGAAGCCAGAGGAAAAGCAGGTGGAAGCTCAACACAGACTTAGAGGAATGGCGGGCAGAGTCTTTCCCCCCACAACCCTTGACCCAAAGAGCAGCTGCCAAGTGCGGCGTGTGGGTCCTGTCTCATAGCTCGATTTCCAAATCCTGGCAACGTCAGTTCTGACCAACAGGGGGAGGCATGACTCTGCAACATACTGGAAGGAAACTTGCTTCCATTTAACAGGATGGAGGGAGGGTTTATTTCAAAGGCTGCAACTTTAGTTGACGCGCAAGGAGGCGCCTGTACCTTTAGGACGCCTTCGTTGCATGTCAGCCGGAAATTCAACAGGTGCGGTTTTCCCCCAGCCCAACTTTTCCTTCCCACGAAACCTTTATCTAAAGGCGCTTGATTTAAGATGGCACAAATGTTGGTGCTGTTTATGCGCTGTGTATGAATCTTCCTAGGCACGCGGGTGGCGCTGTGGGTTAAACCACAGAGCCTAGGGCTTGCCGATCAGAAGGTCAGCGGTTCGAATCCCCACGACGGGGTGAGCTCCCGTTGCTTGGTCCCTGCTCCTGCCAACCTAGCAGTTCGAAAGCACGTCAAAGTGCAAGTAGATAAATAGGTACCACGCCGGCGGGAAGGTAAACGGCATTTCCGTGCGCTGCTCTGGTTCGCCAGAAGCAGTTTAGTCATGCTGGCCACATGACCTGGAAGCTGTACGCCGGCTCCCTCGGCCAATAAAGCGAGATGAGCGCCGCAACCCCAGAGTCATCCGCGACTGGACCTAATGGTCAGGGGTCCCTTTACCTTTATGAATCCTCCTGGGGCAGCTGGCTGAGACATGCTTATTTTAATTGCTGGAGCTGCCCTTTTCATTCATTCATTCATTCGTTAAGAAAGGTTGAGTGGGGTGTTAGGGGAGGGTTATGGTGGGGGGCATGTTCTGCTCCTTCTGGGATAGTCTGTCCACCTTTGGTCCCCTCCTCCTCCTCCTCCTCCTCCTCCTCCTCCTCCTCCTCCTCCTCCTCCTCCTCCTTTCGCGATCACTCATAGCCGAGTAAGATTGTCTTCCATAAACACAGTTTTAACAATGAGTCCGTAAGTGAGTGTGGAGGCCAATTCTGGATCCACATGTCCTTCCACAGTGGGGACATAGGTTTCCGGGCGGGAGTCCATCACGGTGAGGGTTTGCCAAGCGTGCCTTCCTCTTAGCACGTTTCTCCCTTGTGTCCTGAGTTCGAGTGTCTTCAAAGCCCACGACACCTTTGGTCAAGGCTGTTCTCCAATGGAGCGCTCGCAGGCCAGTGTTTCCCAATTGTCGGTGTTTATACTACATCTTTTTCAGATTTGCCTTGAGAGTCTTTCAACCTCTTTTGTTGACCACCAGCATTACGCTTTCCGTTTTTAAGTTCGGAATAGAGTAGCTGCTTTGGAAGACGATCATCAGGCATCCGAACAACATGACCAGTTCAACAAAGTTGATGTTGAAGAATCATTGCTTCAATTGTTAGCCGCTTTGAGACTCCTTTGGGTAGTGATAAAGCAGGATATCAAATCCAAACTCTTCTTCTCTTCTTCTTCTTCTTCTTCTTCTTCTTCTTCTTCTTCTCTTTATACTTTCCTGGGCAACCAGCCAGAAGAAGAAGAAGAAGAAGAAGAAGAAGAAGAAGAAGAAGAAGAAGAAGAAGAGGAGGAGGAGGAGGAGGAGTTTGGATTTGATATCCCGCTTTATCACTACCCCAAGGAGTCTCAAAGCGGCTCACATTCTCCTTTCTCTTCCTGCCCCACAACAAACACTCTGTGAGGGGAGTAGGGCTGAGAGACTTCAGAGAAGTGGGACTAGCCCAAGGTCACCCAGCAGCTGCAGGTGGAGGAGCGGAGACGCGAACCCGATTCACCAGATTACGAGTCTACCACTCTCAACCCCATTGGCTCTCAGGAGCCGCTGAGAGCATCCTGACAGCCCCTAGGTCTCGGCATTGGGCCCTGAAACCTCAGGGTCTGGGATGCTCGTGACCTGGCAACCCTATCCATGCGTCACGTTCTGTACAGCACCTAGCACACCGGTACATTTTTAGCGGCCGCTGTACCAGGAGGTCAGTTGGCCTCCTTCCTACATCAGCCTGGCTGGAGCCCAGTTCCTCTGGACGTTTGAGGCAAGTTGGGGGGGGGGGACGAGACCTTGCCCAAACACACACAAACACACACGCCTCGAGCTCCTTCCTTGAGGCCGGCGGCCGCAGGAAACAGGTGCCCAGGCCTCTCTCCAAGCCAGCAGAACCGCCTCCTCCGCCGGTGAGTCATCCCAGGGCAGAACGGCCCAGGGCCCATCGTCACCCTGGCACCAGGCCATTTCCCTTCCCGTTCATCTCGCTTGTTCTGCGTTACGGACAGAGCGCCGTTGTGGTTTCTTCAGGGCGGACAAAAGCCACCTTTTGCAGAAATGGTTTCCAGACATGGAAGTCACGTCAAGGCGAGAATCATTTCAAAGAAGTGGAGCAAGCTATAGCTTAGGGCCCCACTCTTTTGGTGGGGCCCCCCAAAATATGCTTCTTCTTAATTGTATTTCACTATTAATCTACTTACAGGGACGCGGGTGGCGCTGTGGTCTAAACCACAGAGCCTAGGGCTTGCCGATCAGAAAGTCAGCGGTTCGGATCCCTGTGACAGGATTCCCAGAGTATTGGGAAATGATCCATAATGAATTGAAAAAAAATGTTTACAAGTACTTTCCAAACAAACCCAGAGTCCTTTCTGTTGGTGATAATTCAGACTGAAATTCCCAGGTGTCAAAAAAGGTGATTTATGTATGACACTACTGTGGCCTGTGTTTTGTGAGCCCCACAATGGAAAACGAGTGAGGTCCCAACTAAAGAAGAATGGCAACTTAAACTGATGGAATATGCGCAGCTTGCAGGCTTAACATATAGAATAAGAGGACAAGAAGAACATACATTTAGAGAAGATTAGAAAACGTTTATTGAATACTAGCTGACCCGGCCACGCCTTGCTGTGGCTGATTTGGTGAAATGCAAAAGTAAGATACAGTATGAAAGAGAAAGCGTATGTTTACTTACACCTTATCTCGTTGAATTTCAGTCTATGTGTTCTCCGTTTGCCCCTCCCGTTTTTGTCTTCGTTTCTACAACTGTTTATTACTACTATTTTAGTCTATGAGGTTCTTTGCCCTGATTTTGTCAATGGCCTTCTTTGATGTTGTTGACATGTAGTGGTAGGCTGTATGTTTGTTTTTATAGGAGCACGTTTGTATCTGTGGAAGGTGTGGTATGTGGCCCAAAATGTGAGTAGCGGCGTTGTCGTCCGGCCTCTCTCTACAGCCGGTCGAGGTAGTGTCGCGAACCGCGAAAATGGCGATTCCTCCCGGCATGGCTCTATACCTGCCGGCGGAGCTAGCAGTAGTGTTTGTGGGCGGTCTGTCTGTTGATTGGATGGTGGTGTGACGTCGGGAAAGGAGGAGGAGAGGTCAGAAACAGGTGTGTTGTGCTGTGCTGTTTAACGTCCACTGGAGGGCGCTATATTTTTTTTGCACAAAATCACATTTTTACTTGGAAAGGTGTTGTATTTGTGCAATATAAGTACATATGATCACTCCCATATGGGCATGGAACGTTGTGTCCAAATTTGAATGGAATCGATCAAGGGGTTACGGAGAAAGGCGGTTGTTAACAAACATCCAACTTGAACGATTTTATAGATATGGGGGGGGGAACTGTGTACACTTGAAAACATTGGCAGCATTAAGATAAATTCAACCGTGTAAATAAGTTTATGATGGATGCAATAATGGAATGCTGAATGGTTTAGTTTATATAAAATATGCAGGGATTTAGGTTATGCAAAATGAACCACGGAAAGAAAAGAAGGGAAGTCGTTGATGTTTTAAGGTTGTCTAAATGAATATTTCAAATTGTGAAACAGAAAGTTTAATAAAAATTATAAATATATATTTTTAAAAATGATATGCCAATGTTGTGATTGTGGTGCCTGCGCTGTCGTTGTGTGTCAGGGGCTAGGAGGATAACGGATCGGGACCTCATCCTTTCGGCCCCCCCCTTCCAAATCCTTTCTCCGCAGGAAGTGGGTTGCTGCAGCGCGGCGCTAAAAATATCCCAGCAGGAAAAGTGACTGCAAGCGTCCGGGAGGAATCTGAACAAAAGGGTCAACGGCTGCTTCCCTTGCCTCAGACCTCCTGCGCCGCGTGGGTGGAAGCGAGAGACAGCGGGGCCGTAGCGCAAAAAGGCCAGGATGCCCCATTCGAGGCCTTAATCCAGCCTTCGCCATCCGGGTGCCCTCGAACTACAACTCCCAGCGGCCCAAGGCAGCCTGTGGCCACGACCACACTATACTTTTAAAGCACTTTGATGCCAGTTTATAAGCAGTCTTGGCTTCCCACACCCGGAATTCTGGGAGTTGTAGTTTGTTGAGGGCGCCGAGAGGTGTGAGGAGAGTCCTCCATTTCCCTCAGACTCAAGCAATCTATGATGCTGCTTTAAATAGTCACACACAAAAAGAGAACTCTGGGGTATGTGATTTGTGAAGGGCGCTGAGACTTGTTAGGAGCGCACACCCATTCTGCGCCCAGAACTACAATTCCCAGAGTGGTTTAACAATCGATCTCAGGGAACGCTGGGAGCTGTTGCTCTGTGGGGTCAAAGCAGTGCTGGATTTACGTATAAGCTAAACAAGCTATAGCTTAGGGCCCCACTCTCTTGGGGGCCCCAAAAAAATTTAAAGGGGGGGGGAAACTGGATGTACATTTCCAAGATCTATATAAATAAAAATGTAACTGTTCGTTTGTGCAAAATCTAAGATCTCCCAAACTACTGCAACGATCGCTTTGAAATTTTGACACAACGTTGGGTTCCATTCCTGGCATGTTTTTATGTAAAAAAATTACATAGATGTCACTCCTGCAACAGGTAGCAACGCGTGGCCGGGTCCAGCTAGTTTTTAAATGCAAGTTGGGTATCTGGTGGGCTGATCTGGGTGGGGGGATCCAGTATGGGGGGGACTCTGTTTGGAAGCAAAGCAGCTGTCTGCAGATGCTCAATGCTAACTGGTCCTTCTGTGACCTGTTTGCACATTTGGGGGACGGGGGATGGGGAGAGAAACCCGCAAACTGAATGCCCCGCTCCAGTGCAAATTTTGACAGAAAAAAAGCATTTCCCTTCTTCTTGAGAGCCAGTGTGGTGTAGTGGTTAAGAGCGGTAGACTGGTAATCTGGTGAACCGGGTTCGCTTCCCCTCTCCTCCACCTGCAGCTGCTGGGTGACCTTGGGCTAGTCCCACTTCTCTGAAGTCTCTCAGCCCCACTCACCTCACAGAGTGTTTGTTGTGGGGCAGGAAGGGAAAGGAGAATGTGAGCCGCTTTGAGACTCCTTCGGGTAGTGATAAAGCGGGATATCAAATCCAAACTCTTCTCTTCTTGTCTTCTTCCTGGTCTAAAGAAAGCAGATTTGGCCAATTGACGCTGCACACATTTGCGTATCAAACAAACGACCATTTCCAAAACCAAAGGCAATATTTTCTTCTTTTTAATATCTTTTGTAGGGGTTATAAGGGACGCGGGTGGCACTGTGGTCTAAAGCACAGAGCCTAGGGCTTGCCGATCAGAAGGTCGGCGGTTTGAATCCCTGCGATGGGGTGAGCTCCCGTTGCTCGGTCCCTGCTCCTTCTCACTTAGCAGTTCAAAACCACATCAAAGTGCAAGTAGATAAATAGGTACCGTTCTGGCGGGAAGGTAAACGGCGTTTCCGTGCGCTGCTCTGTTTCGCCAGAAGCGGCTTAGTCATGCTGGCCACATGACCCGGAAGCTGTACACCGGCTCCCTTGGCCAATAAAGCAAGATGAGCGCCGCAACCCCAGAGTCGTCCACGACTGGACCTAACGGTCAGGGGTCCCTTTACCTTTACCTTTAGGGGTTATAAGACTGCAATCACATTCTGTGCTGAGCAGCGCCATGGCAAGACCAAGTCAAGATCTTTCCACATCGGAGACAGAAAAGCCAGGCGATCGATTGCCCAGCTTTGTGTGGGTCCCAATCCAAACTCACCTCCTGCCTGTTTCCAAGAGACCTGCGCAGGAGAAACCCCTAGCCTGTTGTGCCCAACTTTGCCATGACCCACAAAAGGTACCCTAGCAAACCTCTCCGGAACTTCGCAGCCGTTCCGGAGTAAAGTTTTTAATCCTTATTTGTCCTTGAGCGGAGACTTTCCGGGAGAAAACACGTAATGCACACATCCGTCCCTGGTGGAGGGAGAACCCAGCACCAGGAAAACCTCTACCAAAACAGGATAGACTCCCGGTATCCGTAGTCAAAAGTTTGCTTAATCCCTGCACCTTTGATTTGAAAAACGGCAACGGAGGTGGGGTGGGAGTCACCTTCCTGTGAAGGATGAGCAAATTCTGACTTCGAAAGCCCCTGCCTACCCTCTGCGAAGGGAAAGTGTAGAGGGATGTTCCGGATCTGAGATTCGGGCCTTGCAAACCCAGCTCCCACCCCATCCATGTGCAGCTCCCCCAAGGGAGGAAAATTGGGTGGTTTGGCGCATGAAACGGTGGTACAGATTCATCATCAGGATGCAGCTGCCCTGGGAGGCTTTGTTAGGCCAGGAAATGGAGCCAGGGTGGGTCCCCTTAACCATTCTTTTTTCAGAGAAAGCAGAAGTCTTTCGGTTGGGCAGAAAGCTGGGCTGCAGCTGGCTGGGCGCTGCTGAGTTTGTGTGTGTGTGCGTGTGTGTTTCGCCACTGGCGCATGCAGGAACGCCCTACTTGGAACACCAGCTGCCGCCAAAGCAGGCACTATCTGCGTTATACTGCTGTGGGTTTAGTGGGGAGCGGGTCAGTCTGGATGATGCCCTGGGTTCCCTTCCCATTCTTGCAGCCCAAGAGCTGAGGTCACAAAAAAAAGAGCCAATACTGCTCTGCCGTGACAATTCCCTGAAACGAGATGTGAGTGATATGAAAGTAATAAACTTAAACTAAACACAACTCCAAAAATATAATGGTAGAATCTCCTAAACGAACTAGATAAGGTAAGAGCATAAATTTGCAAAAGACCCTCTGAACTAAAGTCAACCCTGACGAGGTGCCGGCTAATTACTCGTTTCACTGGACCTAATGTCTGTCTCCTCAGAGGGAAAAAGATTCAAAAAACTCAATTAGAGCTAAAGAGAGCTATAAGAATTTAAACATGAATATCAAAGCGCAGTCGGGGAAACTTACTCCAAAAGACAGTTAACATTACGTAAACATTTAGTTAACCTAAATGCTTTAAATTGTCGAATGTCATTATTTTGAAAAGAAAAACAGAACGATGCAACAGTTCCTTCAGTAAGATGTTGAACCCATAGTTGTGACAGTCACAACTATGTGACAGTCACAACTATGACTGAAGGAACTGTCTTACTGAACTATCTTACTGAAGGAACTGTTGCATCGTTCTGTTTTTCTTTTCAAAATAATGACATTCGACCTTATCTAGTTCGTTTAGGAGATTCTACCGTTATATATTTTGGAGTTGTGTTTAGTTTAAGTTTATTACTTTCATATCACTCACATCTCATTTCAGGGAATTGTCACGGCAGAGCAGTATTGGCTCTTTTTGTTTGTGTTACATTATCCCACGACTGTCTTTTTTGTTGGTTTCGAGAGCTGAGGTCAGCTGTGGAACTCCCTGCCACTGGAGGCAGGGAGCACTGGCAACCTAAGATTTGCCTAAGAGGACTGGACAAACTGATGGAGGAGAGGGCTATCGACGGCCCGGCCTCCGCAGTTGGGGGAAAGGATCGCTTCTCCGTGCCAGGCCCTGGAAACCGCAGGAAGGAGAGAGGGCTCTTGTGCCCGGATCCTGCTTGCGGGTTTCTCATTGAGGCTGTGGGCCTGATCCACCAGGCTCTTACATATGTTCTAACCCAGCATCTAAGAGAGGTGGTTGCTCACTTCCATACATCACTACTGGGAAAACCATACCTTCAACTATACGGACCTTTGTCGGCAAGGTGATGTCTCTGCTTTTTAAGATGCTGTCTAAGTTTTGATTCATAACAATGCCTAATTCATAATAATCGTTTTCGTTTTCTCTTTAAATCAGCTGTCTCCAAATAGGGAGACGTGTCTTTGCTTTAAGCCTTTCCGCAGCCCCAACCCGATGGAAGCCAAGCAGCAAATCCTTAGCTGGCCTACCCAACAAGACAGGATTTTTATTTTAAAGTCCCCATCCAAGATGTTCGAGAAACGACAAATGACCGCCAGACAACTTTAGCTTTATTGAAACAATGCAAGGATATAAAGTTTGACGACCTTACAAAGAGATCGTTTTGTTGCAGGCGTGCGTGAATAAATATATATATTTCAAAACACAGACAGAACAATAGCTGTCAACTCCCTTATTCCAACGCCGTTTCCCGCTGCTATCCCGGATTGTTGATATCCCTTAAATTCCCCGGATTTCAAAAGAAGCAGCTCCTCTCCCTCCCTGCCGGCCAGGGAGGCTCCTCAGCTGCGTTGCTCGGCTGCCAATCAGGAGTCTGAGACCGACTGGGGGCGGAGCTTGCATGCCTTGTGCAGCCAGACCCTCACGCCCAACCAGACAGACAGCCTGCCTGCCGTCTAGGCGCTCGCTCTTTCGCTCACCCGTTTGCGCGCAGCCTCTGGAGCGCAGGGTGGCGAGGCTACTTGGTGCCATTGCACCGCCCTCGTGGCATCCCTTGTTTTCAAATCCGAAAGTTTGGAAAAAATCCATTATCAATCAATCAATCAAATTTTATTACGGCCATAGACCAGCATTTAAAATCTGAAAAGTGCTTTACAGAGTTAAAGGAGATTAAAACGCAGAATGAATACAGCAGTCTAAAAATTTAAAAGGGGCTAAAAATATCCAAGAGCTTGCATTTTCCCAGCTTCTGCTCAAAGTCTTCATTCCATTCCCGAACAGAAGAGCTGCTATTATTTTCAAATCCGAAAGTTGACAGCTATGGACAGAACCTTGTAACTTTCTGCCCCCCTCCAAACTTTACCCAGACCAAAAGGGAACCAGCCCAATTGATCCAATTCCTGGCATGGAAAGCCACGACATGCCCCTTCCCCCCTTTGCCGGACACCAGGGGTGCCTTCGAAAAGCGCACCTTTCGAACCCAGGTGCTTGGGGATCAGGCACCGACGTTCATTTTCCACTCAGGGGTGCCGTCTTCGGCCCCATGTCAACGCAGAACCTTCCTTCCTCTCTCGCCGGAGGGGAGGCCTTTTCCTAACGCCTCCGTTTAAAAAAAGGGAAATCATCTCATTTCCTGAAAACTTATGCATGCATGCAAAGAAAAAGGGGGGAAAAGGAAGGAAAACCTGGAGGAGGCAGACTGGCGCTCCCTCAAGGCTTCTCCTATTGTTCATTAGGTTTTTCCTCTCTTTCTGAGGTTCCAGACCTCTTCTAGAAAGTTCTGGAAAGTTCTTAGGCCCCCGTTGCGACCTCCGGGGTGGCTGAGGTTCCAGACCTCACCGTGTCCCCCTTCCCCACTTTCTTGCCAGGCCCAATTCCGGATAAGGTTCTCTGAATATGGCTTCGTTCACATCATAAAGTGCTTTGATTCCACTTTAAACAGCCAGCGCTTCCCCCAAGGCATTATGGGAACCGACACCCAAGGGTGCCGAGAAGGCCAGACACCCGGATTTTCCCAGGATTCCAATGACGGAATTAGTGTCCGGGGGGAAATCTGGACTCAACAATTTTCCTTTTAAAAAAGCTCAACAACTTTATGCGTCCGGATTTTTACTTCTTGAAATATGGGACCCTGTCTTATCCGCCGCTGCCGCCTCCCCCCCCTGCAGAGGCACAATTCCCAGAATCCCCTTTGGAGGTCTTTAAGCAGAGGCTTGACAGCCATCTGTCAAGAATGCTTTGATGGTGTTCCTGCTTGGCAGGGGGTTGGACTGGATGGCCCTTGTGGTCTCTTCCAACTCTAGGATTTTATGATTCTATTCTATGATTCTAAGAGGGATTGATGGTTAAAGCACTCTGGGAACTATAGTTCCAGGTCCAGGTAGGTAGCCGTGTTGGTCTGCCGTAGTCAAAACAAAATAAAAAATAAAAGAATTCCTTCCAGTAGCACCTTAGAGACCAACTAAGTTTGTTCTTGGTATGAGCTTTCGTGTGCATGCACCCTTCTTCAGATACACTGAAACGGAAACTATAGTTCTATGGGAACTATAGTTCTACGTGGGGCAGATGGGGGTCTCCCCTCAACACTCTTAGCAAACTACAGCTCCCAGGACTCCCATGAGAGTCAGTCCCACTTCCCAAGGAATTCTGGGAACTGTTGTTCTATAGGGGGGAATAGAAGGGTCCCCTCACAACTCATGAACAGACTACAGTTCCCATGATTCTCTGGGCCACATGGCTGTTTAAAGTGGTCTCGCACAGCGCTTTAATGGTACAGGGTGGAAGCGGCCCACCTGACCTGCAACATCTCTTCGATGTTAAGAGCAAGATCGGGAAACAAATCAGTGTCGCAGTCGGAAGAAAGAAACAGCAGCAATAATAATAATAATAATAATAATAATACGTAATCATCAAGAATAACAATGGAGCACTAAGAACAGACAAGACAGATTTGGCCAGCAAAATAACACATTTAGAAAGAGCAAAGTACACTACACATAACATTTAAAAAACAAAATGAAGTCAAACAATGATTCTACGAAACTCCTCTAACTCGGACTTCTCCAATTTGGCGCCTTCTGGCGGCTTTGAACTACAACTCCCAGCAGCCTCAGCAGCAGGCGGCTGCGCAGGCCAGGGGGCTGATGGGAGTTGCGGTCCAGGAGGAGAAAAGCAGAATCCATAGATGGGGTATGGGGTTAGCTCTCAGTAGCAGGGACCCCTGCTTTGCATGCAGAAGGTTCTGGATTCAAATCTCCGGCTGTCAGGAGCAGGGAAAAGTCTCCCTGAGAGACTCTGCTGGTCAAAGCAGTCAAGCACTGGGCTGAATGTGCCCCGGAGGATTCTGGGAATCGACAGTCCCAGCTTCCACCCCCAAAGCATCTTGGGAATCCATAGTAGGCGTGGCCTCCCTCCATGGAATTATGGGAGGGAACTCTAGTTTGTTAAGGGTTTGATCATTGCTAATGAGCCCTCTCACCACGCTACAACTCCCAGCAGCCCCTAACAAATCACACCGTGTGGCATTAAGGCCACTCTACACACCTCTAAACCACGTCGGAAGCAAATGATTTCCCCCCAAATAATTCTGGGCGCTGTCGTTTTCACCCCTCGCAGCTTCAGCAAACTACAGTTCCCAGAATCCTTTGAGGGAAAGGGCGTGCTTTAAAGGGACAGTGCCTTTATAGCAGACGTAACAGCTTTTCCTGCTCCTAAGAACCTGCACCGGTTTCTCTCGGAGGAAAAGCGAGGGGGGTATAACCCCTTCCTCTACAAAAGTAACATATAAACTAAAAAAGCAAGAATCTCTGCTTTTACACTCTTGGCTCTGCCTGCAGAGCCGTTCATCAGCAAAGGCTTGGGGGGTTTATTCTCCACACCCCCCCAAGAGGGAAGTAGGGCCTAGTGGGTTTATATCTTGGGAGTTGGGGGCATGAACCAAGAATATTTGCTCAGTATCTCCCCTGCCCTGATTCTGAATAATAATCGGCTCTCATCTAAACATTCGAAACTTGCCAAATTGTCTAAATTTGGGGGTTTGGATCTGGCAGACGTCTGAATGTTTCTTTTATATATATATCAGGCATGTCCAACAGGTAGATCGTGATCTACTGGGCGTCTGCGGTAGATCACTGGTAGATCATTGGCTCCCCCCAAAGAAGCTGAACAACTTCGGCCCCCCTAAAAAAAGCTCAACATTTTACCTCCTCCCTGAAAAAAGCTCAACAACTTTGACCTGAACCCCAATAAAGGGGGTAGATCACTGCCAGTTTTTAACTCTGTGAGTAGATCACAGTCTCTTGGGAGTTGGCCACCCCTGATATATATATATAATTATCTGCAGGAACCTCTTTAAATAATGAAAAAAAATGCAGTCACCCCAGAATGTGACACGCACCATTCAGGGCGTCAGATATTCTGAGTTTCAGACACCGAAAGGTCCAGCTCTCAGGTTGCAGGACAGGGAAGATTCCAAACAGATACCTGAGCGCAGAATCTGCGGATTTGTGGATGCGGCAAAAACCGCGGCATGCGCTCCCCGCTCAGCAGAGACCGGCGTAAGGTCCCTCGAGGACTTTGTAGCGGATCTTGGTGTTGGTGACAGCGCCGTGTTTCTGCCGCAGGTGCAGACGCAGCTGGCTTTTGTGGCGGAAGCGGACGTTGCATTTCTCACACTGCGGAGAGCAGACAGGTGTCAAAGTGCTGCGGTTTAGGGCTTTCAAGGTCAGCACCAACACTTTGAATTGTGCTCGGAAATGTCCTGGGAGCCAATGTAGATCTCTCAGGACCGGTGTTATGTGGTCTTGTGTGCCCTACTCTGCACATGACGCATGCGTCAGGACGGAATACGCATGCCAGGAAAACCCAGAATTTCCGGGCATGCGCAGTGCATCCCGGCCGGTGCTCCTGCTCCACGGCTTGTTGGGGCCCGCAGCTTGTTGGGGCCCAGTGCTCCACGGCTTGTTGGGGCCCGCAGGTGGGGTGGGGCGGGGCGGGGCCGGTCCAAGTGTCACCCCCCTCCCCTGGAACCCGGGGCGGGCCGCCCCCCGTCCCCCCCTCGCGACGCCACTGCGACCAAGGCAGAACAGAGGAGGACAATGACTTCCCTCGACTTTGGACATTAGACTTTGGACGCAGCTTAGAATCGCATTTGCTTCCCCCCCCCCCCCCGCTCCTGCTTCTGACACCTAGCCTCTCGAGGTTCACCCTGAAGGCTGCCCTTCTGAAACGGTGCCCTAAAAATCAGAAGAGGAGTCACCCGGAGTCACCAAGACCCGTTTCTCGTCCGCCACCGTGAAACAGCTCCCTCTCCCCACTCACATGATAAGGCTTCTCTCCCGTGTGGATACGGAGGTGGCTCTTGAGGGTCTGGAGGTGCCGGAAGCGAGTCCCGCACGTCCCGCAGGGGTAGGGCTTCTCCCCGGTGTGGATCAGGACGTGGGCCCTCAAGTGAGCGACCTGGGAGAAGGAAGGAGGCGTGAGCAGGATAGCTGTCAACTTTCGGATTTGAAAATAAGGGATGCCGCGAGGGCGGTGCAATGGCACCAAGTAGCCTCGCCCACCCTGCGCTCCAGAGGCTGCGCGCGAACGGGTGAGCGAAAGAGCGAGTGCCTAGACGGCAGGCTGTCTGTCTGTCTGGTTGGGCGTGGGGGTCTGGATGCACAAGGCATGCAAGCTCCGCCCCCAGTCGGTCTCAGACTCCTGATTGGCAGCCGAGCAACGCAGCTGAGGAGCCTCCCTGGTCGGCAGGGAGGGAGAGGAGCTGCTTCCTTGGAAATCCGGGAAATTTAAGGGAGATCAACAATCCGGGATAGTAGCGGGAAACGGCATTGGAGTAAGGGAGTTTCCCGCAAAAAAATGGGAGGGTTGACAGCTATGAGCAGGACTGTCCCGTGTTCAGGGGGTGGGCAGCTCTGCGGTTCTATGATTGCATCCCTTCAGCCTCCAGGATAGCGCAGGCTGCGGGAAAGCCGGATGCGGGAATTAACCAAATTGATCCATCAGCTGAACCCGACTGCCCCTCAACCAGGGTGCAATACCAGCTGACACCATGTGGGGGAGCCCTTCACTGGGGCAAATAGGGAGGAACCCAGCATAGAGAGGGTGGTTCATGGGCAGCCACTCAGATTATTGTTGTTGTTGTTGTTGTTCTGGGCGGCTCCCAACATAATATTATGGGCGGCTCCCAACATAATATTGGGAGGCTCCCAACATAATATTAAAAACACAATAATATGTTGGGCGGCTCCCAACATAATATTAAAAACACAATAAAACATCAAACATCCCTAAACAGGGCTGCCTTCAGATGTCTTCTAAAAGTCAGATAGCTGCTTATTTCCTTGACATCTGATGGGAGGGCGCCATCACCAAGAAGGCCCTCTGCCTGGTTCCCTGTAACTTGGCTTCTCGCAGGGAAGGAACCGCCAGAAGGCCCTCGGAGCTGGACCTCCGTGTCTGGGCTGAATGATGGGGGTGGAGACGCGCCTTCAGGTCTACTGGGCCTTTGAGGCCGTTTAGGGCTTTCAAGGTCAGCACCAACACTTTGAATTGTGCTCGGAAACGTACTGGGAGCCAATGCAGGTCTTTCAAGACTGGTGTTATGTGGTCTCGGTGGCCACTCCCAGTCACCAGTCTGGCTGCCACATTCTGGATTAATTGCAGTTTCCGGGTCACCTTCAAAGGCAGCCCCACGTAGAGCGCATTGCAGTAGTCCAAGTGGGAGATAACTAGAGCATGCACCACTCTGGCGAGACAGTCTGCGGGCAGGGAGGGTCTCATCCTGCGTATCAGATGGAGCTGGTAGACAGCTGCCCTGGACACAGAATTAACCTGCGCCTCCATGGACGGCGGTGAGTCCAAAATGACTCCCAGGCTGCGCACCTGGTCCTTCGGGGGCACAGTTGCCCCATTCAGGACCAGGGAGTCCCCCACAAGGAGGGTGTTGCCCCCCGCTCCCCGCCACGTATCTCCCCCCCTTTTTTTACCTGCACAAAACGAGATCCGCAGGTCTCACACTTGTAGGGCTTCTCTCCGGAGTGGATACGCAGGTGAGTCTTGAGGTTCGCCGGGCGGTTGAACTGGGCGCCGCAAATCCCACAGTGGTACGGCTTCTCTCCTAAGCACGACAGGTAGCAGTGGCACAGGTGAGGCTTCAGAGGCCGGCCACACTGCTCTGCATACCCCCCTGCATGCCCACCGATATGGGACTCCATCTCCCCACTCTTTAATCGACTCCTGGAATCACAGAGTTGGAAGGGGGCCCCCAAAGGTGATCCAGTCCAACCCCCTGCGATGCAGGCATCTCAACTAAAGCATCCCTGACAGATGGCCATCCAACCTCTGCTTAAAAACCTTCAAGGAAGGAGAGTCCGCCACCTCCCGAGGGAGTCCGTCCCACTGCCGAACGGCCCTTACTGTCAGAAAGATCTCCCTGTTTAGTCGGAATTTCCTTTCTTGAAACTTGAAGCCATGGGTTCGAGTCCTACCCTCCAGAGCGGGAGAAAGCAAGCTTGCTCCCTCTTCCATGGGACAGCCCTTCAGATATTTGAAGATGGCTTTCATGTCTCCTCTCCTCCTGGCTAAACATACCCAGCTCCTTCAACCGTTCCTCATATGGCTTGCTTTCCAGACCCTTGATCATCCTGGCCGCCCTCCTCTGAACACTTCCCAGCTTGTCAATATCCTTAAACTGGTGCCCAAAACTGAACACAGGACTCAAGGTGTGGTCTAACCAAGGGAGATAAGAGGAAGGCTATTCCTTCCCTTGATTTGGAAACTAGACTTCTGTGGATACAGCCTAGAATAGCATTAGCTTCTTTTGCTGCTGCATCACACTGTGAACTCATGCTAAGCTTGTGGTCCACCAAGACCCCCAGATCCTTCTCACATGTAAGCCAGGTGTCCCCCATCTTACATTTGTGCATCTGGTTCTTCCTGCCTAAGTGCAGAACCTCACATTTGTCCCTGCTGGTTTAATTTATTGTTTTGATTATAAATATCGATATATAGGTATATAGACATTTGAGTTCTATATGCACTAGCCTGGAGCCCATGTTCTGGATCATGGGTAGGCAAACTAAGGCCCAGGGGCCGGATCTGGCCCAATCGCTTTCTAAATCCGGCCCGCGGATGGTCAGGGAATCAGCGTGTTTTTACATGAGTCGAATGTGTCCTTTTATTTAAAATCTATCTCTGGGTTATTTGTGGGGCATAGGAATTCGTTCATTTGATAGATAGATAGATAGATAGATAGATAGATAGATAGATAGATGATAGATAGATAGATAGATAGATAGATAGATAGATAGATAGATATAGATGATAGATAGATAGATAGATATAGATGATAGATAGATAATAATGAAGATGATAGATAGATAGATAGATAGATAGATAGATAGATAGATAGATAGATAGATAGATAGATATAGATATAGATATAGATATAGATATAGATATAGATATAGATATAGATAGATAGATATGGTAGATAGATAGATAGATAGATAGATAGAGATAGATATAGATATAGATAGATAGATATGGTAGATAGATAGATAGATGATAGATAGATAGATAGATAGATAGATAGATAGATAGATAGATAGATAGATGATAGATAGATATAGATAGATAGATAGATGATAGATAGATAGATGATAGCTAGCTAGATACCAGTAGATAAATGATAGATAGATAGATAGATAGATAGATAGATAGATAGATAGATATAGATAGATAGATGATAGATAGATAGATAGCAGTAGATAGATGATAGATAGATAGATAGATAGATAGATAGATAGATAGAGATAGATAGATAGATAGATAGATAGATAGATAGATAGATACCGGTAGGTAGGTAGATAGATAGATAGTCTGGCCCCCACAAGGTCTGAGGGGCAGTGGACTGGCCCCCTGCTGTAAAAGTTTGCTGACCCCTGTTCTGGATGAAATCCCAGTTTAGACATGTTCAAAATAAAGCAAAACAAATCCTGAACGCACCGGTATGCAGAGACCTGTGGCTCGCTAGGTTCCCTTTGTAGCGGAAGGCTGAGTTGCAGAAATGGCATTTGTACGGCTTCTCCTCAAAGCCGCTTCCTGAAGCTGGGGGGCTGCTTCCTCCTCCTCCCCCCTCTTCTTCGTCTTCCTCCAGGTATCCCAAGTCACAGGCACTGCAGTCGTAAGGGCCGGCTCCTGCGGAGTCACAAGCGCGAGGCGTTTGGGCCTGCCCAGTCTGTGCAAAAACACACTCTCTGCCTTGAAATCCCTTTTTCATAGACTCATAGAATTGTAGAGTTGCAAGGGGCGCCAAGGGTCATCTAGTCCAACCCCCTGCAATGCAGGGATATCGTACGGGATTCGAACCCGCAACCTTGGCGTTATGGGCACCATGTGCTAACCAACTGAGCTATTATTATTATTATTATTATTATTATTATTATTATTATTATTATTATTAATGTTAAAAATGTGTGGCGATATGCAACATCGCATTGCCAAAAATGTGAAAACGAGGCAAAACAGCATTCGACCCCGTGCACGTTACACGAGAAATTCGCACTAAAATCCTGGTGGATTTTCACGAGACCCTTTTAGAAAAATAGATGAATTGCGAACTGATGTGGAGAGGTGGAGACTTATTTTTAATTCATTGATTAAATTTATCAGTCACCTTTTTTTCTTAACCAGAGGAACTCAGAGCAACTTACAACGTATAAATGGACAAAGGGATACGTTAGAACCGGCACAGAAGGAAAAGGAAAGAAAACTTAGAATTATTATTATTATTATTATTATTATTATTATTATTATTATTATTGGCAGCTTCCAACAGGATATTAAAAACACGACAAAACACCAAACATTAAAAACTTCCCTAAACAGGGCTGCCTTCAGATGTCTTCTAAAAGTCGAATAGTTGTTTATTTCCTTGACATCTGATGGGAGGGCGCCACCACCGAGAAGGCCCTCTGCTATCTCACTTTGGAAAAAAGCAGGGCTGAAACTTCCCACCCACTCAAGGAGGCTGCAGATAATTCCGAGCCAAAAGCCTGGCAGAAAAGAAATGCCTAAGGATGTCTAATGATGGCGCCAGGCGAGCCATCCCTGAGAACAGCGTCCCACAAGTGGGGAGCCACCACCAAAAAGGCCCCGTCCTCATGTTGTGGCCCTCTGGCCCTCCCGAGCAGGGGGCACACGGAGACAGGCGTCCGATGGCAACCACAGGGTCTGGGTTCGGTTCATACGGGGGCAGATTGGAAAACAGAGAAACAGAAACGGCCCCTTCCTACTCACCAGAAGCACGGGGGTCTCCTGGCCCCATGGAAGCGTCCTCTGGAGGGTGGGAGCAAAGCAGGGGGGCTGGCTGGTTGCAGGCGGAGCAAGGGGGCTGAGAGGAAGGCAGCCTGGGCAAGAGCGGAAGGAAGGAAGGTCAGAGCCAGGGAGAAAACGTCCTTCCTATTTATAGCCAGCCTTTCATCCCGGGTCTCAGAACAACACGGCGAAAGCAATTAATACAATGGATTGCAAGCAATTAAAACGAACAACTGATTGATGAGAAAATAATTGCTCATCCCCAAAAGGCAGGAGGGAAATACGTGCCTTTGTGCGTTTACTAAAGAATATCTAGTGTTTGAGGCAGGTGTATTATTATTATTATTATTATTAGTATTATTAGATGGTCATCTGTCAGGGATTCTTGAACTGTGATTTTTGCATTTCAGAGGGGTGGACTAGATGACACTTGGGGTCCCTTCCAACACTGCGATTCTTTTTTATTATTATTATTCTTTTCCAAAAGCCAAAAAGATACAAAAAAATACAAATATAATAATAATAATAATAATAATAATAATAATAATAGTTATAAATCACAAAGAATGCAAATTATTGTATTATAATGTTCTGTTGGAAGCCGCCCTGAGTGGGGGAAACCCAGCCAGATGGGCGGGGTATTAATAAATTATTATTATTATAATAATTATTATTATAAATAAAGGTGCAGAAATAACAAAGAAAAATAATAATAAGCAGATCACGCCAACCATTTCCCCCCCTTTCCCACCCACCACCTTGCCATATACCATCCCATATTTTAACATAAATTGAACTAAAATACGACTTCCATCCATGCTAGACCTTGACTATGATTCTATTATTATTATTTAATGTGTTTCTACCCCGCCTTTCTCCCGAGCCGGGATTCAAGGCGGCAGACACTAATTCCGCAGTCTGGGGGGAGCCACAGAAAAAGTCCTCCCCCCCCCACCAATTTCACCACCAGCCGTGTTGGTGGCAACAGAGAGATGTTGCATCAAGGAGCAGGGAGTTCCATAGGTGCAGAATCAGCCCTCTCACGTCAACTGAGCCACACGGGGAACAGTTAAAATGCCCTGCGTCCCGGCCCGCAAAAAAGGCAGAAGTAAAAAATAAGATAAAAGATAAGATAAAATAAGATAAAAATTCAACTGTCCACAGACATGAAGCACACAAGACAGCCTTGCCTAATCCCACTCTTGGAATTAGGAAGAATTCCTGGTCTCTGCAGCCCCCCGTTTTCACACTCTGAACTGTGGAACCCAGACCCATAGCTATTTCAGAGAATCACAGAGTTGGAAGGGACCCCAAGGGTCATCTAGCCCAACCCCCTGCCATGCAGGGATATGCAGCTATCCCATACGGGGATTCGAACCTGCAACCTTGGCGTCATCGGCATCACGCTGCGCCTGAGAAGTGTGTTTGGAGCAAGGTGCGATTGCAAGGTGCGATGGGAGAGAAACGGCTCTCCGGACATGCTCAGAGGCTGAGCCCTATGCTCCTAGACGTGCATGCATCAACAAGACGGGGAGGAAAGGCACTCTGCACAAGCTCAGAAGCACCCTCCTCAATTTTTACAATCAGGGGATTTCTGACACCCAGCCAGGGCCAGATTTAGGTTTGATGAGGCCCTAAGCTACTGAAGGTAACGGAGCCCTTTATATGTCCAGCTGTCCTTTGTTCAACAACAAATTGTTGCTGTTTTTTTGGGTTGAATATATGCTATATGGTAATTTATGGACCTCATAGGTATCTCAAGCCATTTGCCCATATTGCCATGCAACCAGTCCATGCAGAATGTAGGCACCCTATATATAGAAAGGAGCAAAGCAGTGATATTTGAGGGAGCAGGCTAGCAGGCGGGACCCATTCCTTACATCATAGGAGCCTACACAACACAAAACCCTGTTGCTGTTGGTAGGTTTTATTTTATTTGCTTTTTATCTTATATTTTGGAAATGTGCTTCCAGTTGTTGCTTTTCCCTTAAATTTTTTTGGGGACCCCAAGAGAGTGGGGCCCTAAGCTATAGCTTGTTTAAAGTAAAGGTAAAGGGACCCCTGACCATTCAGTCGTGACCGACTCTGGGGTTGCGGCGCTCATCTTGCTTTATTGGCCGAGAGCTTCCAGGTCATGTGGCCAGCAGGACTAAGCCGCTTCTGGCGAACCAGAGCAGCGCACGGAAACGCCGTTTACCTTCCCGCCAGAGCGGTACCTATTTATCTCCTTGCACTTTGCTTTCGAACTGCTAGGTGGGCAGGAGCAGGGACCGAGCAACGGGAGCTCACCCCGTCGCAGGGATTCGAACCGCCGACCTTCCGATCGGCAAGCCCTAGGCTCTGGGGTTTAACCCGCGTCCCTCTATAGCTTGTTTAGCGTATACGTAAATCTAGCACTGCACCCAGCTGACCTCCACCCGCTGTCCTAACCCCCCCCCCTGGAAACTAAACACTGTTTCCAACATGCAGGCCGGAGTCCATCTGAAAAGCCCCCTCCCACCCCATGGGCTCCCTTACCTGTGAAGGAGGCTTCCGTCCCCGGGGTCTCCATCCCGGCCGACCTGGCCGTGCGATTCGGGGGGGTCCGGCCTCCCCTCACGCAGCGTAGAGTTGAGGACGATGAAGCGGTACTTCTTCCAGTGGCAGGCTTTGGGGTCCGCGCCTGGGGGGGCGCAGCCGCTGGACTCGCGGGGGGAGGCCGGCTGGCCCGGAGGAGACGGGTCCCCGGCCCCCGGCGACATCGCAGACCCCAATTCCTTGTCTTTCAGGCAGTAGGGACCCGGCAGAGGGCAGCCGGAGGCCCCGGCGATGGTGGGGGGTTCTCCTTGCCCCTGCCTTGGGAAACTGGGTGTGAGGGACCCCCCGGCGTCTTCCAGGCGTTGGTGGCGGAGGAAGGTGGGCGCTGGGGGGGTCAGGAAGAAGGTCACCTGGTCGTAGCTGCGTAAGAACGTAAGAACAGAACAAAGTAAGAAGGGCTGTTCTCACAGCCCATTAGGGGAAACCCACAGGCAGAATTCGAACACAGCAGCCTTCTCCTCTGACTTCCAGCAACTGGGATTATTCAGAAGCATTTGCTGTCTCCGGCTGTGGGGGCAGAGCTTTGCCGTTCTGGCTAGTTGCCATCAATAGCTGTCTCCTCCGCGAATCTGTCTGGACCTCCTTTTAATAATAATAATAATAATAATAATAATAATAATAATAATAATAATAATAATTTATTTATATCCCGCCCATCTGGCTAGGCTTCCCCAGCCACTCTGGGCAGCTTCCAACAGAATATTAAAATACAATAATGTAGGCACCCTATATATAGAAAGGTGCCGTCCTGTGGCGGTGAGTTCCACTGCGCTGCGTGAAAAAAAAAATGCTTTGTCTGCCCTGAACCAGAGAAGGAGCAGAGGAGGAGGAAGTGGGATAGGCCTTCTGAACTGAAGGACCCTTCGTTGTCATCCTCCCAAATTTCCACGCCTGCCGTTAAGACGAGGGAGGGCCCTTCTCCGGTCTACTCCTAGCACCTGCTCAAAGTTTATTTCCTGAGGGAAGCCTACCAGATATGTTTTACGAACGGCAGAATGCTTATATTTTGACGGATTTCACACCGACTTGCCTCCCACATTTGATTTCTCTGGTCCAGCAGAGGGTCTTGCTCTCACAGTGGCCGACCAGATTCCCACGATGAGAAACCCCCAAGCAGGATTCGAACACAGCTCCCTTCCTGCGCTTTCCAGCAACTGGGACTCAGAAGCATTTGCTGCCTCCGACCATGGAGACAGAGCACATAGCCGTTCTGGCTAATAGCCCCCCCCCGCCTTTTCGAATTGGTCCAGTCCTCTTTTAAAGCCGTCCAAGTTGTCGGCGGTCGCTGTGGCAGGGAGTTCCGCAGTCCACCTGCCTGAAAAACTGCTTCGTTGCGCCTGCCTTGAACCTTCCCAACCCATTTCTCTGGGGGGGGGGAACCCCTCTTGCCCTCCCCACCCGCCTACCTGGCCTGGATGAAGCGATGGCAAGTCTCCACCACGTGGTCCATCTGCAGGTAAGAGGCGGCAGCCAGCACGGCGGGCACGGTGCCTGGCGTGAGGATCAGGCGGGACGTGTACATGAAGTCGAGGAGGGCCTGGAACCCGGCGGGCTCGATGGAGCTGGGCAAGGTGAGCACGCTGACCTCGTGGCCCCCCTGGCCCAGGAAGATGGAGTAGAAAAACCCGCTGGGAAGGGCACACAAGGAGGAGGAGAGGGGTCAGGGCAAGAGGACCGCAAGTCCCAGCATGCATTGCTCCCTTAAGCGAAGTAGAAGGGACCACAGTTCCCAGCATGCTCTAGCCATTTGCCCATGTTGCCATGCAACCAGTCCATGCAGAATGTAGGCACCCTATATATAGAAAGGAGCAAACCAGGGATATTTTAGGGACCCTGACTTACAGGTGAAACTCGAAAAATTAGAATATTGTGGAAAAGTCCATTTATGTAAGCAATTGTTTTCATTAGCTACTGGAGTTTAATATAGGAGATAGACTCATGGCATGCCAAGCGAGATATGTCAAGCCTTTATTTGTTATAATTGTGATGATTATGGCGTACAGCTGATGAAAACCCCCAAGTTGAAATTGTTAATTTGGGGTTCTCATCAGCTGTACGCCATAATCATCACAATTATAACAAATAAAGACTTGACATATCTCGCATGGCATGCCATGAGTCTATCTCATATATTAGTTTCACCTTTTAAGTTGAATTACTGAAAGAAATGACCCTTTCCACGATATTCTAATTTTTCGAGTTTCACCTGTACATCCTAGGAGCCTACACAACACAAAACACTGTCGCTGTCTGTAGATTTTATTTTATTTGTTTTGTATCTTATATTTTGGAAATGTGCTTCCAGTTTTTGCCCCCTTAAAAAAATTTTGGGCAAGAGAGTGGAGCCCTAAGCCATGGGTAGGCAAACTAAGGCCTGGGGGCCAGATCCAGCCCAATCGCCTTCTCAAGTGTGTTTTCACATGAGTAGAATGTGTCCTTTTATTTAAAATGCATCTCTGGGTTATTTGTGGGGCATAGGAATCCGTTCATTTTTTCTTCTTCCAAAATATAGTCCGGCCCCCAACAGGGGGACAGTGAACCGGCCCCCTGCTGAAAAAGTTTGTTGACCCCTGATAAGCTATAGCTTGTTTAGCTTATACGTAAATCTGGGGCTGAGAGACTTCAGAGAAGTGGGACTAGCCCAAGGTCACCCAGCAGCTGCATGTGGAGGAGCGGGGAAGCGAACCCGGTTCATCGGATTACGAGTCCGCCGCTCTTAACCACTACACCACACTGGCTCTCTGTCTCACGCTTTCACAAGCCGCCGCTGCCCTCCTGCAGACCCCCTTGGCCACGCGTGGCCCAGACACACACAAGTAGGGCGGGACGCTCACCTGCAGGCAGTGAGGACGGCTTTGTGGGCCTGCAGAGGGCAGCCTCCCACCCGCAAGGTGACGTCCGTGAGGATGTGCCGCTTCCGGAGCTCGTTCAGGTTCATCAAGACGTCGCCGGGGTGGCGCGTGAACTCGCGCACGTCGCTCTGGTCGCGTGGCCCGGCCATCGCGCCTGCGGGAGCGGGGAGAGCCTTAGAATCACGGAGACCACCAGAGGTCATCTATCCCAACCCACCGTTGCGGGGCTCGAACCCGCAGCCCTGAGATTAAGAGCCTCCCCCTCTGCTGGGGAATAGATATCCTATTTAATAATCTCCAAGTGTCCCTGCGTCCAGTCCGTGTGTCAGTGGTTTTTTGCCACTGCGCATGTCCCACAAGGACGCAGAGACCAATAGGCGATGACAGGGGGCGTGTCCGAAAGGCAGCGACGGCACACGCGCGTCGTCAGTTGGCTCAGTGCCGCTGCCTCGCACGGAGCTGGGCCCGCCGCCGACCGCCGGGTCCCCAGAAGAGCGCGCTGCCGGGGTGCCCCTGTCCGCCTGCGCTCACCCGCTGCCGCCGCCTCCGAGGCTGCCCCCGCTCGGCAGGCTCTGGCTGCGGCTCCGGCAGCGCCTTGGCGACGGGCCACCGCCGCCGGGCCTGGCACCGCCCAGGGACAGGGAGCTCCGTGGCGGAGCGCAGAGGCCGCCGGCGCCGCTTCCCTCCTCGGGCCTGCCGGGAACGAGGGAGGGTGGGATGCGCGGCGCCCCGGCCCTCCTCTCCGTTCTAGCGCCCATTATTAACGGGCTAAATTCAACTAGTAGGACATAATATACAGAGGGAAGTCAGTTGACACACAAGGGACTCAAACCAGTTTAGAGGAATAGGAAGAATGTGATGATGAAGGGGGGAAAGAAAGAGGGAATATGAAGGTAATGTGTTGCTATGACATTTGTGTATAGAATATTTGAACGATGGTTTGTACTCCTTAAATAACTTTGTGTACTTGACAAGTATTTTTTTCCCTTTTTATATTTTCTTTTATGTGTCGTTTTCTTTTTTGTACATGTGGGTGTTAAGGATTAATTTATTTTATTTTTTGTAAAATTTTAAATGCAATAAAGATATCTACCGGTATAGAAAGAAAAGAAATTAAAATTAAAATTAAAATTAAAATTAAAATTAAAATTAAAATTAAAATTAAAATTAAAATTAAAATTAAAATTAATTAAAATTAAAATTAAAATATACAGTTACACCAAAAGCAGGAAAACCTAAAAGATCACGAAGAGAGAAAGAGAGAGAGAGAAACACACACACACACACACACACACACACACTATAGATTTGAATTTCTGGGGGAAACTTTGGAAGAGTGATTTGAAGTTCACAGCATGTTATTCATTGAAGGAGAACTACCTGAAAATGATTTATGGATGGTATTTAACTCCGAGCAGACTTGCTAAAATGTATATGTCCGAATCGGATAAGGGCTGGAGATGTAATGAGGTTACGTTTATCACATGTGGTGGACTTGTAAAAGGGTAAAAGAGTATTGGGAAATGATATATAATGAATTGAAAGAAATGTTTAAAAGTACCTTTCAAAAAGAAAACCACAGAGTCCTCTTTGCTGGGGATAATTCAGATGGAAATTCCCAGGTGTCAAAAAAGGTTATTTATGTATGCTACTACTGCGGCCCGGGTTTCGTTAGCCCCAAAATGGAAAACGAGCGAGGTCCCAACCGAAGGAGAAGGGCAACTTAAACTGATGGAATACGCGCAACTTGCAGATTTAACATATAGAATAAGAGAACAAGAAGAACATACCGGTACATTTAGAGAAGACTGGAAAAGGTTTACTGAATATACGGGTGAAAATTGTGTTCATTTAAAAACGCTGGCAGCATGAAGATAAATCCAGCAGTGTAAGTAAGTTTTGATGGATGTAACAATGGTTTACTGAATGGTTTAGTTCATGCAAAATATGCAGGGACGTTTGGCATGCAAAATGAACCGCGGAAAGAGAAGAAAGGAAGTCATTGATTTAAGGTTGTTTAAATGAATATTGTGAAGTGTAAATTAGAAAATGAGAGAGAGAGAGAGAGAGAGAGAGAGAGAGAGAGAGAGCCTCACACTCTGCCGACTGAGCTGCCGTGAGCTCGGGTGTCCTGGAGTCATAGCAAGAACTCGGAGAGTTGGAAGGGGTACCCAGCGGTCATCTAGCCCAACCCCCTGCAATGCAGGAATCATAGCTGAAGAATCCCTGACCTGAGCTCTGTTTAGAAACATCCATCAAAGGGGAGTCCACAGCCTGGACAGCATTCCCAGGCCAGGGGCGCAGCTCAGGGCTGGAGGGTGGAACCCAGGAGTCCTGGCTGCCGGCCGCCTCTTTGATCCGCCCTCCATTCATCTATTGAAGAACGCAGAGGTCTTGGCGCCCTGCCTTTTGCGGCCGCATGCAGCTCGCCTCCAAGAAATCATGGAAAACCCTCCCGGGAGTCCCAAGTTCCCACGATCTCTTGCACCGAAGTTGTTGTATTTATTTAATGCATTTATTATTCTTCCCAAGCTGGGATTCAAGGCACCTTAAATATCTGCTGGATCGGTCGATTGCATTTACGTCTCTCACCTTTTTTCTCCAATTTGCTCAAAGGGGCACGCATGGTTCTCCCCCCCCCATTTAAGCCCCCCGCCCCCCCCCCACGACAACCCTGCGAGGCAGGTGAAGCTGTGAGCCAGTGACTAGCTTCCAAGGGACCCAGGGAGCTTCACGGCCGAGTGAGGATTCGCACCCTGGCCTCTCCGGTGCGCATACGCACCGTACATTCGAAGCACATCTCCTTCCCCTCAAGAGAATCTCGGGCGCTGTAGTTTATTGAGGATGCTGGGAATTGTAGCTCTGCAGAAGGCTTAAACTACAGTTCCCAGGGTTCTTAAACCCCAAAGGGATTTCAGATTTGCCCATGCACTGTGCGTTCAAAGCCCATGTCCCTGCCCCTTAAGGGTCCTGGAAACTGTAGTTCTCCAAGGGTCCTTGGAATCATCGCACCCTGAGGGGTAAACTACAGTTCCCAGGATTTTTATTTTATTTTTTGAAATCGTTTTTATTTGATTCTACAAATATAAATTTATATTCCAAATGGATTTTTTTATTCCAAATTATGTATTTGGAATACATTTTTTATTTTTAACGGAGTGCCCTTTACCTGCACGATGATGTGGATATGCCTCTATTGTTCTGAGCCTTTGGGCAGAAAAGCGCAAGGCGAGCGCATGAGACCCCCCACCAAAACCACCCCTCCCAGGGGTGCCGTTTCCTCCCAGCCCGCTGCTAAGAACCTAAGAAGACCCTGGACTCATCTAACCCCACCCCCACCCTCTTTTCACGTGTACCAAGCTGGTGCCCACGATGGAGAAACCCGCAAGCAGAACCCGAGCGCACGAGAAACTCTCCCCGCAGCATCCAGACGCATTTACTGCCTCCGACAGGGGACGGCGTAGAGCATAGCCCTCTTGGCTAGCGGTAGCCACGGGTAGCCTCTCTCCTTCACCCCTTGAACCCCGTTCCCCACCCCCGAAGGAAAAAAAACCCACCTGCTCTTCACCCCTTTTGCGCGTCCTTGGGAACGCCTGGTTTTTTGGTGCTTACCCCCCTGTCCCGCAGGGTCTTTCCTGGAGCCGCCTGCAAGGTGCTCTCCCTGCCCGCAGGTGGGGAGGGGGCCAGAGAGCCAGCTGAACCCCCCTTCACCCCCCCCTGAAGCCGCGGCGCCCCGAGAACCAGCCTCAGAGGACGGCCGGGCCGGTATGGCCTTTTTATAACGTCGGAAAGGAAACGGCGTAATTCACACATCCTTCCTCTCAGAGTTTGGCTCAGCTGTACTGGGAAGCAGAGAGAGGTGTGTCTCTCTCTCTGTGTGTGGTTTTTTTGGGGGGGGGACAGGAGTGGGTGTATTTATAGCGCTTGCAGGAAAAAGAGGGGCGCTTAGAACTCAGGGAAACTCTGTTCCGCGTCTTAGCCCCAAAGATAATCCCCCTACCCAAAAAAACCTGGCTGCCTTCTTCCAGTTCCCCAAATCTTGATATCTTGCCAAACGGGGTGGGTGGGGGGGTCCCTGCTTCAAAGCCCCCTCCCCACCCCTAAGGCTTTTTCTAGACTTCGCTTCACGCTTCCTCACATTGTGACATTTCTTGCAGGCAGAAAGCGTGCGTTGGAGGGGTTTTTAAGGTTTTGTTCTTTTTTCGTTTGGGGGGGCGCGAAGGCCGGAGAGAGAGGAAGCACCTGTTTGCATGAGACCATTTCCTCCCCTCTCCCCCCGCCCCCCTCCGCGCTCTTCCTGAGTCTTTGGTCCCCAGTTCAAACGGAGCCAAAGGACGGCGGGAAGAATGGGGGGGGGGGAGTCCCAGTTCCCCCGGCCGTGGAATATCCGAGGGCATTTCTCTTCCCCCCCCCTTCTCTCCTATCTCCAATGAGTGTTGGAATATTTAGGACAGGGGGGGGGAAGGAGGACTTCTTAGCGCGGCGCAGAGTTAATCTGCGGGACTCCCTGCCACAGGAACCAGTGATGGCCACCAATCTAGACAGCTACGAGGTTTTTTTCTGGCGCCTGCCCTAGTGGTTTTGCAGAACCCAGAGGCTTGCTTCCTCTGACGCCAGGCTGAAACAGAGGAGCTGGTCTCACCCGGTTTCTCTCCTTTCCTAAATAATAATAATAATAATAATAATAATAATAATAATAATAATAATAATTTATTATTTATACCCCGCCCATCTGGCTGGGTCTCCCCAGCCACTCTGGGCGGCTTCCAAAAGAACACTAAAATGCAATAATGTATTAAACATTCAAAGCCTCCCTAAACAGGGCTGCCTTCAGGTGTCTTCTTAAAGTCTGATAGTTGTTGTTCTCTTTGACATCTGAAGGGAGGGCGTTCCACAGGGCGGGTGCCACTACCGAGAAGGCCCTCTGCCTGGTTCCCTGTAGCTTTGCTTCTCGCCGGGAGGGAACCGCCAGAAGGCCCTCGGAGCTGGACCTCCGTGTCCGGGCTGAACGGTGGGGGTGGAGACGCTCCTTCAGGTATACAGGACCAAAGCCATTTAGGGCTTTAAATATCAGCACCAACACTTTGAATTGTGCTCGGAAACGTACTGGGAGCCAATGAAGATCTTTCAGGACCGGTGTTATGTGGTCCCAGCGGCCACTTCCAGTCACCAGTCTAGCTGTCGCTTTCTGGATTAATGGCAGTTTCCGGGTCGCCTTCAAAGGTAGCCCCACATAGAGCGCATTGCAATAGTCTAAGCGGGAGATAACCGGAGCATGCACCACTCTGGTGAGACAGTCTGCGGGCAGGGAGGGTCTCATCCTGCGTACCAGATGGAGCTGGTAGACTGCTGCTGGTAGACTGCTGCCCTGCCTTTTTTCCACGTTCCAAAATATAGTACGGCCCCCCACAAGGTCTGAGGGACAGTGGACCGGCCCCTTGCTGAAAAAGTTTGCTGACCCCTGTCTGGACTGTTATATAGCAGGAGGGTGGCTCTCATGCGCTGAAAACTGGCCTGTTATAAATTCACAGAACCACAGAGTTTGATGGGGACACCAAAGGGTCCTCTAGCTCAACCCACTGCAGTGGCAGGGAGGGGACTCGGTTTCACCCTCGTGGCTGACAGACTAGCTTTCTAGGTGAGAGGATATTGTTATAGTTCTGTGCAGAAGAGCGTTCAGTGATTGCCATCTGTCTGGAAGTATAAGGCCTCTGTTGGACATTGTTCAGTTGGAAATCCCAATATAGGTCACGGAAAATGGGGTAACTATTTCTTGAGGCAGACAGTTCTTCCTTGAGCTAGCCGTCCTGGCCAGCAGTCATCAATAGCCCTCTCCTCTGCCATGAATTTGTCCGATCCTCTTGTAAAGCCAGCCAAGCTGGTCATCGCTGCCTTCTGTGGCAGGGAGTTCCACAGCTTAACTTTTTGCTAACCACAGTTTACCTACCAGATGGGCTCAACATAGTTCACCTACCAGTTTAACTATGTGCTAACCATGATCTATCTGCCGAAAACCTGCCACCACTAGTTGTATCCCAGAGAGAAGGGAATTCCATTACCGGGGTGTCCACACCAATAAGGCCCTGCTGTCTGCCACGGACTGAGTTATCCTCACACTTGGTCCTCTTCCTACAATGTGTCGGGAAGACATGCCACTGGAGAGACTTAGCCATGCTGAAATGGGCATGCTGGATCCCAGAGCTGGCTTGAGACGAGTGCGAATTCTGCACGGTTCCAGAGGCACCCTTCTCTTCCAAACTTGGTCTTTTGCAGTGCTGGATTTCTTCCCAATGCCACCCCCTCTTCTTTCTCCCCCACAAGAGAGTCAGCGCGGTGTAGTGGTTAGAAAGGGTCAGCAAACTTTTTCAGCAGGGGTCCATTCCACTCTCCCTTAGACCTTGTTGGGGGCCGGACTATATTTTGAAGTGGGGGGGAGAATGAATTCCTATGCCCCACAAATAACCCAGAGATGCATTTTAAATAAAAGCACACATTCTACTCATGTAAAAACACGCTGATTCCCCGACCGTCCGCGGGCCGGATTGAGAAGGCGATTGGGCCGCATCTGGCCCCCGGGCCTTAGTTAGAGGGCTAGGCTAGGACCTGGGAGGCCAGAGTTCGAATCCTGCCCTGGCTACCGTCTCTCAGCCTGGCCTACCACACGAGGATTTCAGGAGGAGGGAACAGAGCCATGCACCCCCCCTTCCGCTCGTTGGGAGGAAAAGGCCGGATTGAAATGAAATGAGAGGCAGTGTGTTGCAGTGGTTAGAGCATTGGATTAGGGTTCGAATTCCCCCCACTCGCCCCATGAGGCTCATTGACGTTAGGGCCAGTCCCTGCTCCTGAATTATATTTAGACTTCAGATTTCACAGAACGCTGCAGCGGTCAGCAGGGTGGGGTGTTGGGGAGGGGGGAGCGTGCCCAGCCTTAAAAATAGACGCTTGCTTGCCTGGGGCGGAAGAAGATTGTGGGCAGGCCTCGGTCCAGACCGCCAGAGTGCCAATGTGGCAGCCGGCTGGAGAACCACCCTCCGGGCTTTCTTTGCCAGATGCCTGTTTTTCCTGATCTATAGCCTTCTCTCCACCCGCCCCCCCCCCCACAACCAGGCTTCTTTGGCCCGATAGAAAGGACCGATCCGCGCTCTAACCACTGCACCACCCCACCGTTCCCTCCCCGATTCATCCCACACACAGAGCTGCGGCAATATTTGCTCTTTCCGGCTCTCCAGTGTCTATTAAAGCATTTGAGCCGCGGCCAAGATTGATAAAGAGGCCCGGCGGAGCGCGATAAGATTGGGAGAGTGCCAGGGCGAACGAGACGGTGATTCACGTCCGTTTCCCGGGGGGGGGGTATATGTGAGCTCATTCAGCAGGTCAAATCCCCGCCTCCTTCCTCAGAAGCCTCCCCCCATCACCTTCAGGCGTATATATGAACGTGAATCGTAGATTTGCAAAGTGGGAGGGGGCACCCAGTGGTCATCCAGTCCAGCCCCCCTGCAATGCAGGAATCAGAGCTCAAAAAATCCCTGGCAGGCGGCCTTGAAAACCCCCCCAAGGAAGGAGAGGCCACCCCGAGGGAGTCCATTCCGCTATCAAATGACTCTTACCGTCAGGAAATCCCAGGGTCTTTTGCACTCTGCACATGCCTTGATTTATTTATACCTAGTTCTGACGTCTGAATGCTTAGTTCTGGCGTTAGAAGCAGAAAATAGGTTCAGGGGACCTTCCTTGGCTAGCTAAGACACTATTTTTCCAACTTGGCACAGTCCAGATGTTTTGGACTACAACTCCCATCAGCCCATGGGAAGGGACCCCGAGGGTCATCTAGTCCAACCCCCTTTGTTGCAGGAATCCTGCCCCCAGTCGCCCCTGGGTGGGCTCGAATCACCAACCTTCTGGCGCACTAACCCAATGCGCCACCTATACTGCAGCAATGAGACCCTACCACAAATTTCATCCATGGCAAACCAAACCACCAAGGATCGAGTTTTGTCATGCAGCCTCTAGAGGGAGGCTTAGGAGATCCGGGTTCGGATCTCGACTCTGCCATGAAACATACCAGGCAGCCTCGGACTGAACCCACGCAGCCTGGGCCTACCTCACAGTGTTGTCGTTCTAAAGTTTATGGGGAAGGTTGGGGCAAGAAGACCCCACAGATTGCCCCTCAAGGCGCTTGGGTGAAAAATGTAATAGGGGAAGGTGTCAATTCTCATTTCAGGATAAAGGTAAAGGGACCCCTGACCATTAGGTCCAGTCATGTCCGACTCTGGGGTTGCGGCACTCTTCTCGCTTTATTGGCCAAGAGCTGACGTACAGCTTCCGGCTCATGTGGCCAGCATGACTAAGCCGCTTCTGGCGAACCAGAGCAGCGCACGGAAACGCCGTTTACCTTCCCGCCAGAGCGGTTCCTATTTATCTACTTGCACTTTGACGTGCTTTCAAACTGCTAGGTGGGCAGGAGCTGGGACCGAGCAACGGGAGCTCACCCCGTCGCGGGGATTCGAACCGCCGACCTTCTGATCAGCAAGCCCTAGGCTCTGTGGTTTAACCCACAGCGCCACCTGGGTCCCTAAGGATAGCAGGTCTTATTTACGTATCGTTCATTGGAATCATCGGATAGTTTTGGGATTCTAGTTTAGTTACAACCATTTAATTTAATTTAATTGCATTGCATTGCCACAATTTTTCTCCCAGGAACTCATTTAATCCTCACAACAGACCTGTGAGGTAGGTCACCCAGTGAGCTTCATGGCCAAGCGAGCATTTCAACCCTGGTCTTTCCTGGGGGGTCCTAGTCCACACCGGCCCTCCCTGATGGGAGCCGTAGTCCAGGCCACCTGGAGGGTCCTCAGATGGAGAAGGGTGAGCTCAGACCCCCCCCCTTGTGACAGCCGCGAAATCACACACCTTCTTAAGGAGGTGGCACCCAAAGGTCATCCAGCACACCCCTCCGGCGCTGCACCGATGGGATTTGTAGTCTGAGGCGTCTGGAAGGCTGGCGCAAGAGCTCTGGCCGCGGATCCCCCACTGGGAAACATGAGCGGCGGCCAAAGGCAGACGGCGGCAGAGGCAGGATAGGATCCCCTCCCCTGCCAGGCGTGCCCTGACATGCAGAATCCGACGCCTGGCACACCCTGTCCCTGTCTCAGACACGCAACTCTGCATCACACCTCCCTAGGCGAGGTGGGGGGGGGAGATAGAGAATGAGCGCCAGCCCACCCCCCCTCACACTCCTTTTCCAAGCTTGGGTGCCTAGGCCTGCCTCTGCCCACTAGACCCAACTGCCCTCCGAAGCAGGTCAGGAATCCTGGCCTTCCTTCTTGGGGAAGGGAACCCAGGAGTCCTGCTCCGCTCCCCCACCTCCCCCCCCCCCGCAAGAGGACCCAGGAGTCCTGCCCTGCTGGTACCCACCAGAAAAAAAAACACTTTTATTATTATGATTTTAAGAAACTTTAATTTTTAAACTAAAGGCAAAATACAAACCACACTGACCATACTGAAATGAAACACAGAGGACCCAGGAATCCTGCCACGCCTCTTGAGTTGGCGCCCCACTAGAGACAGACCCCCCTTTTAGAGGACTCAGGAGTCCCCCCCCCAAAAAACACACTTCCTGACACACTTCCTCCCAGAGGACCCACCGAGAGGCAGACTCCTTTCCTAGAGGACCCAGGCGTCCTGTCCCTTCCCCACCCCCACCCTTGCCCCCCAGGGAAGCCAGGAGTCCGGGCCACCCCCCCAAACTCTAAAAACCCTATGACCTCCTCTTCCAAGAGGAACCCAGGAGTCCGAGCCCACGGCGGAGAGAGGCAAAAAAAGGGGGGGGGGACTGGACCCTCCGCCCCGCCCCCTACCAGATCCCCTCTCCCCATTCACCCTCGCCCTCCTCCCACCGGAAGTGGCAGGAATTCCCAGGCTCCACGTGACGCTCTGGAATGCGGTGACGTCACCCAGGGGGGTCCATTAAGAAAAAAAAAGTGTTGCGTGGGGGGGGGCGGAGAGAGAGAAAGGGAAGTTTTGTGGGACGGAAGAAAGTTTGCGAGAAAGTTGAGCGCGGAGCCTCGGCTCGGGAGGGGATCGAGCTGGGGCCGCAGGAAGCTCTCGACCCCACAAGCTCCTGGGATCAGGTGAGCCGCTGGGGGGTGGAGGAGACCCCCACCCCACTCCACCCATTGCATTCAAGCCTGGTGCAGTTTTTAGGGTGGGGTAATCGGCCCCTTATTCCGAGCTGGGCGCGTCCCTAACCCCCTTTCCTGGGACCCCCTCCCTCCTTTCCCCTCCCCATATTCTCTAGGGTGAAAGCTGGCTGGCCCCCACGATCCCCTCTTCCCCCACCCCCCGTGCATGGGGGCTAATAAGGGGCCCCCCACTTTGGGGGCAGTAGAGAGCCCCTTTGGAGATGGAGGGAGAGAGCTCGGACGCCTGGGTCCTCCCTTCCTGCCCAGAGTTGTGGGGCGGCGGCAGCAGCAGCAGCAGACTTGGGGATCCGGGGTGGGAGGGCTGGGTGGGTCGGAGGGTTTGGGAGCCGGGACGCCTGGGGTCTTGCAAGGAGGGGGGGTGCAGTAGTAGGCCTCGTCCTGAGCTGGGGAGCTCAGCTAGGAACAACCCCCTCGAGCGCAGGAGGTGGATGAAGCATGTGCAAAGTGCCCTAAAAACCTGGCCTATGGGGACCGACCCACAACTGCCTTCCAGAGGGTCTGGGTGTTGCTTCGGAGCAGCCCCTGACATGATTTTAAGGGGGGAAACTGAGAAGCTGGGTGATTTGGGGGGAGGGGTGGGGGAAAGCCAGATCTCGCTTTGACAAAAAAAGTGGGGTTCGTTCCTATGACACCCTTAAAAATCTGCTAGCCCCACTCTCTTGCCTGGCTTCTAGTCCCCCCATTTCTGCAATTATAGCAAGTGTTCCCCTTCCTTCCACCCACCCCCCCCAAATCTCCTTGCTGAAATCCTTTTCGTACTGCATTTGCAGAAGTAATAATGATAATAATTTTATTATTTATACCCCACCTATCCGGCTTGGGAATGGGACGTGGGTGGCCCTGCGGTCTAAACCACAGAGCCTAGGGCTTGCCGATCAGAAGGTCGGCGGTTCGAATCCCCGCGACGGGGTGAGCTCCCGTTGCTCGGTCCCTGCTCCTGCCAACCTAGCAGGCTCGAAAGCACGTCAAAAGTGCAAGTAGATAAATAGGTACCACTCCAGCGGGAAGGTAAACGGCGTTTCCGTGCGCTGCTCTGGTTCGCCAGAAGCGGCTTAGTCCTGCTGGCCACATGACCCGGAAGCTGTACGCCGGCTCCCTCGGCCAGTAACGCGAGATGAGCGCTGCAACCCCAGAGTCGTCTGCGACTGGACCTAATGGTCAGGGGTCCCTTTACCTTTACCTGTTCGGCTTGGTTACTCCAGAAGCTCCTCATTTAAACTTCCTCAGTGAAATAGGATTTTTTTTATTGAAACCTGGAAGTCATCCTCCCGGTCTGGACCTCCTTCGATGATTCTCTTTATTGCATTAACAGGCCATCTTTTTTTCTTCAGAGAAACTCAGGGAGTTTTCCCCCTTCTCCTTCTATCTTCACAACAGCCCTGCGAGGGAGGCAGGCCAGGCTGAGAGGCAGGGACTGGCCTCCCAGGTCACACACAGCGAGCCTCATTTTTCTGGCACTCTAACCACGGCACCACCAGCTTTTAGCAGTTGGCCTCGTTTTTGTGTGTTTGTCTTAAGAAGGTGTGGATTTTCTGAACATCGCAGTGAGGTTGAATCCCCCTTTCCCCAACCAGGCGCCCTCCAGGCAGCCTCGGATGAGTCTGAACCACCTGGAGCAGGGGTAGGCAACCTAAGGCCGTGGGCCGGATGCGGCCCAATCGCCTTCTCAATCCGGCCCACGGACGGTCCGGGAATCAGCGTGTTTTTACATGAGTAGAATGTGTCTTTTTATTTAAAATGCATCTCTGGGTTATTTGTGGGGCATAGTAATAATAATAATAATAATAATAATAATAATAATAATTTATTATTTGTACCCCGCCCATCTGGCCGGGTCTCCCCAGCCACTCTGGGCGGCTTCCAACAATATCAAAATACATTAAAATATCACAGGTTAAAAACTTCCCTAAACAGGGCTGCCTTCAGGTATTTTCTAAATGTCAGATAGTTGCTCATCGCTTTGACCTCTGCTGGGAGGGCGTTCCACAGGGCGGGCGCCACTACCAAAAAGGCCCTCTGCCTGGTTCCCTGTAGCTTGGCTTCTCGCAGTGAGGGAACCGCCAGAAGGCCCTCGGCGCTGGATCTCAGTGTCCGGGCTGAACGGTGGGGGTGGAGACGCTCCTTCAGGTCTACTGGGCCTTTGAGGCCGTTTAGGACTTTCAAGGTCAGCACCAACACTTTGAATTGTGCTCGGAAACGTACTGGGAGCCAATGGAGGTCTTTCAAGACCGGTGTTATGTGGTCCTGGCAGCCACTCCCAGTCACCAGTCTAGCTACCGCATTCTGGATCAATTGCAGTTTCCGGGTCACCTTCAAAGGTAGCCCCACATAGAGCGCATTGCAGTAGTCCAAACGGGAGATAACCAGAGCATGCACCACTCTGGCGAGACAGTCTGCGGGCAGGGAGGGTCTCATCCTGTGTACCAGATGGAGCTGGTAGACAGCCGCCCTGGACACAGAGTTAACCTGCGCCTCCATGGACAGCGGTGAGTCCAAAATGACTCCCAGGCTGCGCACCTGGTCCTTCAGGGGCACAGTTACCCCATTCAGGACCAAGGAGTCCCCCACACCCGCTCGCACCCTGTCCCCCAAAAACAGTACTTCTGTCTTGTCAGGATTCAACCTCAATCTGTTAGCCACCATCCATCCTCCAACCGCCTCCAGGCACTCACACAGGACCTTCACCGCCTTCTCTGGTTCTGATTTGAAAGAGAGGTGGAGCTGGGTATCATCCGCATAGGAGTTCGTTCATTCCCCCCCCCCCAAAAATAATGTAGTCCGGCCTACCACATGGTCTGAGGGATGGTGGACCGGCCCACACCTGAAAAAGGTTGCTGACCCCTGGTCTATGCATAAAAACCAAAACCACCAGAATGCCTATATTACGCAAATCCAATTGACAAAGGTGAGTTAGTTTCCTTGCTTCAAGGTGCATCTCTGTTGTGACTAAACCAGAATCCCAAAAACTGGTGAATGATGCTAATAAGGGGTGCATATTTGACCCACTCGCTATCCGGCAATGAGTGTTTGAAATCCCGCCTCGCAGGGTTGTTGTAGGGAATTAGTGAGGAGAACCATCTGTTCCACCCAGTACTGTTTTTCTGGGGGGTACGCATACCCCTAAACATTTTGTGAATCTTTGTACTTTTGTCCATTTACTTTATTTCCCCTGGTTTGAACTATAAAATGGTGATTTTCTTGAGTCGAAATGAGAGTACCCCTAAACATCTTTTTTTTAGGTGGGGGGGAACACTGGCTCCACATATAACCCCTTGGAGAAAAAGGTGGGATAGAAATGGAATAAAATAAAATATTTCTCCCTTGGGATTGTCCAAGGTCTTCAGGGTGTCTCGCAACGAGTTCAGACGCTGCGGAACGGACCCAGGAGTCCTGCGCCCCGAGAACGCTCTCTGCTAACGTTAGCAGGCCTGTAATAACACTTGTAATGTAATGAGAACTATGGATGCAATGGAGTCATAAAATTTAAAATATATATTTTAAAAAGATGGAGTAGAAAAGGTTTAACCGTTGATCTCACGGAGGGGGAGAGGGGGAAGTCCAGAGATCCGTGGGGATCTTTTAACTTCGGATAAGCTGTGGTATGATTGTAAATTAAAATATGTAAAACTAAATTTAAGAAAACGAGAAAATTAAAAGTTCTCTGCGGCAACTTCCCAGGCCCAGATTTCTTACTCTTTTGAAAATAAAACACAAGATTCTCTCTTTTTGTTCATTCCTAGCTCCCCAAGTGATGTCTGGCCCCACCTGGCTTCCCCCGAAACAGGTGGGGGTCCCAGGGCAGGCTGGGGTCACGGTTTCTGCTCCGGCCTCCTTCAAGCCCCAGAAGAGTTTTGCTTCTTCTCCGGGTGCCCCCCAACCCACCTATGGGTCTCAGGAGGCCAACGGGACGATGAGCGTGACGGGGCTGCCCCCGCAGTACCTACCCCCCTTGCCAGGTAAGGTGGCGGCGGAGAACGCCGATGGATTCTTTGCATGGCAGCGGGTTGGGATGGATGACATTTGGGGGACCCTAGCAACTCTACAATTCCAGGTTTACCTGGCGGGAAGGGGGGCTAAGAAGCAAGGGGGGCAGCAGTGGGTCAAGTTCATCCGTTTTGTTGCATTAAATAGATTTAACTGGATTTTGAGTGGATATGCAGTTTGTTGTGACTGTTCTGAATTTTATGCCGTTATTATTTTTTCTGAGTGCCAGCCGATATTCTGAATTATGCTCCTCGTAGGGGGAGGCAGGGGACGCTTGTGCTGAGTTGATGGGACCGAGCAGGGAGGGCGCCCAAAAAGTTTGGGATCCGAAAAAGTTTAGGATCTGCTGTTTTAGGTCTTAAAAGGTAACCTGACCGTTAGGTCCAGCCGCGAACGACTCTGGGGTTGTGGCGCTCATCTCGCTTTACTGGCCGAGGGAGCCGGCGTACAGCTTCCAGGTCATGTGGCCAGCAGGACTAAGCCGCTTCTGGCGAACCAGAGCAGCGCACGGAAACGCCGTTTACCTTCCCGCCGGAGTGGTACCTATTGATCTACTTGCACTTTGACGTGCTTTCGAACTGCTAGGTGGGCAGGAGCAGGGACCGAGCAACGGGAGCTCACCCCGTCGCGGGGATTCGAACCGCCGACCTTCTGATCGGCAAGCCCTAGGCTCTGTGGTTTAACCCATAGTGCCACCCGCATCCTATTAGCCGACAAATCTCCAGGTCTGGGTGGCATCTTAAAGGACTTGGATGTGAAATTGCTCCTGACCTACCTCGCAGGGTCGTTGTGGGGTTTTACCGAGGAGGGGGGTGAACCACATACTCCTCAGAGAAAAAGTTGGGAGATAAATGCAAGAAATAAGCTCTTCCGCTCACCTGCTTAAGAAAGCTGGAGGGGCCAGCCAGGCAGAAATATCCGTCGCCAACCCGGCATGCAGAGATCTTGCAGTTGGTCCCACGCCAGTTGGGTTCCCGCTTGACTAGGTGGGGTTACTCTCATGAGGTAGCTGCTTCCTGCCTGCCTACCTGGGCTTACCTGGAAAAATGAGGTCACTCCCCTCGCCTCAGTCCCATAGGGTTTAAGCAGATTCTAACCGGCCGGAGGCTGGAAAAATACCGGTATTTATTCCTACTGAAACTTCGGAACTCCCTGCCTTTTGATAACAAGCAGGTGCCTCCCACGTCTTCCTTCTGAGAGCCAGTGTGGTGTAGTGGTTAAGAGCGGCAGACTCGTAATCTGGTGAACCGGGTTCACGTCTCCGCTCCTCCACATGCAGCTGCTGGGTGACCTTGGGCTAGTCACACTTCTCTGAAGTCTCTCAGCCCCACTCACCTCACAGAGTGTTTGTTGTGGGGCAGGAAGGGAAAGGAGAATGTGAGCCGCTTTGAGACTCCTTCGGGTAGTGATAAAGCGGAATATCAAATCCAAACTCTTCTTCTTCTTCTGACACCTTCTGAAAACATTCACGTTCGGACAAGCCGACCCAAATGCTTGTGAATCTTAACCTTTCTGGGCCTTTTTTGCATGTTTTAAAAGCGGGTGGCGCTGTGGGTTAAACCACAGAGTCTAGGGCTTGCTGATCAGAAGGTCGGCGGTTCGAATCCCCGCAACTGGGTGAGCTCCCGTTGCTCGGTCCCAGCTCCTGCCCACCTAGCAGTTCGAAAGCACGTCAAAGTGCAAGTAGATAAATAGGTACCACTCCGGCGGGAAGGTAAACGGCGTTTCCGTGCGCTGCTCTGGTTCGCCAGAAGCGGCTTAGTCATGCTGGCCACATGACCCGGAAGCTGTACTCCGGCTCCCTCGGCCAGTAAAGCAAGATGAGCGCTGCAACCCCAGAGTCGTCCGCGAATGGACCGAACGGTCAGGGGTCCCTTTACCTTTACCTTTTAAACCGTTGTTGCAAATTGTGTATTTTCTGAAACCTCTTTGAGGTGCTGCTTTTCTTATGCAGTCACATCTATTTTATTTAATAGATGGAAAATAATAAACTTCCCTCTTGGTTTCTTCTCTCCCCGCCCCCCACCCCCGCTCCCAAAATCTTCTTCTCCAGGCCCTCCGCCCCATGTTCACGACCCCACCGGTGACCATCATTACTCGTCCGCAGACGAGAGAGGGTCCGGGGGTTCCTGGGGCAGCGTTTCTCCTCCTGGATATCCCCTGCAGGTAAGCTGGGCTTGCAGTCGGGTTTGCGCGGTGAACACCAGGTTTTGGGATTTGCGCATGCCCGAAACCCCATTGCACTAGAACCAAATTTCTCATGAGATCTGAGGACCAGCCAGACGGTCGCTGTTATGATTTCTTTGGTGCTTGGCTCTAGATCAGGGTTTGGCAACCCCCGGCCCGTGGGCCAGATGCGGCCGACGAAGACCGTTTTACCAGCCCACGAGCCACCCCTGAACCAAGCTTCTCGCTCGGCGAGTCTCCTCCACGCTGCGCTAAACCGGCACAGTGTGGGGACACTGGAAATTGCGTCTGCGCATGTCCAGACGCCCAAAATCTCTTCTGTGCAGGTGCGATTTCCGGCATCTGGGCATGCGCAGAAGCAATTTCCGGTGCCGTGGACATGCGCAGATGTTATTTCTGGCGTAGCACTGTGCCAGTCCGGCCCACGGATGATCTCTGTGGGAGCGATCCGGCCCATAGCTGGTAAATATTGCTGACCCCTGCTCTAGATCTCTGCTCTAGCTATGGGTCCAGGGGTGGGGGGGTGGGAGAAGGGTGCCCAGTGGCCCAGAGATCTATGACAGTGGTTGGGTGGGTACTGATCCTGTTGAATCTTAAGGAAGGGGGGGCTGTCCAAATCTGGCTACAGTGGTACCTTGGTTCTCAAACTTGATCCGTTCCGGAAGTCCGTTCCAAAACCAAAGCGTTCCAAAACCAAGGCGCGCTTTCCCATAGAAAGTAACACAGAATGGATCAATCCGTTCCAGACTTTTAGAAACAACCCCTAAAACAGCAATTTAACATGGATTTTACTATCTAATGAGACTGTTGATCCATAAAATGAATGCAATAATCAATGCACTGTACTATAAAATAAATAAGACAGTATTGTAGATGATAAAAATTGAAATTAGTATTTTTTTCTTACGTGCACTGATTATAGTCATTGTTTGGATGGGGGGCTTTTATCCATTTCCGCCGTCACACAATCAATCAATCAATCAGTAGCTGTACTGGGTTCCACACAGTCACAAAAAAGCAAATGAACCGAAAAAGCCTCAAAAACAAAAACGCAAATTAAATCGCAAAAACAAAAGCGCCAGACTTAATCCGTTCTGGGAGTCCGTTTGACTTCCGAAATGCTCGAAAACCAAGGCGCAGCTTCTGATTGGTGCAGGCGCCCCGGAAACGATAGCCGACAGCCACATCGGACGTTCGGCTTCCGAAAAATGTTCGAAAACCGGAACACTCACTTCTGGGTTTTCGGCGTTTAAGAACCAAGGTACCACTAGGTACTGCAAAGGGGCCAGCACTCGTGAGTCCCTTGACCGGTTTGTGTGCGCCAGGCAGAAATCCACACGGTGCAGCTCTGGCATAGCTGTCCACCCTCCCTTTTTTTGCGGGAAACTCCCTTATTCCAATGCCGTTTCCCGCAGCTATCCCGGATTGTTGATATCCCTTAAATTTCCCGGATTTCAAAGGAAGCAGCTCCTCTCCCTCCCTGCCGACCAGGGAGGCTCCTCAGCTGCGTTGCTCGGCTGCCAATAAGGAGTCTGAGACCGACTGGGGGCGGAGCTTGCATGCCTTGTGCAGCCAGACCCTCACGCCCAACCAGACAGACAGCCTGCCTGCCGTCTACGCGCTCGCTCTTTCGCTCACCCGTTCAGGCGCAGCCTCTGGAGCGCAGGGCGGCGAGGCTACTTGGTGCCATTGCACCGCCCTCGCGGCATCCCTTATTTTCAAATCCGAAAGTTTGGGAAAATCCCTTATTTTCAAATCCGAAAGTTGACAGTTATGGATGCCGTCGGTCATCCCCTGAGTTGGCGAGGCTCGTTTGACAACAACGATAACCCAAGCCCTTTGTGTCATTGGCTCAGTCCTGTGGGACTCTCTGCCACTGGAGATTTGGCGGGCGCCTTCTTTTAAACGCCGGCCGAAAACGTTTCTATTCCTCCAGGCCTGTGAAGGCGTTTAGGAACACGTCCGCCCGCAAGGCTTAACGGATGTGTGTTTTAAACCCATTTTATGGTTTTTATCGCATTGCTTTATTCTTTTATTGCCACAAACCCGCTTTGAAGTATATATCTTTAGGATGTGGCGGTATATAAACAGTTTTATAGATAAATAAATGCCCCCACAACAGCAGAGACAGCAGGGTCTGTTTAACCCATATGCCCCAGCCCTGCTGTCAGGTGAGCAGCAGGTAAAGGTGTGTCAGCCGTCGCTGTGGAATCTGCTTGCGGTGTGCGCAGAAACTGTGCAGGAATAATAGCTGTATATCTAGCGCTTCATATACAAAAAAAAACCCAAGCGGTTTACGTAAAACGCAAGTAATATAATTGGGGGGAAAGGAAACATGCCGTGCATTTGGAAACAAAGAAGCGACTACAGAAACATTCAGTTAAATATAAATAAATAGCAAAACAGAGCAGTGCGATCAAACTTACAAGTCTGGCAAGGCCTGCTTTTAAACAGATGGGTGTTTTCATTTCATTCCAATTTTAATTTGTATACTGCCTTTCTATATTACTCTCCGCAAGGTGGTTTGCAAGCCATAGAAACAGCAAAATAGGCAGCAAAGATCACACACCTAATAGCAATCTGACCCCATACAAAAATGTCACAATAACTTGAATAATATTATTATTAATAATTTATTATTATTATTATTACTATCCGGCTGTGTTTCCCCAGCCCTTTTGGGCGGCTCACAACGCAGTCTTAAAAGATCAAACATGAAAAACATCCAGAACATAATAATAATAATAATAATAATAATAATAATAATAATAATAATTTTTATTTGTACCCCGCCCTCCCCGACAAAGCCGGGCTCAGGGCGGCTCACACAATCAAAATCACAATAAAACATAAACACAAAAACGATCAATTAAAATACAGATTACAAAATTTAAAATGATTTGAAAATGATTTGAAAAGCCGCCTTAATGTAACTGCCCATGAATTTATAACAGTAGGGAGGATCTAGTCTTACAATGTTATATTATAACACAAAGGTCGGACTGAGTCCAACTCAAAGGCTAGGTGGAACAGCTCCGTCTTGCAGGCCCTGCGAAAAGATGACATGGGAAGTTCCTCTGAAATATATCTTTTTTTTTTCAATTCGGAATGTTATTTGTATTGGGATTGGATTGGATTGGATTTGTTATTAATTGGGATTATTTTAATTGAAAATTAATAAAAATTATATATATAGTTATATAATTATTATAGTTATATATATATAATTATATATATATCAAACAACTGATATCAAATAAAGCAATATTCAACAATCCACTAGACCAGGCTTCCTCAAACTTGGCCCCCCAGATGTTTTTTGGCCTACAACTCCCATGATCCCTAGCTAGCAGGACCAGTGGACAGGGATGATGGGAATTGTAGTCTCAAAACATCTGGAGGGCCGAGGTTGAGGAAGCCTGCAACAGTAAACCGTAAAGTGAAATATCAGCAAATGATAATTAAACAGTTTACACTTATCCGTTACAATAAAGAATTACTAAGCTACAATCAGTAAAAATAAGTCGCGGTGCGTAAAATGCCACAAAACATACCAAACCGGGTAAAGGATCAAACCGAGAAACAAGGACACACAACTTATAAAATTACCGTATTTTTCTGTGTGTAAAACGCCCCCATGTATAAGACGACCCCTATTTTTTTGAGCCCAAAAATAAGAAATAAATAGTTGAAACATTTCGTGTATAAGACGACCCCCCAATTTTAAACGTTAAAAGATTGCGGGGAAATACAGTCTTAGACACGGGGAAATACAGTATTGTTTTTTACTTGGTCGCCGTTTCTGCCTCAGAGAAAGGGAGAAAGGTGTTTGACCCCTGGCTATGCTCAGGTGAGAGTCCAGCATAGGTTCCCCATCCTTGGTTTAAAAGGTAAACCCGACAGTAGATGGTTTTGGGGGGGGGTAGGGGGTCCCCCAGGCTTCAGAGTGGTTTTTCTCACTGCCCATTGGCACCAAGAGATCACCCCACCTAGAAGCCCTGGATTTATTTCCAAGAGTTAACCTCTTGGAATAACTCTCTAGTTATTTGACGCAGCAGTCGGGGTTTGAGGAAATAACGCTTAAACCCACAGACTATTTACCAGCTGCGTCACAAGTTATCCACGCGCTTCCGTGCATCTTTGCTTTCTAAAACCTTTTCCTTCTTCAAACGCAGAGATTTGCACAGCGGAAAAGTTCTAAGAGTAAGTTCTCTCCGTATTTAGTTCTGATGATAAATCACAGCAACTCCAGCTTCATTAAGAAGATTTATTGTATAAGGGCTCTCAGCCAGGAGACGTTACTCCCATCCTGGCTGCTAGCTGGAAGACAGACTGAACACAGCAGTCCGAGACACACAAGTATCACATTACAAAGAAAATGCAAACATCACATAACGGAGACTCTCGTACATAGATAATCCCCGGCTGTGTGATGTCATCCTGTGGATGCAGGGCGACAGACTAGCTTGTTACACTGAAAGCTCAAATCCTCACACAACCCACTCGCCTCTTGCCCACCCTTCTCTTTCTGCCAGCAGGGGGCGTCTCTTGAGCAAGGTCCACCCCGCCCCTCCAGCATCGACGTCCAGATAGACTCCCTCACCAGCATGCTAGCCGATCTGGAGAGCGCCCGGCAGCGCCGCGGCGAGAGGCAGGTGAGAGACGCCGTCCGGGAATTCGGGGTAGGGAACGGGGGGGGGGGTCAGAGGCGATACCTGTGCCTACCCACCCTCGCAGAATCGTAGGGTTGGCAGGGATCACGAGGGTCATCCAGTCCAGCTCCCTGCAAGGCGGGCATCTTTTGCCCAACGTGGGTTTCGAACCCGGAACCCTGAGATTCAGAGTCTCCCGCTCCCTGACCGAGCTGGGTTTACCTGTAGCCCTGATACCGGCGCTGGAAGACTTTAAGAGCTTCAAGGGCTCGCCGCCGCTACAAATTTCACCCAGAGCGTTTTTTTAAAAGGCAGAAATCAAGTTTGCCGTGCGGCTGCTGGAGATCTGGGTTCGGATCTCGACTCCGCCATGGAATTTGACAGGACCTCATAGGGCTGTCGTTGTCGAGATTACAGGGGCGTTGGGGTAAAAAATATAAAAAAGGCAGCGATACGATGGAGGTTTCTTTTTTTAAAAAAAAAAATTCTTTATTGATTAAAAATAGCTACACATTAGGGACCCAGGTGGCGCTGTGGGTTAAACCACAGAGCCTAGGGCTTGCTGATCAGAAGGTCGGCGGTTCGAATCCCTGTGATGGGATGAGCGCCCATTGCTTGGTCCCAGCTCCTGCCAACCTAGCAGTTCAAAAGCACGTCCAAGTGCAAGTAGATAAATAGGTACCGCTGCAGCGGGAAGGTAAACGGCGTTTCCGTGCGCTGCTCTGGTTCGCCAGAAAGGGGCTTAGTCCTGCTGGCCACATGACCCGGAAGCTGTACGCCGGCTCTCGGCCAGTAAAGCAAGATGAGCGCCGCAACCCCAGAGTCGGACACGACTGGACCTAATGGCCAGGGGTCTCTTTACCTTTACCTTTTAGCTACACATTTGTAAAACATTTGTATTAACAAAAAACTTACAAAAAAGAAAAAAACGGCAACAAGAAAAAAACACAATATAATCAACAATGAAAACAAAATACTAAACTTAAACACCTAGCACTACCAAACCTTCTCATTATACCATTTACTTCATCTTTTATTTACCAGAGGTGTATGCTATATCATATCCTTTCTTTTTCTTCCATAAGCAATTCTTTATATCATTTTTCTTCGCAAATATCATTCTATCTCTGCCATTATGGAACTATTTGTACAATAATGTTTTAAATAAACTTTATATATACTCCATTCTTTCGATGTTTTTCTGTTTTGAAAGGCCACGAACTGAATCAGTCAATTTTGCCAATTGTAAGTATTCTAGCATAAAGGTAAAGGGACCCCTGACCATTAGGTCCAGTCGTGACCGACTCTGGGGTTGTGGCGCTCATCTCGCTTTACTGGCCGAGGGAGACGGCGTACAGCTTCCGGGTCATGTGGCCAGCAGGACTAAGCCGCTTCTGGCGAACCAGAGCAGCGCACGGAAACACCATTTACCTTCCCGCCGGAGTGGTACCTACTTATCTACTTGCACTGGCGTGCTTTTGAACTGCTAGGTTGGCAGGAACTGGGACGGAGCAATGGGAGCTCACCTTGTTGTGGGGATTTGAACCGCCGGCCTTCTGATCAGCAAGCCCTAGGCTCTGTGGTTTAACCCACAGCGCCACCTGGTTCCCTAATTCTAGCATAAGTATCTGCCAATCTATAATTTCCAGGAGATTTCCATTTTTCCAATTTCTTGCTATAAGGATTCTAGCCGCTAACACTTATTTCGTGACAGCACACCCCTCGCTACGGTAGTTTTTCACCTGAGCCATGTCCCTTCTCTCCCCCACAGAATTTGGACCCCGTTCCCTACTCCCACAGCCTCCCTCAGGCTGGCATGGCCAAGCCCGCCTCTGCCTACAAACCGGGCCCTTCCGGAACCTTCTCCGCCAAGCCTCCGGGGTTCGACGCCTACGCCAAGAGTGCCCCTTACGGCGGGCAGCCAGCCCCTGCCCAATACGTCCCCGGGGACCCCTACGCTGCCAGCTACCACCGGGCGGGCACGGCCGCCAAACCATACCCTCAGCCGATGCCCGCTTCGTACGCCACGGCTTCCTCGCCCGCCGGCCCGCCCTTCAACATCCAGGTCAAGGTGGCGCAGCCGGTCGCAGGATACAACCAGCCCCGGCGCCGGGCGGAGCAAGCCTACGGCCCGCCATCCCCCCAGCTGGGCTACCGGGCGAAGCCACCCCCTCAGTACGCCTCGGAGGTGGGCGGGCGGCCCCGGGGCCACGACGCCGAGCCCTGGTACCCGGAGCCGCCGTCGTATGGCCGGCGGATGGCCGAAGGGGAGTTCTACCCGGGGCCCGGCAAGGTAGGGGCGCCGGCGGGGCAGTACCACCCCGGGTTGGCGAAACCGGGCAAGGAGGAGATGGCGGTCGCTTCGCAGATTCCGGCGGCGGGCGGAGGACTGAGGTTTCAGCACCAGGTAAAAGGAGACCCCTGGGGGGAGGCGGGCGAGGGGCAGGTGTGTCCTGAGTTCGAGTCAGAAGGGATTCCAGCAGGTTTTGTTTTCCTGCCGAGTGGGGAGCGAGGAGGGTTCCGGTCGCCTCCACTGGAAAAGGATATCGCAGAGGGGGGGGGGAATGTTTCTGTGGTCGGTGGTTAGAGGAGCAAGAAGCTTCTGTATCTGAACCGCCCTGGGGAACTTCAGAGGAAGAGGGGCATACAAATTTAATAAACAATCATTATCTACCTGTCTGTATCTGAACTGCCCTGGGGATATTTGGATGAAGGACAATATAAAATGTTAATCATCATCATCATCTGTCTATGTCTGAACTGCCCTGGGGTTCTTTGGATGAAGGGCAGTATATAAATTTAATTTATTATTATTATTATTATCTGTCTATATCTGAACTGCTTTGGGGATCTTTGGATAAAGGGCAGTATTTAAATTTAATTAATAATAATAATAATTATCTGTCTATATCTGAACTGCTTTGGGGATCTTTGGATAAAGGGCAGTATATAAATTTAATTAATAATAATTATTATTATCTGTCTATATCTGAACTGCTTTGGGGATCTTTGGATAAAGGGCAGTATATAAATTTAATTAATAATCATCATTATCTATCTATCTATATATCTATTTATCTTTATTGGAGGTTCTCCAGCAGAAGCTGGATGGCTCCCCGTTAGCGATTATTTAGCCTTGATTCCTGCGTTGCAGGCGGGATGGGATGGATAACCTTTGGAGGGCCCCTTCTCACTCTACGATTCTGCAGTATTGTAGAGTTGGGAAAGGTTCCTCAAAGGGCAGAGCCAGAAGGATCGAGCAGAAGGAGCATCTCCCCTAAGGAGGAAAGGGCTGCCGCATTTGCAAATTTCTTAGTTTGGACCAAAGGCATGTAAAGGAGAGACGCGTTGAGAGGTTTATAAAAGTGACCGTATCCTGGAGGAAGAGGGAAACTTCCCTCCTTCTCTCATAGCTCTAGGACTCGTGAATCTGGATGTTGGGAGATTCAGGGCAGATAGAAGACGGTCCTCCTTTAATGCTGTGCATAGTTAGACTGTGGAACTCCCCGCCACAGGAGGCAGGAATGGCTTGAGAAGGGGTGGGGGGCTCATGGTTCTTCCTCTCTGCCTTCCATCTCGACCCACCAGGTTCCCCCCAGCCGCCCGGAAGAGGAACTGGACCGGCTGACGAAGAAGCTGGTGTATGACATGAACAACCCTCCGTCGGGCGAGTATTTCGGTGAGGTTTCTTACGCCGGCGGCCAAGTTCGGCATCCCAAGAGGCGGGGAGAGGACAACCGCTTCAAAACCAGAGTCCGAGAGGGGAGGGGGGGAGGTCCCGTCGGCAGCTGTGCCCGTCTCTGCTGCTGGTGGAGCCTCCACGTCGAGGGGCAGTCTATCTGCAGACGGGAACGTGGGGGACTCTTACCCAAAGCCAGGCTGCTGCGCCACACTGGGTTGTAGAGAGTTGCTGGCAGCGGCATTTGGGGGGGGGCGGGAAAAGGGGACCCTCTTCCGAGCCTCCGAACAACGCCTCCTTCCTCCCTGGCAGGCCGCTGCGCCCGTTGCGGGGAGAACGTGGTTGGCGACGGCACGGGCTGCGTGGCCATGGACCAGGTCTTCCACGTGGAGTGCTTCACCTGCGCCACCTGCCGCTGCCGCCTGCGGGGGCAGCCGTTCTACGCCATTGACCGGCGCTCCTTCTGCGAATCCTGCTACATCGTGAGTGTGGGGGGTCAGGGGGTCCTGGTGGGTGGGTGGGGGTGCAGAGGGGGTGTCCCGGTAGCCTCAATACTCAGCTCCTCCCCTCTGACCTGGCAAACGTGTCTTTGGGTCCTCTTGTGCAGTTTTTCCCTGGGTCATAGGTTCAGAGGCACTCTGCACATGCCCAGAGGTATTTGCGCTCGTTGCACAGATTCGCTACTGAGACCAGGCTTTGGGGTTTAGCCTTTTGTCTAATCCTTTTTTAAAAAACATAAAGCTTCATTCCTCCAGTTCTGGGTTAGAATCACAAGGCTGTAGAGTCATAAGGGGGCCCCCCAATGACCATCTAGTCTGACCCCCCTGCAGTGCAGGATTCGCAGCTTGAGAATCTGTGACGGGTGGCTACCCCGACCCTCCAGTGAAGGAGGGAGTACGCCACCTTTTGCGATGTTGAAAAGTTGCGTCCCCTCTGAACGAAGGTTGCAGCGCTTGGGACTTTTTACGTTAGAGAAAGTGCGAGTAAGAGTGGGCGTATATAATAAAGATACGTGGAATTGAGAAAGCGGAGAGAGAAGAGGGTTCCCCCCCCTCATAACACTGGATCTTGTGGACATCAATAACCTCGGGTCAATTCTCCCCATCCTCTTTTAACGTCATCCAAGTTGACGGCCGTCACTGCCTCATGTGGCAGGGAGTTCCGCAGTTTAACTCTGAGCAGCATGAAGAAGGACTTTCTCTGGTCTTTCCTGTGTCTCCCAACATCCGGCTCCGTTGTATGTCCACGAGGTCTAGCGCTGTGAGAGAGAAGGGGGAAAACTTCCCTGTTTCTACCCCGCGCGTAATTTTATAAACTTCTCTTTCTTGCCTTTATTCTAAAATATCAAGATCTACAACCTTTCCCCATAAGGGACTTTGCTGCATCCCCTTGTCCCTGCCCTCGGATCGTACGATGAAGAATGGTATATAAATCTAAATAATAATAATAATAATAATAATAAATAGTAGTTCTGCTAGCCCTTTTCTGAAGTCCTAGATATCTGCACCGGGTATGGAACCAAGAAAAAACACCTCTAAATTTTCACCCGGAAGATCCGGCCTTTGTAGATAAGAGACGTCTATTTTCTTTTTCTTTTTTTCTTTCTTTTTTTATTAATAATCTTTATTGAAAGTTATATCACAACATACAAATAAAAACAAACAACAAACAACTAAAAACTAATAACAAACACAGACAAAACAAAATGCAATAAAACAAATCATAAACATTCAATCATTTTAACAAAAACAAATAAACATACATACATTCAACCCTCAATCCTATCCACTTCTAGGACTTCCACTTGTCATCCTCTCGGGTTATTTAATTAAACCATTTCATTACCGCTTTCCCTCATCACTGAACCATATACTTTGCAGATTATTTTATTAAATATCCTATCTTTTTTATCGATATGGAGTATTGGGGGGGAAAGACGTCCATTTTCATCTAAAATCCTTCTGCACGGTCTGTAGGTTGAAGCCCCCTTTCCCTCTTTTCCTCCTCTTGCCAGGTGACCTTGGAAAAATGTTCTATGTGCTCCAAACCCATCATGGACCGGATCCTGCGGGCGATGGGGAAAGCCTACCACCCACAGTGCTTCACCTGCGTGGTTTGCCATCGCTGCCTTGATGGCGTCCCGTTCACGGTCGACGCCACCAGCCAAATTCACTGCATTGAAGACTTCCACCGGTAAATCTCTCTCTCTCCCCCCAAACTTTCTGCTAAATACTTGGGGGGGGGGAGGTTCGTGGGCACCCTTGGCTCTCCCCTCCCAGCATGCTTTGGGGGTCGGTGAAGATGATAACTCTGATTTGCCCACACTTCTCCCTAAAGTCCAAAGTTACATCAATTTGAAATGCAACTTTAAAAACCTGCAAATTGTCCTATCTTCCAGGAGTTTCCAGGTTGGTGGGCACCTCCCGTCTCCAGTGGCAGGGAGTTCCACAGTTTTGACGACGTGTGGATATTCTCCCTCGTCTAGCATATCTGAGCTAAAAGCGGGAGAAAACTCACTTCTGAACTCCTTAATCCTTGTCTCCCTCCCCGGCAGGAAGTTCGCCCCCCGGTGCTCAGTTTGTGGTAATGCCATCATGCCAGAGCCTGGGAAGGAGGAGACCGTGCGGATCGTTGCCCTGGACCGCAGTTTTCACATAGGCTGCTACAAATGCGAGGTGAGACAACTTGGGCCGGGCTCCCGGGCTCCTTGTCCTGTCCTCTTCTAAAGCCATCCAGGTTGGTGGACATCCCTGCCTCCTGTGGGAGGGAGTTCCGCAGGTTAACGTTATGCTGTGTTGGGGAAGGGGAGGAGGAGGACACTCTGGTGGGGGGACACCTGTGTTCCTTCTTGGGTAGTTCCCTTTTGGTCCCCACCTGCACTCACCTGGGATGCCGTCAGTGTGCGACGGCGGCCACAATACCAGGAAACAGCTTTGACTGGCCAGCTAAACCAGGTGAGAGGAGCTGATGGGTCTCAAACGCTCAGTGAGCAGAAGAGACCAAGTTTGGGTCCGGCAGTCAAGAAGGCCGTTTCTGCACATGCTGTAGAGCAGGGGTCAGCAACCTTTTTCAGCCGTGGGCCGGTCCACCGTTCCTCAGACCTTGTGGGGGGCCGGACTATTTTTTGGGGGGGGGAATGAACGAATTCCTATGCCCCACAAATAACCCAGAGATGCATTTTAAATAAAAGCACACATTCTAGGTAAAGGTAAAGGGACCCCTGACCATTAGGTCCAGTCGTGACCGACTCTGGGGTTGCGCGCTCATCTCGCATTATTGGCCGAGGGAGCCGGCATACAGCTTCCGAGTCATGTGGCCAGCATGACTTAAGCCGCTTCTGGCGAACCAGAGCAGCGCACGGAAACGCCGTTTACCTTCCCGCCGGAGCGGTACCTATTTATCTACTTGCACTTTGACGTGCTTTTGAACTGCAAGGTGGGCAGGAGCAGGGACCGAGCAACGGGAGCTCACCCCGTTGCAGGGATTCGAACCGCCGACCTTCTGATCGGCAAGCCCTAGGCTCTGTGGTTTAACCCACAGCTGATTCCCGGACCATCCACAGGCCGGATTGAGAAGGCGATTGGGCTGCATCTGGCCCATGGGCCTTAGGTTGCCTACCCCTGCTGTAGAGAGACGTGAGGGGCAGACGAGGCTCGTCTACCTGGGAAGGGAACGCGTCTTGGAGGACGAAAACTCTGACCCTCAGCCTCCGCCGCCTTGCGGGATATCTTCGGGAGAAGAAAATCCTACACAAATCCAGAGTGGAGTCCCTAAGGCAGTTGAACAGTGCCTAGTACACCTCCTTCCAGCAACTCCTGCAGCCGAGTTGGTGTCAACGTCTCGCTCTGCTTTCCTTTGGACCACACCTGCGAGGCCAAGAGGGGGGTCTGGTCGTTTGGGCCGCCCGGGACCCCCAGACACACTTGCGCCCCGGGGGGGGTGTCACTTCAGTGCTGCTGATGCAGAGGTTTGACTTTACCCCTGGAGGAGCACTCTGTTGTCTCTCGAGACGGACAGATGCCAGCCGCCAATTCTCTTCTCTCTCCCCTCCCAGGAGTGTGGGCTGCTCCTCTCCTCTGAGGGCGAAGGCCGAGGCTGCTACCCGCTGGACGGCCACATCCTTTGCAAGAGCTGCAGTGCTCGGCGGATCCAGGAGCTCTCCTCCAAGATCACCACGGACTGCTGATGGCTTCTGCCTCCCCGTCTCCTTGTTGGTTTTCTCTATGGGTTTCCGCCTCCTCAACCGCTCCACATTTTGCACCCTACTTCCTGCTGCCTTTATCACTGAGTTGCAGGGGGTTGGGATAGGCAACCCGTTGGGGCCTTTCCAACCCTTCCGTTCTATGAATTTCTTGATGTTCATTTCAGCCCTCTTTTCCTTTGGCCATAGAAACCCTGCTGTGTGTCTTGGCAGTGCATCTCAAGCCCCTAACACTCTCAGTTTGAGATGCTCTTTCTCTCCCTGCCGCCCCACTTTCCTGTCCCGCCCTGGCTGCCTCCTTCCCCCCCTACCCCCCCAATTCCCCTCTGCGGGTTGGCGGCCTCAAACATCGACCCTGCATTCCTCAAAGCGGAAATGGATTGTGTCTGTCTTCACTCTGTATATCTCTGTCTTCGCTCTGCGTATCTCTGTCTTCTCTCTGCACATCTCGGTCTTCTCTCCACCAGCAGCCCCACCATTTCCCTGCCTTGAGGGCTTCCCCAAACCTATAAGCTGGTCTTAGCTATGTGCCATCTCCCCCACCCCCACCCCGGTCAGTTACAGCAGCCTTAACCAAGCAGGTGCCGTCCAGATGATCTGGCCTACAACTCCCATCAGCCTCCAGTCAGCTGTGCTGACTGAGGGTTGGTGGGATTGGAGTCCAGAACACTGGAGGGCAGCACCAGCTTAGAAAAAGGGTGAATTTTACTAAAATACCCTTCCTCACTCCTCCACCATTGCCACTAACTGAGGGAAATGGGATATCAAACATCTGGTTCGGTATCCCTAGATCTTGGTTTTATTTTTTTTAAATTTTTTAAAAAGAATTCCTCAAGTTCCTTCTGTGTGTATGAGTGTTTTTTTTTAAAAGGATGGGTATTTTTAAAAAATACATAAAACTCCCCACCCCACAAGCGTCTTCCCCCAGGGCGTGGGGTGTTGCGTTCATGTGCGTTATGTGTCAGAATTTAATTAAAGATGTGTCAAACTTCACCTTGTGTCTGCTAATTTTTTGGGGGGGGCATTGCAATGATAATAATAATAATAATAATAATAATAATAATAATAATAATAATAATCATCAGTGCTTTTTTCTGGGGGGATGCATATGCATACCCCTTAACATTTTGCGAATCTTTGTATTTATTTTTCCCGATTTGAACTATAAAACGGTGATTTTCTCGAGTCAAAATGAGAGTACTCCTAAACATTTTTTTAAAGAAAAATAGGATAAAGGTAAAGGGACCCCTGACAGTTAAGTCCAGTCGTGAACGACTACTGGCCGAGGGAGCCAGCATCTGTCCGCAGACAGTTTTTCCAGGTCATGTGGCCAGTATGACTAAGCCGCTTCTGGCAAACCAGAGCAGCGCACAGAAACGCCATTTACCTTCCCACCAAAGTGGTACCTATAGATCTACTTGCACTTTGAGGTGCTTTTGAACTGCTAGGTTGGCAGGAGCAGGGACCAAGCAACTGGAGCTCACCCCGTCGCGGGGATTCGAACTGCCAACCTTCTGATCGGCAAGCCCTAGGCTCTATGGTTTAACCCACAGCGCCACCCGCATCCCTGCAATAATAGGATAGCCATCTTCAAATATCTCACGGGCTGCCCCATGGAAGATGGACCGAGCATGTTTTCCGCTGCTCCGGAGGGCGGGACCCAAACCCCCCATGGATTCAAACTGCAAGAAAGATTCGATTCCAGCTGAACATCAGGAAGAACTTCTCTTGGAAATGGGATGAGTCTTGTTTTCGACTCCTGCCCTCCCCATTGGCTGCCTCCTTGCAGGGGAGGGGGAAGAAATTTATAAAAGGTGTGCTGCCCACACAGGTGTGCTGCCTACGGCTGCAACCATGAGGTCTTCTCCCCAGCTCTGTCTGTTCCTGCTGACTTTTTGCTTGATGCCCAGGGCAACCCTGCATGCCAGCCCCCCGAACCTCCTACCCCCTGAGAGCCAGGTAAGGTTTGGGGAGAAACTAGGGGGGAGGTATTCCTAGTTGTAGCCCCCCCCCAAAAAAATAGACAACTAGGGTGTTAAGTTTAGGATCCTCAAAAATAGGAGTGGGGAACAATTATGCAGGGTTTTTTTTTAATTATTTCCCCAAATATCAGGGGGCAGAATGGTAAGTTTGTAGGAAAAACAGGGTATGTGTGCTTTAAAATGAATTTTTATTTAAGAAAGGACATGCACTTCAACCGAATTTAAATTGTAATCCAAACAAACGACAAATTTTATAATTTAATTCATGCAAATTTGGGCCGTTTCGTTCGCAGTCCCTGCAAAGAATAATTACAGGGAGCAGGGGTAGTGAACACCCCTCCCTAGATTTTAATTATTTTATTTTATTACATAGAGTTGTAGAGTCGGGATATATAAATGTTTGAAAGATACCAGAAGTGAAGGATGGCTTTGCCTGCTTGACATCATCTGGTCCGCAACTTAAAAAAACAACAAGAAGGAAATTATGCAAAGCAAATAATATTATTTAGGGGGGGGGGCGATTTCTAGGTTTGCTCCCAGATTCAGGGAAACAAGTGTGTGTTTGCTTGGTGGGAGGGGGGAGAAGATGGACAGACTTGGAGGAAAGGAGGTGGTGGTCCTAAATCTGGGATAGAAATTATTCCAGGGGAGTTAAGCAGGTTTAGCATGGGGCGAGACACTGGGAAACCCAGCCAGATAGGCGGGGTATAAATAATAAATTATTATTATTATTATTATTATTATTATTATTATTATTATTATTATTATTATTCCTGTTGGAGGCGAGAGAATTGATGGGTGATCTTCAGGCACCTGCCAAACTTTGGGGGCTGGATTCAATCAATCAGTCAGGTTTATTGCAGCTTTAAGCTCATATGCACATACAAAATAGACACAGCCAGTATTGGGTAGATACAACCAGTAATATATACATATGGTGAAACTCGAAAAATTAGAATATCGTGGAAAGGTTCATTTCTTTCAGTAATTCAACTTAAAAGGTGAAACGAATATATGAGATAGACTCATGACATGCCAAGCGATATATGTCAAGCCTTTGTTTGTTATAATTGTGATGATTATGGCGTACAGCTGATGAGAACCCCAAATTAACAATTTCAACTTTGGGGTTTTCATCAGCTGTACGCCATAATCATCACAATTATAACAAATAAAGGCTAGACATATCTCGCTTTGCATGTCATGAGTCTATCTCATATATTAAACTCCAGTAGCTAATGAAAACAATTGCTTACATAAATGGACTTTTCCACAATATTCTAATTTTTCGAGTTTCACCTGTATAAAACATATACATAAAAACTTTTAAAATTCCTGTAGCATTCCATTTCGCCTCTTATAAGACAACGCAGAAGTTAAAAATCTTGCCACTTGCAAGGATACGGTCGAATCAGTATCTTGCAGTAATAGGGTGAGGTGGGTCTCTACTGGGAGACCAGAGAATTTTTGGACTAATGGTCTCAGTAGGTTTGTCCAGGCAGCACTATACAAGGGGCAACTAAAAACTATATGCTAAAGGGATTCTATCGCCTTGTTGTCACAAGAACATAACTCAGAGACTCGGCCCTTGGAGAATCTATGGAAAAAGACCCTAGAGGGGAAAACGTTAAACCTCGCTTTGATAAACGCAAAGCAATGGCTAGCATTTCATAGAATCATAGAATCCTAGAGTTGGAAGAGACCCCAAGGGCCATCCAGTCCAACCCCCTGCCAAGCAGGAAACACCATCCAAGCATTCCTGACAGGTGGCTGTCAAGCCTCTGCTTAAAGACCTCCAAAGAAGGAGACTCCACCACACTCCTTGGCAGCAAATTCCACTGTCAAACAGCTCTTACTGTCAGGAAGTTCTTCCTAATGTTTAGGTGGAATCTTCTTTCTTGTAGTTTGAATCCATTGAGAGGGATGTTAAATAAGTTGGTACTTGCTGAGTAGTAGAAACTCCCATTAGGAAGAATTTCCTGACAGTAAGAGCTGTTCGACAGTGGAATTTGCTGCCAAGGAGTGTGGTGGAGTCTCCTTCTTTGGAGGTCTTTAAGCAGAGGCTTGACAGCCACCTGTCAGGAATGCTTTGATGGTGTTTCCTGCTTGGCAGGGGGTTGGACTGGATGGCCCTTGGGGTCTCTTCCAACTCTAGGATTCTATGTACCGGGGTGAACATACCCCCCCCCCCCAACATAAGATCACATTGCTGTCCATTATCATCTAGTCTCTGGTAGATGAATATTTTTAGCTGTGGTAAGGTCAGACTTTAAAAGATCTAGTGGGGAGATTCCAAAAAGCAAGAGTTTGACATGGATCTTGCTGGCCCGATTGTGGGCTGGATTACTTTAGATCTCTGAAGACCTACAGATTTAATTTTGTAGCCTGCCCTGTGACCTGAGGGTGAAGGGCAGGTAGAAATAACACATTTCTATTTATTCATTTGTATCCCACTCCCCCCACCCCAAGGTGGCTGGCTCTCTCCTTTAACCCCCCCCCCCAATAATCCTGCTAGATAGGTTAGTCTGAGAGAGAGCGGCCGGCTGGAGGTAGTCAAGAAGCTTCATGGCTTGAGCAGGGATTCGAACCCTGGTCTCCAAGGCCTTAGCCCCAAATTCTAACCACTGCACCACACTGCCCTCCGACAAATGCCTCTGTGGCGGCTGCTAAACTTCCTTCATTTTCAGATTCTGGAGGAGGCTGCAGATGCACCTCTTTACCCTGGCTGATCATAGATCTGTAGAGTCAGGAGGGACCCCAGGGGTCATTTAGTCCAACCCCCTGCCAGGCAGGCATTGTGGGTAATCTGCAGACTTGCATGGATTGTAGTGGCGGTGTATGCATATATTTATTTATAACGTGTTCTTTATGGGGGGGAAATCTCCCCCAATTTGCTTCCTTTCCCACACAACCAGGACTCCTCGGACCACCTCGTCCTGCGAGCCATCTCCGGCCTCCGGCGAGCCCACCACCCTGGCCCCCACCACTCCGCCCGCCCGCCCGCCCCCTGGCAGCCCCCCCGGGAGCGGAAAGCCGGCTGCAAGACTTTCTACTGGAAAACACTGACCTCCTGCTAGAGCATCGTCTCCAGGGCTGTGTGTGCTTCTGCGACCTCGTTGTGTGCACCTGATGTTTTGGACTACGATTGCCATCATCCACGGCAACTGGCTAAACTGACTCAGGATGATGGGATTTGTAGTCCATCTTTTCCCGGGAGGGGCCAGGTTGACGAAGGCCACTCTAAGCCGGCGTTCTTCAACCTTGGGGTCTCCCCGGACGTTGTCGAACTACAACTCCCATAATCCATGACAAGTCGGCATAGTGACTCAGGACGATGGGATTTGTAGTCCTGGAGGGTGCCAGGTTGGTGAAGGCTGGGTAATTGTGCTTGGGAATCTGCCTGCCTCTGTTTCCTCTCCTTCAACCTTCCCCAGATCTATGTGGGGCCTCTAGCCCGTAGCAAATCTGTGCTCAGGGCCATCTTAAGCATATCCGGCGCCGTGGTGCAAAGATTTTTTTAGGGCTGGAGGAGGCAGGCAGCGGCTGGAGGGCGGCTCCTCCGGTGGGGAAGAGGCGGAGGCTGGACGCGGCACCTCCCGGCTCAGCTGGATGCTTCGTGCCGCGGTGGCCACGGCAGGCTGCACACCGAGCGAGCGGGCCTGCGCCAAGCGAGCAAGGCTCGGTTTTCCCCCGTTTAGCCTTCTGGCGCCTCGCAGAATTCAGCGCCTGCAGGCTAAAAGGGAAAAAACCGAGCCGACGCTCGGCAGGAGCGCCGCACACACCCTAACTCACTCACTCACCACGCCAGAACTTGGCGCCCCGGCGTCCCGCATCACTAGCCTCTATGGGTAAGACGGGCCTGTCTGTGCTAATGGGCGTGTAGTGGTTTTCAGGACCTATTTGCCTCCCTCCACCCTCAGTCCGAATCGGGACCCTGTAGCTTCTCTCTTCCTCTGTTGCCGCTTGTGAAATAAACTCTCCCTTTTTTTGGATATTGTAATATGTCGACGATTCGCAATAAAGAACCCATTTTCCAGCTGTTTCGCGGGGTTATCCTTTTGCTCATTGCGGGGAGGGTCAATTGCCTTGGCAGTCATGTCCCTTTCTACACAGGGATCATAGAATTATAGAACTGGAAGGGACCCCCAGGAATATGCAGCTGTGCCTTACGGGGATCAAACCTGCAACCTTGGCGTTATCCGCACCGCACTCTAAGCAACTGAGCTATCCTGCTGCCTTAATTGTGCATTAATGATCTGGACGGTGAGACGTGATTCCACTATCAATTCTGTTTGTGAAAGTTTTGAGGCAGACGTAATTCTTCGTTTCCAGTTGGGGCATTGAAGGTGAGTTGGGCTAGATGACCCCTGGAGGTCCCTTCCAACTCTACCACTCTGCAATTCTATTACTCTATACTTCACTCACTTCCTTAAGGGCCCAGGAATCCCGTCTCTCAAATCTATCCTCTCCCTTCAATATGGAAGACCCCTTACTCACCTCCCCCCAAAACCTGGTTGGGATGGTGATGATGATGATGGTGATGATGATGATGATGATGATTATTATTTTATTTGTAGCCTGCCCAGCGGGCTGTGTTTCCCCAGCCATTCTGGGCAGCTCCCAACAGAATATTTAAAACACGCTAAAACATCAAACATTAAAAACTTCCCTAAACAGGGCTGCCTTCAGATGTCTTCTAAAAGTCAGACAGTTGCTTATTTCCTTGACATCTGAAGGGAGGGCATTCCACAGGGAGGGCGCCACTACCGAGAAGGCCCTCTGCCTGGTTCCCTGTAACCTCGCTTCTAGCAGGGAGGGAACCGCCAGAAGGCCCTCGGAGCTGGATCTCAGTGTCCGGGCTGAACGGTGGGGGTGGAGACGCTCCTTCAGGTATACTGGACCGAGGCCGTTTAGGGCTTTGAAGGTCAGCACCAACACTTTGAATTGTGCTCGGAAACGAACCGACCGCCAATGTAGGTCTTTCAGGACCGGATACAACTCACATCCTCTCTAACCGTCGATCATGCTGGCTGTTAACAGCTGTAGCCCGTGAACATCTGGAGGAACATAGATGATGTTCTCTACCCGAGTCTCAACCCTTTCACCACTCTATAATTCTCTGCCTTGTGCCTTTCTGATAATTAAAAGAAACTCCTCCAGCGGGCAGGACTCGAACCCACGGCGACAGGTTAAGAGGAAGGAGATTCCAGCTAAACATCAAGAAGAACTTTCTGGCAGTAAGAGCTGTTCGACAGTGGAACGGTCTCCCGCGGGAGGTGGCGGCCTCTCCTTCCTTGGGGGATTTTAAGCAGAGGTCGGGGGGCCATCTGCCAGGGAGATTTTAGCCGAGATTCCTGCATTGCAAGGGGGCTGGGCTGGATGACCTCTGGGTGTCCCTTCTAGGATTCTGCAGGCTTGAGGTTCCCCACCCTCTGTGAAGGAAGTGTGAGACGAGCCTGGGTTAACTCCACGCTTTTCTACTAACCTTTTCCCTTGATGGAGATTAAACCTGACGGGGGGTTTTATGTAAAAAGGGTTTTAATTACCCCCCGGGAGGAAGGAAAGCGTGGGCACGTCAGGAGGTGCGGGAAGACGAGGCAGAGACGGGTGCCGCCACACAGGGTGGTCGGACGTGCCACCCGTCACCCTAATATTCTGCTAATGGGAACTGGTGGGCTGGAAAGCTCCCCAGAGTGTCATCTGGGTTTGTCGATTCCGTCTGATCCTGTCCCTAACGGACACTGGGCCCAAGGTGTTTCGGGGCTGGAGGTGGGGGGAACCAAACGACATCTCCTTCCATCCCATAATGAACGGGGAGCCCACCTCCAGAGGGTCTACTCTGGCGCAAGGCCAAGGAAATGAAATGTTGCTGTGGGTGTAAGAGTCTGCAGGATCAGGCCAAAGGGGCCCCGTCTACTCCGGCATCCTGTTCTCGCAGTGGCCAACCACGGTGGGAAAACCTGCAAGCAGGATTCGAACCCGAGAGCCACTCTCCCCTCCTGTCGGAATCTTGTATCCGGAGGCACTTGTGACTGCGCTCACTTTATGAATTACTCTAATCCCTTTTTAAAGGCATCTGTGTTTGGTGGCCTTTAATGCTTCTGGGTACCAGTTTCTGGAAACCACAGGAGGCAAGAGGCTGATCTTGTGTTCGAATCCCGCTTGCAGGTTTCCCACAGGCCTCTGGTTGGCCACTGTGAAGCCATTGGCCTGATCCAGCTGGCTCTGATGTTCTCGTGTACCAAAAAGCAGACAGGATCTTTAAAAAGGTCACAAAGGGTGTTTTCCTTCTTGAGGAATATGAAGTGGATGTTGCATTTCCCCCTGTGTTTGAATCTATACTGATGGCATCAGAATAAATTGAGCAAATTGATCCAGTGAAGTATGTGTACATCTGGCTTGCATCCTTTATTTTAAGGATAGCTTTAGTTCTTATAAGAACAAGGATGAACAGCACTGACTGATTGCATTTCTTCCCTGTTCTGTAATTGTGGGAGAAGGAGTCATTATTTGAATTATTTCAGTTTAACAACAATTTTGAATTCTGGTGCTGGAGGAGACTCTTGAGAGTCCCATGGACTGCAAGAAGATCAAACCTATCCATTATTAAAGAAATCAGCCCTGAGTGCTCATTAGAAGGACAGATCCTGATGTTGAGGCTCCAGTACTTTGGCCACCTCATGAGAAGAGAAGACTCCCTAGAAAAGACCCTGATGTTGGGAAAGATTGAGGGCATAAGGAGAAGGGGACGACAGAGGACGAGATGGTGGGACAGTGTTCTCGAAGCTACCAACATGAGTCTGACCAAACTGCGGGAGGCAGGGGAAGACAGGAGTGCCTGCCTGGCGTGCTCTGGTCCAGGGGGTCACGAAGAGCCGGACACGAAACGACTGAACAACAAGAACAACAGGCAGATAGATAGATAGATAGATAGATAGATAGATAGATAGATAGATAGATAGGCAGTGGAAGACAGGAGGGCCTGGCATGCTCTGGTCCATGGGGTCACGAAGAGTCGGACACGACTAAACGACTCAACAACAACTGGTAATGTTTAATTCCTGTTCATTTCAGGGGGGAAACCACTGTATACTCCTCCTAGGACTTGGGAATGCTGCTAGGGACTGCATGTTTATTCTCTGACATCAAAAAGTATGTGCCTTTACACTTAAGGTTGGATGCCTTCTCCTTCATGTGCTGGCTTTTCACAGGTGTGGAGCTTTTATGAGCAAGTATTCAACCTTTTCTCCTCTCCTTACGTTCTGAAATATACAGTCTGCAAAGTGCGCTTTCTGAGATTGGGTCAACAGCAGACAGGATTTTTAAAAAGGTCACAAAGGGTGTTTTTCTTCTTCTTCTTCTGAAGGCTCCAACAGAAGCACCTTATGGATTTCCCTGGGGAGAACGTCTCGGAGATAAGGGGCCCCGCGGTCAGAGAGGAATCTCTGTTAAAAGTTGCAATTCCTCTTGACAGTTCCCAGCAGGGGGAGCGAAATGGCCATACTTCCTGCAGTTCTGCAGCTCTGGGTTAAGAAGGCCACTGGGCGTGGGTGGGCACGCCAACGCGGACCAACTCAGACCCTGAATAAAAAAGTATTTATTTGCTTACTGAATCTATTTATTTAGATATTTATTTGGGCTTTGCACAAGCACCTGGTTGGCCACTGTGAGATCAGGACACTGGGCAAAATGGACAGCTGGCGGGTGGCACTGTGGTCTAAGCCACTGAGCCTCTTGGGCTTGCCGATCAGAAGGTCGGCGGTTCGAATCCCTGCGACGGGGTGAGCTCCCGTTGCTCGGTCCCTGCTCCTGCCAACCTAGCAGTTCGAAAGCACATCAAAGTGCAAGTAGATAAATAGGGACCGCTCCGGCGGGAAGGTAAACGGCGTTTCCGTGCGCTCTGGTTTCCATCACGGTGTACCGTTGCGCCAGAAGTGGTTTAGTCCTGCTGGCCACATGACCCGGAAAGCTGTCTGTGGACAAACGCCGGCTCCCTCGGCCAGTAAAGCGAGATGAGCGCCGCAACCCCATAACCGCGTTTGACTGGACTTAACCATCCAGGGGTCCTTTACCTTTTATGTTTTAAGATGCAGTAGGAAAAGATTAAACCACAGAGGTTTAATCCACAGAGGTTAAAAGGTTAAAAGGTTAAACCACAGAGCCTAGGGCTTGCTGATCACAAGGTCGGCGGTTCGAATCCCCGCGACGGGGTGAGCTCCCGTTGCTCGGCCCCTGCTCCTGCCCGGCCCCTGCTCCTGCCCACCTAGCAGTTCGAAAGCACGTCAAAGTGCAAGTAGATAAATAGGTCTTACCTTACCTCCAGCAGGAAGGTAAACAGTGTTTCCGTGCGCTGCTCTGGTTTGCCAGAAGCGGCTTTGTCATGCTGGCCACATGACCTGGAAGCTGTACGCCGGCTCCCTCGGCCAGTAAAGCGAGATGAGCACCGCAACCCCAGAGTCGGTCATGACTGGACCTAATGGTCAGGGGTCCCTTTACCTTTAATGTTTTTTTGGATTCTCCCGTTTTGCCGTCGGTTCGGGTGGAGCCGCAACCAATGAAAGAGGCAGAGTCAGCTAATTGTGGTAGTGTGGTGTAGTGGTTAGAGGGTTTCAAGAACTCAAGAAGAGCCTTCTTATTGATGATTTGATTGTTTCAGCTATTTTTGGAAGCAGTTTTGAGGGTTGTGTGGTTTTTTTTTACAATCAAGCAGTGTACAAAATTTATCAAATAAATATGAAACGGAAAAGTCCCAGCGTGCTGTGCCAACGGGGTCACTATATTAACAAGTAAGAACTTCAAAGAAAACTTGGGACTGCATCGCCACTTGTTTAAGAGCAATGGGTTGATTTGTATTTGCAACTTTTTTGGGGGGTAACAAGTTTAAAGGCAGTTTGCAGCAAAACTTCCTGGAACCCTTTACTTTTTACCTTTACCTTAGGAAAAGATTTGCGATGGAAACCATGAGGGGGCAGAGGGAGGTCCAAGGATTCAAGGAATCCTATATATGTTTAAAGTTGATTATATGCCAAGAACCAGGCCCAATCAGTGAAAGTTGCTTTGAGACTCTTTCAAATGAAAGTCCTTCCCCTCCTGTTGGTGGGCATTTCCCTGGGTACACGTCAAGACTTTCTTAGATTGGGAGCTATCCAAACCCGATTTCTTAGAGCCATCAGGATCCCCCCCTTCTGTAGCAGGGGCGGTCATGAGACTAGAGGTGGCTTGGCAGTCTTTTCGGTACGTGGCCTTGAAGACAAAACTCTGGCTATGGCTCAAGTTATGTTTTAACCCGGTGGGCTTGGCCCCCCCTGGTATTGAGGGATGATTTTCAATCATCGCGGGAAAAGGAGATTATAAATGAAGTGCAGACCTGCGGATTGTCGCATCTCTTCCTGGAGTCTATGCCATTTAGCCAAGCTAAAGTTGTGATCTCTCAAAGACTGAGGGATATTGCTAGGCAAGAGGACATTGCTCTTGTGAAACTTGGGATGTATTTGGGGGAACAGATATCTCAGATTTCACCAGCCCCTTATTTGGCGGAAATCCACTATGTGGAATACCGTAGGCTCCTTACAGCCGCTAGGTGAAACCTTCTGGAATCGGCGGTTTTGTGGGGAAGGTTCAGGGGAGTCCCATACGCCCAGAGACTTTGCCCCTGTGCTCTGGGAGTGGGTGAGTCAACTGAACATCTTCTTTTGATCTGCCCATTCTATGCAGATCTTAGACAAAAACTTATAGCTCCACTCCTATGCCAACATAGCCCAGTAGACAGAGAAAGACTGCTGTTGTATTTGCTGAACAAGTTCACTGGAACAACAACCTTCTCGGTGGCCAAATTTCTTTTTTTGGCCTTTAAGCGTCGTAAGGCTAAAATTGACTGTATTGACATGGGTCTAAATGTATAATATACTTTTCGCTGTTTCTAAGTGTCACGCTTTTCCAGATGTTTAGACGTTTTAACTTTTGTATGGATAATGTGTGCTTTCTGACTGACGGTCGAATAAATTTTTATTGATATTGATTGATTATATATGAATGGAAATTATATTTGTAAAAACTCAAAATTAATTTTAAAACAACGAAACAAAAACAGCCTTACAAAACTCCTACAGGCTTTTATTTACAGGTATAGTCTGTATTTCGCTATGGAATGCTCTAATGTTTCCCAGGAAGAAATCTGCAGAAGGTATAGTCTCCTGTGAATTTCTTCCTTCCTCTCCCTCTTCCCAACCAGGTTAGGCAAGTAAAATAAACTCTTTATTACGGTATATAAACCCTGTTATGGGTAACAGCAGGGGGCGCTCTTTGACCTTCCCCTTTAATAGGGAGTTCAGTGAGCGATCTTCTCCTTCCTGCGTTGCTGCAACCTTTGCAAGGCATCCCGATCAAAAACCATGCAGTGCAGATCCTCTGAGTCTGTGGTGTCGTGAGCCCCCAGGCGGATGTAAAACTCCTTGGCTGGCTGGTTCCATTCCATGGTGACAAACTTAATCTCCACGCAGCCGGCTTCCAGGGCGATCTACGTCCGAGGAAGAGGACAGAGAACGGACATAGAGCAAAGGTTCGCTGGATTTACGTATAAGCTAAACAAGCTGCAAATATAAATGTTACCTACAGCAACAGTGTAGGTAACATGATCAAAATATGACCAGGATGTCAGGCTTCAAACTCACCTCTGCTACTTTGCTCAATAACTGTTTCCCGACTCCTTTACCTGGCGGAGAAGGTGGACAGAAAGAGGAGTTGGTATGAGCCGCAAGAAAAACAGCCTTCCCCAACCTGGCGCCCGCTGGCCATTTGGAACTACAACTCCCATCAGCCACAGCGCCGATGGGAGTTGTAGTCCAAAACGGCTGGAGGGCGCCGGCTACCGAATAAGAACTCCACCAAAAAACTTGGGGATTCTGTAAAAAGCACACCTATTAATAGTAAAAAATTGGACTATGTCGGGCAGAAGCCCTCCTCTGCTTAATTTGCTGTAAAACATTATAAACAGACCATCGCAGGGGGGAAACCAGAAGAATCCAATTTTTGAACTATAATTGGCGTGATTCTTCAGACATTCGCCAGATCCTCATTGCAGGGGGTTGGACTGGATGACCCTTGGGAGCCCCTTTCCGTCTCTACAATTCTCAACTCTCTCACTGGGCTGTAAATGAAAGAAGGGGTCCAGGCATCGGAGTCCAAAGTTGCTGTTTAAACTGCAGCATAAGAGATAAGCGAGAATCGAGCCATTTTCACACCAGCGAAGTAGGAAAGGGGACGGAAACCATTTTTGCTGGCCGTGTGGCTCTTTCTTGTGCTGAGTTTCCCCCCCCCCCCAATTTTTTTTTATTCATTTTCCCGTTTAAACAACATACAAAAGAAAACAACAACACAACAAAACACATAATTATAAGTTGCTTAATCCTTAATTTCGTATTCATCTTAAATGGACTTCCCCAAAGTCCCTGATTTTCATTTTATATCAGCTTTGGCAATTTTCCTCATCCAAACTCTTAACATATTACAGTGAAGAAACCAAGTCATTATTTTCTAACAATTCCAGATCCTTTTTCACATAATCATTAAAAAAAAATCATAATCTTATTTTTATATGATCCAATAATTAAATTTACACATTGCTAATCTAACAATACCTTCCCTACTACCTCCTCTCCCTTCTAGAATTATCCATATATCTTAATATCCACGATACATCATATGATTATTAACCTATTATTTAATCTATGAGGCTGCATTTTAAATTTTAAATCGTATTTTAACTTGCATTTTAATTGATTGTTTCGTATGTTTTGTTGTGATTTTATTGGTGTTAGCCGCTCTGAGCCCGGTCTTGGCTGGGAAGGGCGGGGTATAAATAAAATATTATTATTATTATTATTATTATTATTATTAATCTTAAATCGCTGTCTCCTCCTCTGGTTCACCAGCCCCCCCAATCTATTCGGCAAGTCCCATAAATCAGTCCTATTTCAAACCAGGTTATCTTATTTATTTTAACCTTTATATTATCCTCACCCCACCCCCTTAATAATAATAATAATAATAAATTTTATTTATACCCCGCCCTTCCCAGCCAAAACCAGGCTCAGGGCGGCTAACATCAATAAAATTACAATAAAATTCCTGACATTTCTTGCCATTTTCCATCTTGTGCTGAGTTTTCAGGAAAATAACCATAATAATGCATGTTTTCACTTAAATAAAAGGTAGGGTGTTGCACAATTACACCAGTCTTACTTTGAGGTGTAACTTCTTTTAAAAACAGGAGCAACTTCGATTTTGAAAGGGCTCCTTCTCCTTCGGTTCAAAATCCTTTATCTATATTACAGATTCTCGTCTAATTGCCAACACCATCAAACTTTTGTAAGTGATTTTGTCCTAATTCCACCTTCTGCCCAAACACACACAGCCTAGGTTTTTCAAAGAATCACAGAATTGCAAAGTTGATTTGATTTAAATCAAATCCACCCTGCTTGCCTCTAAGTTAAGGGTCCGTTTGGGTTGCTGCACCATTATGCCTGTTATTAGCTGCGATTCCGGCATTGCTGGGGGTTGGGCTAGATGACCCCTGGGGCCCCCTCCCAGCTCTTCCATTCTATATACCCTGCACGGAAGTTGAGATGTTGCATCTTCTCCGAGGAAGGAGAGAGGAGGCTCTTGATTGGTCGACAGGATCCCCCAGGTGTGTCACAGCCCCGGACACTGCTGTAACTTGGCCGGACGCTCCCAGCAGATGCCCTCACATACCTCTGAATTCTGCCACCACGTACAAGTTTTCCAGGTACACCATTCTCCCGTGGTTGACGCTGTACCCAAAGAAGTACAGGGCATGGCCAATAGGGCGAGCTGCATTGGGGGAAATAGCAAAGGATGGGTCTTCATGCGATGGAGTAAACGGCGGTAGGAGAAAATTATTCCTCTTGCTCTGTCCCTTCAACTTATTAGCACTTTACACCTTGGAGTAATTTACACCAAGGAGCTGAGCTTAGGGTGGGGGTGCATTGGGGGAAATAGCAAATGATAGGTCTTCATGCAATGGAGTAAACGGCGGTAGGAGAAAAAAATTCTTTCTCTTGCTCTGTCCCTTAAACTTACTAGCACTTTACACCTTGGAGTAATTTACACCAAGGAGCTGAGCTTGGGGTGGGGGTGCATTGGGGGAAATAGCAAATGATAGGTCATCATGCAATAGAGTAAACGGCGGTAGGAGAAAAAAAATTCTTCCTCTTGCTCTGTCTCTTCAACTTATTAGCACTGTACACCTTGGAGTAATTTACACCAAGGAGCTGAGCCTAGGGTGGGGGTGGCTCTTACCTGGCTTGCACCCATTTTCCACAGGCTGTTCAGCCAGGAGGCATTTGAAGAAGGGGTCCTTGCCAAAGCCGTCCGCTTTTAAAACTGCGTGCCAGGAAGGAAAACAAGGAAGGAGAAAGTGTTTTAGGTCGAGTGCACTCTGGGCCTGGCCAAATGGAATTGCAGGGTTGGAAGGGACCCCCGGGGGTCATCTAGTCCAACCCCTTGCAATGGAGGAATCGCAACTCAAGAATCCCTGGCAGATGGCTATCAAACCTGTTTAGAAACCTCTGAAAGAGAACCCACCGCCTTCTAAGGGAGTCCATTCCAGTTTCAAACCGCTTTCACCATCATAAAGTTCTTGCTAATGTTTAGTTAAGGGACCCAGGTGGCGCTGTGGGTTAAACCACAGAGCCTAGGGCTTGCCGATCAGAAGGTCGGCGGTTCGAATCCCCACCACGGGGTGAGCTCCCGTTGCTCGGTCCCAGCTCCTGCCAACCTAGCAGTTCGAAAGCACGTCAAAGTGCAAGTAGATCAATAGGTACCGCTCCGGCGGGAAGGTAAACGGTGTTTCCGTGCGCTGCTCTGGTTCGCCAGAAGCGGCTTAGTCCTGCTGGCCACATGACCCGGAAGCTGTACGCCGGCTCCCTTGGCCAATAAAGCGAGATGAGTGCCACAACCCCAGAGTCGTCCGCGACTGGACCTAACGGTCAGGGGTCCCTTTACCTTTACCTTTAATGTTTTTTTGGATTCTCCCGTTTTGCCGTCGGTTCGGGTGGAGCCGCAACCAATGAAAGAGGCAGAGTCAGCTAATTGTGGTAGTGTGGTGTAGTGGTTAGAGGGTTTCAAGAACTCAAGAAGAGCCTTCTTATTGATGATTTGATTGTTTCAGCTATTTTTGGAAGCAGTTTTGAGGGTTGTTGTTTTTTTACAATCAAGCAGTGTACAAAATTTATCAAATAAATACCAGTATGAAACAGAAAAGTCCCAGCGTGCTGTGCCAACCGGGTCACTATATTAACTATATTAACAAGTAAGAACTTCAAAGAAAACTTGGGACTGCATCGCCACTTGTTTAAGAGCAATGGGTTGATTTGTATTTGCAACTTTTTGGGGGTAACAAGTTTAAAGGCAGTTTGCAGCAAAACTTCCTGGAACCCTTTCTTGGCGTGGAGAGAACTTATGACTTACCTTGAGAATTTATCGTCACGTCCTCCAATAAGTGGTGAAAGTCAGCGATTTCCTGGGCGGAATGAAGAACGGAAAGCAGGCGTTCAAGTCAACGTTCAAAAGCCCTAGCGCTGGGCCAGTCCACGCCCAGGATTCTCTGTGCGCCAGACTTCTTCAGAGTACTGATCTACTATGAGTGGTGTAGAATCACAGAACGGTAGAGTTGGAAGGGACCCCCAAGGGACATCTAGCCCACCCCCGGCAATGTAGGAATCTTTAGCCCGACGCGGCGCTCGAACCCGTGACCCTGAGATGAAGAGCCTCATGCTCTACCGACTTGAGCCCAGCACCAGGGCCGGATTTAGGTTTGATGAGGCCCTAAGCTACTGAAGGTAACGGGGCCCTTTATATGTCTAGCTGTCCTTTGTCAACAACAAATTGTCGCTGTTTTTGTGTGTTGAATATATGCTATATGGCAGGGGTAGGCAACCTAAGGCCCGTGGGCCAGATGCGGCCCAATTGCCTTCTTCATCCTGCCCGCAAATCAGCGTGTTTTTACATGAGTAGAATGTGTCCTTTTCTTTAAAATGCATCTCTGGGTTATTTGTGGGGCATAGGAATTCCTTCATTCCCCCCCCCAAAAAATATAGTCCGGTCCCCCACATGGTCTGAGGTACGGTGGACCGGCCCATGGCTGAAAAAGGTTGCTGACCCCTGCTATATGGTCATTTATGGTCCTAATAGGTATAGCAGTTCGAAAGCACGTAAAAGTGCAAGTAGATAAATAGGTACCACTCCGGCGGGAAGGTAAACGGCGTTTCCGTGCGCTGCTCTGGTTCTCCAGAAGCGGCTTAGTCATGCTGGCCACTTGATCCGGAAAAACTGCCTGTGGACAAACGCCAGCTCCCTCGGCCAGTAAAGCGAGATGAGCGCCGCAACCCCAGAGTCATCTGCGACTGGACTTAACTGTCAGGGGTCCTTTACCTTTACCTTTTTAATAGGTATCTAAAGCCATTTGCACATAACAAATAGGAGCCTACACAACACAAAACACTGTTGCCGTACGTAGGTTTTATTTTATTTTTTATCTTATATTTTGGAAATGTACATCCAGTTGTTTTTTCCTTTAAAATTTTTTGGCCCCCATTATTTGTATAATTTGGAATATATAATTTGGTTTGATTGGAAAATTTTGAATAAATATTATTTTTATTTTTTTAAAAATGGGGGGGGGGCGCCCCAAGAAAGTGGGGCCCTAAGCTATAGCCTGTTTAGCTTATGCGTAAATTCGGCACTGCCCAGCCCCCTGTTCTCACAGTGGCGAGAAACCTGTGGGGGGAACCGTGTCATCGGGATTCGAACTCAAGACCGAACTCACATGTATCAGGCTCATGATGTGCTCGCAATCCTCGACGGTGGCTTCTCGGATGGCGCACTCCATCCTCCTCCTGCGCCGGCGACGCGCGTCTCCAAAGCCTCCTCTGGAGACTGGAGTTATCAGGAACCTGCTTTTTATTATACGCCCCCCCCACCCGGGGTAAGAGCAGCCCTCCCGATCTCTCGTGAAAAAGTGAGATCTTCTTTTCCCACCTGGGATTCGAGCCAGTGAGAGGGGGGAAAGCGCGACTCCGCAGTCGCGGCGCAAAGCGTGGGAGTTTTAACGCCAGCGGAGGAGCGCGTCTCTAAGACACCTGGCGCGGGAGGGGAGCGGGCGCCCGCCCACGCAAGGGGGGCAGGGCAAGCGGTAGAGAACAAAGGGAGAACGGCAGCCAGCCACCCCCCCCCCCGCAGCTGGAGCGACCCCAGCCCTGAAGGGGGGGGGGCTGTTGTGCCCTTCTGCCACCAGTGGTTAGGGATGGTGGGAATTGTAGTCTCAAAACATGAGTTTTGAGACATGAGTTTTGAGATATGATAGCCATGTTAAAATATATAAAAGGATGCCATATAGAGGAGGGAGAAAGGTTGTTTTCTGCTGCTCCAGAGAAGCGGACACGGAGCAATGGATTCAAACTACAAGAAAGAAGATTCCACCTAAACATTAGGAAGAACTTCCTGACAGTAAGAGCTGTTTGACAGTGGAATTTGCTGCCAAGGAGTGTGGTGGAGTCTCCTTCTTTGGAGGTCTTGAAGCAGAGGCTTGACAGCCACCTGTCAGGAATGCTTTGATGCTGTTTCCTGCTTGGCAGGGGGTTGGACTGGATGGCCCTTGGGGTCTCTTCCAACTCTAGGATTCTATGATTCTATGAGTTTGCCTATGCATTCCCACGACACTCGCCTGACACACACACAAATATCTTCAAGTCTTCAAGATGCCACTGGAGTTTGTTTGTCTCTGGAGTCAACGGGGTTCTGCCCCGTGTGAACTCTGTGATCGCCCCTGTACGAAATCTTACATAATTTTACGCAATCCAGATTACGTAATCCAAATTATGTCCCCGATATGTTATCATCGGCAAACAGGTATTTAAACCAACTTCGCCTTGGCAACGTTTTCCCTTTTATATGCGTCAGAGAACCTAGTTGCTGAGTTAGGAGAAATTGTGGCTCCTCCCCGTTCTCAAGGAAAAGGTTCGATGCAAGGCACGGCCTCATTCAACTCCCGTCCGAACTCAGCATTTTCAGAAGAGGCTGCAATCGAGAGGAGGGGCGCGTCTCCACTGACAACTCGCGCCAGGCTGGGTCATGTTCAGGGATTGTCAAATAAATAGTTCCCAGTGGCAATGGCTGTTCCCCCCCCCCCCGCGAGACCCCATTTATACCTACCTGACCATAAAACTAATTCCGCATTAGTAGGAAATCAATGCTTTAGTGTGGCATCGCTAGGAGCTGTGGGTTAAACCACAGAGCCTAGGGCTTGCCGATCAGAAGGTCGGCGGTTCGAATCCCTGCGACGGGGTGAGCTCCTGTTGCTCGGTCCCAGCTCCTGCCAACCTAGCAGTTCGAAAGCACGTCAAAGTGCAAGTAGATAAATAGGTACCGCTCTGGCGGGAAGGTAAACGGCGTTTCCGTGTTCTGCTCTGGTTCACCAGAGGCGGCTTAGTCATGCTGGCCACGTGACCCGGAAGCTGTACGCCGGCTCCCTCGGCCAATAAAGCGAGATGAGCGCAGCAACTCCAGAGTCGGACACGACTGGTCCTAATGGTCAGGGGTCCCTTTACCTTTACCTTTACACCTGCGCTGCGGAACTCCCTGCCAATTGACACCACGCAGGCACTGCTGGAAACACACTTGTTTAGCCGAGCCGACCCAAATATGGAGAAAGTTGGCTGTTTTTTTAGCTTATCGTTGGTGTTAATTGGTTTAAGTGGTACCTTGGTTTAAGAACAGCTTAGTTTATGAACAACTTGGATTAAGAACGCTGCAAACCCGGAAGTAGGTGTTTTGGTTTGTGAACTTTGCCTTGGAAGCGGAACATGTTCCGCTTCCTGTCGAGTGTAAATTGAGTCCCCCGCTGCTATGGGAAAGCACACCTTGGTTAAAGAACGCTTTGGTTTAAGAACGGACTTCTGGAACGGATTAAGTTCGTAAACCAAGGTACCACTCACTGCATGTTGAATGTTTTAAATAGCTGCTTTTAACTGTTTTTACTGTGCAACTAGGACCACGGAGGGACCTGGGTTCAAATTCCCGCTCAGCCACGAAGTTCACTGGGTGACTTTGGGGGGGGCCGGTCGCTGCCTCTCTCAGCCTAGCCTACCTCGCAGGGTTGTTGCGGGGGGTTAATGGAGGAGTGGGGGAGAGCTGTGTACGTTGAGCTACCTGGAGAAAAAGATGGGAGACAGATGCAATCGTCCCGAGAACATTATTGTCTTATTCTTTTCGTAAACTGCTTTGAGGGGTGCGTGTGTGCACGCTTTGCAATCAAGCAGTACGTAAGAGTTTGTGAAATAAAGCATAGAATTGTAGCGTTGGAAGGGGTCCCAAGGGTCATCTAGCCCAACCCCCTGCAAACCTGAGCATGAAAACACTCCCACCTCCTTGCAGATCAATCAATCAATTTTATTACAGCAAGAGCCAGCAACACAAAAGAACATGATTCCAAACAAAAGAATCAGCAACACCACCACAAAGAATCAAAATCCAAAGGGCAGAACAGAAGATCAATGACGCAAAAGGGGTAATATAAGTCAAGATCGTTCTTCACTGTAAAGTTCACAGAATAATAGAATGTGAGTAACAGATTCCACCTTATTGGTCATGCATGGACATAGGCGCTCATGGATAGGTACCCGCAGGAATTTACCGTATAGTACAGCTGTAGGCAAGGGACCCAGGTGGCGCTGTGGGTTAAACCACAGAGCCTAGGGCTTGCCGATCAGAAGGTCGGCGGTTCGAATCCCTGAGACGGGGTGAGCTCCCGTCGCTCAGTCCCAGCTCCTGCCCACCTAGCAGTTCGAAAGCACCTCAAAGTGCAAGTAGATAAATAGGAACCGCTCCGGAGGGAAGGTCTCCACCCCCACCGTTCAGCCCGGACACTGAGGTCCAGCTCCGAGGGCCTTCTGGTGGTTCCCTCACTGCGAGAAGCGAAGCTACAGGGAACCAGGCAGAGGGCCTTCTTGGTGGTGGCACCCGCCCTGTAGAACGCCCTCCCATCAGAGGTTAAAGCAATAAACAACCACATGACCTTTAGAAAACACCTGAAGACAGCCCTGTTCAGGGAGGTTTTTAATCTGTGATATTTTAATGTATCTTTATATTTGTTGGAAGCCGCCCAGAGTGGCTGGGGAGACCCGGCCAGATGGGCGGGGTACAAATAATAAATTATTATTATTATTATTATTAAGGTAAACGGCGTTTCCGTGCGCTGCTCTGGTTCGCCAGAAGCGGCTTTGTCATGCTGGCCACATGACCCGGAAGCTGTACGCCGGCTCTCGGCCAATAAAGAGAGATGAGTGCGCAACCCCAGAGTCGGACACGACTGGACCTAATGGTCAGGGGTCCCTTTACCTTTACCTTTACAGCTGTAGGCAGTGCCTCAAAACGGGCTCTGGAAAAAGCCCATCCATAAGATTCATAGGTAATGGTAGATAAATAAGGGGCAGCTGAAAAGCTGGGCCAAGATTTTAGACACCTGTAATTCTCAGGAAGTAAAGCGCCTTCTGTTTGCAATTCGATGTCAAGGAGCCTCTGAGGAATGGTTGTTTTTGCCTTATTCAGGGTTCCGTTAAAGAGTAGACTAATTTGTTTGATCTTGTTAGCAGTTTGCGAAAGCCAAGGTGGATAAGGGGCTCTCCTTGCAGATCAAAGATGCATGAGAAGGCAGCATAGGGGTCCGACCCCCTTTCTCCACACCTAGCGCTTTCATCTCCGCCAACACGGGGAACGGTGCCCGTCTTGAAAACCGCGTTTCTCTACACTTGGATGAGGCGGAATTTGTGCAGAAAGAAAGGAACAAGGGGGGGGGGGGCGATGGCTGTCACACAACAGAGACCTTTGAGCAGCGGAGGTTCAAGGTTCAGTGCTCCTACCTGCCTTCCAAGCAGCGAGAGGCGAGATTTCAGATGGATGCACCTTGGAACGGAGGCCGAGGGTTCAAGTCTGCCTTTGCTGGGAAGGAAGGTTTAGATAAAAGAGAACGGTTTGCGGAGGGGATTTTTTTTTGCAGAGGAAAACAAAACCGGCGGCTGTTTATTTAGTAATTCCATTTCTATCCTGATTTTCCAGCTCAAGGTGGCATGCACGGTTTCCCCCTCACAACAACCCTGCAAGGCGGGTTAGGCCAGGGTTGAGGAGCCTGTGGGCCGCAGACAGAGTCCAGTTTGGTCCATACACTTGCCAGTCACTGAACATCACTCCAATGAGTGAAGGGGGGGTCAGCTCTGCTTGGGCTGAATGGGGGGCGGGGAGGGGGTTAGATCCTGCGTAGGGGAAATCCAAAGGTGGGGAGGTAATCCAAGAACAGCCCAGTGAGGACCAATCTTGCTCAGCACAGAGCATTGCGTTTTGTTGTTATTCAGTCGTTCAGTCGTGTCCGCCTCTTCGTGATCCCCTGGACCAGAGCACGCCAGGCCCTCCTGTCTTCCACTGCCTCCCGCAGTTTGGTCAGACTCATGTTAGTAGCTTCGAGAACACTGTCCCATCATCTCGTCCTCTGTCGTCCCCTTCTCCTTGTGCCCTCAATCTTTCCCAACACCAGGGTCTTTTCCAGGGAGTCTTCTCTCCTCATGAGGTGGCCAAAGTCTTGGAGCCTCAGCTTCAGGATCTGTGATTCCAGTGAGCACTCAGGGCTGATTTCCTTCAGAATGGAGAGGTTTGATCTTCTTGCAGTCCATGGGACTCTCAAGAGTCTCCTCCAGCACCAGAATTCAATTCTTCGGCAATCAGCCTTCTTTATGATCCAGCTCTCACTTCCATACATCATTGTGTTTTAAAGGTAAAGATAAAGGGACCCCTGACCATTAGGTCCAGTCATGACTGACTCTGGGGTTGCGGCGCTCATCTCGCTTTACTGGCTGAGGGAGCCGGCGTACAGCTTCTGGGTCAAGTGGCCAGCAGGACTAAGCCGCCTCTGGCGAACCAGAGCAGCGCACGGAAACGCCATTTACCTTCCCGCCGGAGCGGTACCTATTTATCTACTTGCACTTTGACGTGCTTTTGAACTGCTAGGTGGGCAGGAGCAGCGTTTTAGGGAGTATTAAAAAAAAGGAGGAGGGGAGAAGGAATGGAATGGAGTGTACGGGAAGGGAGCCTGGCTGGATCCCTGAACAGGAGTACTCCATACCACAGGGAGAATCAATGTGTCGTCCTTCAAGTGTTGGACTGCAGCTCCCATCAGCCTCTGCAGCAGCCAGCCCAGCCAAGGGTTCAGGGATGAAGGGAGCTGCTGTTGGCATCCGTCTCTCGAGAGACAATGGAGTGCACCTCTGGGGGTGAAGTCAAACCACTGTGTTAGCAGCACCTTGGGGTGCAAGCCTGGGCAGTGTGTATGGAGGTCCTGGGCTGCCCAGACGACAAGAACCCCCCCCTCGGCCTCGCAGGTGTGCCCAGATGAAACCAGAGTAAGATGGTTGGCACCAGCTTGGCTGCAGGAGTCACTGGAAGAAGAAAAGGAGTTTGGATTTGATCTCCTGCTTTATCACTACCCGAAGGAATCTCAAAGCGGCTCACATTCTCCTTTCCCTTCCTGCCCCACAACAAACACTCTGTGAGGTGAGTGGGGCTGAGAGACTTCAGAGAAGTGGGACTAGCCCAAGGTCACCCAGCAGCTGCATGTGGAGGAGCGGAGACGCGAACCCGGTTCACCGGATTACGAGTCTACCGCTCTCAACCACTACACCACACTGGAGGCGTTCAAGGCACCATTCAACCGCCTTAGGGACTCCGCTCTGGATTTGTGTCAGGTTTACCCCTGAGCCTTTTATTCCCCAGAACAGATCCTGCAAGGCAGTGGAAGTTTAGGGTCAGAGCTTTCCTTCTCTGAGATGGGCTCCCCTCCCAAGCTGATGAGCCCCGTCTGCCCCTCACTTCCCTCTCTAGGGCATGTGCAGAAACCGCCTTCTTGACCATTTGACCCCCGTCTTCGCATGCAGATGAAGTCCCTAACTCCCCAAGGGTTAGAGACCCTTCGGCTGCCCTCACCTGGTATAGCCGGCCAGTCGAAGCTGTTCCCAAGGTGTGGCCGCTCTCATAGAATCACAGAACTGTAGAGTTGGATTGGACCCGGAGAATCATCTAGCCCGACCCCGTGCAATGCAAGAATATTTTGTATTTTGTATTATATAATATTTTGTATATTGCATTACCGGTATATAATATTTTGTACGTTTCTGAGCACAATTCAAAGTGTTGGTGCTGACCTTGAAAGCCCTAAATGGCCTCGGTCCTGTATACCTGAAGGAGCGTCTCCACCCCCATCGGTCAGCCCGGACACTGAGGTCCAGTGCCGAGGGCCTTCTGGCGGTTCCCTCGCTGCGAGAAGCAAAGCTACAAGGAACCAGGCAGAGGGCCTTCTCGGTGGTGGCACCCGCCCTGTGGAACACCCTCCCATCCCATGTCAAAGAGATAAATAACTACCTGACATTTAGAAAACACCTGAAGGCAGCCCTGTTTAGGGAAGTTTTTAATGTGTGATATTTTAATGTATTTTAGTGTTTGTTGGAAGCCACCCAGAATGGCTGGGGGGACCCGGCCAGATGGGCGGGGTACAAATAATAAATTATTATTATTATTATTATTATTATTATTATTATTATTATTATTTTGCCCAACGTGGGACTCGAATCCAGGACCCTGAGATTAAGTGCTATCCCAGCTGTAGTCCCATGCTGACAGCTTCCAGGAGCCGCAAGTGAAATCTTGAGTGCAGCCTGAGGACCAAAGGTGGACAAACCACCACATAATAATAATAATAATAATAATAATAATAATAATAATAATAATAATTTATTTATTTATTTATTTATTTATTTATTTATTTATACCCCACCCATCTGTCTGGGCTTCCCCAGCCACTCTGGGCGGCTTCCAATAAAATATTAAAATACAATAATCCATCAAACATTAAAGGCTTCCCTAAACAGAAGGAACACAAAGGTTCGACTTGTACAGTATTTCAGAACAAAACTACTTTTCCTCCTTATGGTCTGGTGTCTGGTGCCACCTTGTGATCAGGGAGGGAAAAGGGACAGGGAAGGTCTGTTTGGTTCATCAGGAGAGAGAGAAAGAAATCCACAAACTATCCTGCAATACCTTAGGGCCAACCAAAATATTACTGAGTCACTAGGAAGCTTCCAGGTTCTACAGAACGCTTCAGCACAATAGGGCAGGGAGAAAGCTTGGCTTATGCAATGAGGAACAAAAGAATCTGCCTTCTAAGGAGCCAGATCATTAGTCCATTAAGCTCAGTATTGTCTTCCTCTTTTTTTAGTTTTTTATTTATACTTTTCAAATTTATCCATTTTCATTAGTTTTACAATCAATTTACTATCTAGATCAAGGGAAGGAATAGTACCACTGTATTCCGCTCTGGTCAGACCTCACCTGGAATACTGTGTCCAGTTCTGGGCACCACAGTTCAAGAAGGATACTGACAAGCTGGAACGTGTCCAGAGGAGGGCAACCAAAATGGTCCAAGGCCTGGAAACGATGCCTTATGAGGAACGGCTTAGGGAGCTGGGTATGTTTAGCCTGGAGAAGAGAAGGTTAAGGGGGGATATGATAGCCATGTTCAAATATATAAAAGGATGTCATATAGAGGAGGGAGAAAGGTTGTTTTCTGCTGCTCCAGAGAAGCGGACACGGAGCAATGGATTCAAACTACAAGAAAGAAGATTCCACCTAAACATTAGGAAGAACTTCCTGACAGTAAGAGCTGTTTGACAGTGGAATTTGCTGCCAAGGAGTGTGGTGGAGTCTCCTTCTTTGGAGGTCTTTAAGCAGAGGCTTGACAGCCACCTGTCAGGAATGCTTTGATGGTGTTTCCTGCTTGGCAGGGGGTTGGACTGGATGGCCCTTGGGGTCTCTTCCAACTCTAGGATTCTAGGATTCTATGATTTAACATTTCAAAATTTGACTCCCTTCCCCCTCTTTCTGCGGTTCCTTAAATTTATTTTCTAATATCTTCTGCATATCCAAATTCATTTGACTTACTCATTTGATTATCTACTGTAAATATATACAGTACTCTTATAAAACTGCAGGTTATTAAAATACTCCTGCCAATGTTTTTATCTGTTTGCAATTAATCTGTATGCAATTAATTGAGGTTGAAACCTGACAAGACAGAAGTTCTGTTTTTGGGGGACAGGGGGCGGGCGGGTGTGGGGGACGCCCTGGTCCTGAACGGGGTAACTGTGCCCCTGAAGGACCAGGTGCGCAGCCTGGGAGTCATTTTGGACTCACAGCTGTCCATGGAGGCGCAGGTTAATTCTGTGTCCAGAGCAGCTGTCTACCAGCTCCATCTGGTACACAAAAGAGAAGGGAAATAATATGTCCCTTTATTAGCGATACCTATTGATATAGGGGAACCAGGTGGCGCTGTGGGTTAAACCACAGAGCCTAGGGGCTTGCTGATCAGAAGGTCGGCGGTTCGAATCCCTGCGACGGGGTGAGCTCCCGTTGCTCGGTCCCAGCTCCTGCCCACCTAGCAGTTCGAAAGCACGTCAAAGTGCAAGTAGATAAATAGGAACCGCTCTGGCGGGAAGGTAAACGGTGTTTCCGTGTGCTGCTCTGGTTCGCCAGAAGCGGCTTAGTCATGCTGGCCACATGATCCGGAAGCTGTACGCTGGCTCCCTCGGCCAATAAAGCGAGATGAGCGCCGCAACCCCAGAGTCGGACACGACTGGACCTAACAGTCAGGGGTCCCTTTACCTTTACTTTACCTATTGATCTACTTGCACTTTGACGTGCTTTCGAACTGCTAGGTGGGCAGGAGCAGGGACCGAGCAACGGGAGCTCACCCCGTCGCGGGGATTCGAACCGCCGACCTTCTGATCTGCAAGCCCTAGGCTCTGTGGTTTAACCACAGTGCCACCTGGGTCAAATAAACAACATTTTTTTAAAAGAAAAGAAAAGGATTAATTCTGAATACCAGGCACCACACTGGGAGCTGACTGGGAGCTTCTCTCTGCTGGAGACAGGATGCTGGGCCACCTGATCCAGCACAAAGGGCTTTTGTTATGCTTTGAAACTGGGAAAGTACCTGGAAGGAGAAAAAATGAGTCATCCAGCAGCACGAAAACACACAGAGCTGGAAACTGAGCAACCTTCTTTCCCCCAGGTTTTTAAGAAGGGGGGGGGGGAGGTACCATCATCTTAACTATCTCCAATTAGCTTGCTAGATATTTCATGAAAGAATTTGTAGAGATGGAAAGGGAACACACGGGCCATCTAGCTTCTGGCCCAACTCCCGGCAATGCAGGAATGTTTTGCCCAACCTGGGACTTGAACCCACGACCCAGTGATTAAGAGTATTGTGCTCCGACGAATGAGCTATTTCTTCCTTGCTTTATGTCTGCTTTACGTATAACCCACAGCGCCACCTGGGTCCCTTCGAACGATTTTATATATATAGATAAAATGTACACGTCCCCCCCAGATGGGCGTGTCAGCCCCCCGAAAGAGGACATGTCCAGGATTTCCCAGACGTATGGCAACCCTAATGTTGCAAAAAAAAATTCCTGAACTGCAAGGGGGTTGGACTGGATGACCCTCGGGTCCCTTGCAACTCTACAATTATAAGGCAGGGCTGGAGATTTGGAGGCCTAACGGAAGAGAAGCTAGATATGAGCTGCTAGCAGATGGTACTTACGGATTCCGGCGGCATTTCTTTAAATCATCGACTTCTTGCTTTGTGCCCTTGCTGTGAGCAATGTTGCGTTTTGCGGTTTGGCAAATTGCAATGAAATTGTTAAGGCTTTTGGTTCATACAATAAACCCTTTGGTACAGGCACTCACACCCCACCCAGGCCTATCCCTGCGTGTGCGGGCAAAACTGGTTGACACCCAACGGCCGCTGGGCACAAATTCCAGAAGCAGGTCCAAGCGCCTCCCTTTCTCGCCCAAAGTTTACCTTTTCCTGCAAATCCAGTCTGGCCTCGTTGGCTCTTCCTACTTTGGGCTCTGCATCAGTGCAGGATTTGACGATTCTGTGGTTCTATGAACCCTTTTCACACCACATAGAATCATACATTCAAGGCTTCCTGCAAATAATCATGGGAACTTTAGTTTGCTAAGGGTGCTGGGAGCTGTAGTTCTGCAAGGGGCAGATCTGCAATTGCTGGGATACTTAAGAGTGTAAGACGAGCCCTCCTGGGCCAGTTTGATGGCCGATCCCTTGATAGAATGATAGACATGTCGAGCTGCAAGAGACCCGCAGGGTCATCTAGTCCAACCCACTGCAATGGAGGAATCTTTTGCCCAAAGCGGGACTCGAACCCACGACCCTGAGATTAAGAGTCTCGTGCTTTACCGACTGGGATAGGTGGGATTCACTTGGCACCTGAGGGGCGTTAGGGCTGGTTTAGAAATACAGCCAAACGAAACCTTTCCAATTTGGGGCATGTGCGAGAGGCGCTGTTTTCAGATGCCTCAAAACAATTTAAAAACAAAGCAGCTCCCTGCAAGTAGAAATGTAGGGTGTGGTGAGCAGGGCTACAACCTCTTTCTCTGAGGTCCTCTCCCCTTTTTTTTATTTCAGGGAATTGTTGTGAAAGGAAGCACTCAGAGTAACAGTGGTTAAAAGCTTTGGACTAGGATCTGGGAGAGACCAATAGTTCAGCAACCTCTCATACCCTCCAACATTTCTCTGATGAAAATAGGGACATCCCATTCCATAGCGATAATTTTACTATTTATACCCCACACATCTTACTGGGTTGTCCCAGCCACTCTGGGCTGCTTCCAACATATATAAAAACATAATAATTTTTTTTTTAACTTCCCTATACAGGATTGCCTTCAGACAGCTCGAAGGTCAGAGAACTCCATACCCTCCCCGGGTCTTATAAATCATGGGTAGGCAAACTAAGGCCCAGGGGCCGGATGTGGCCCAATCGCCTTCTCAATCCAGCCAGTGGACGGTCTGGGAATCAGCGTGGTTTTGCATGAGTAGAATGTGTCCTTTTATTTAAAATGCATCTCTGGGGTATTTGTGGGGCCTGCCTGGTGTTTTTACATGAGTAGAATGTGTGCTTTTATTTAAAATGCATCTCTGGGTTATTTATGGGGCATAGGAATTGGTTCATTTCCCCTCCAAAATAATAGTCCTGCCCCCACACAAGGTATGAGGGACAGTGGACCGGCCCCCTGCTGAAAACGTTTGCTGACCCCTGATCTAGAGGGCCGAGTTTGGGGATGCCTGAGCTAAATGAATGGATCCTCCATAGCCAGAGGAAGTCTATCTCCGAATGCCAGGGGTTAAGAGGGCTGTGGGCTCCCTCCGTGTAGATTTCCTGGGGGGGTGTGGGCGGGGGTGGGGTGGGCATCTGGCCAGCCACTGGCCTTGCATCCTTGTGTCTGGAACTTTTATTTTCAACACAAAGCCCTTTAACCGTGTTCAGAGATACTGTACAACTGACCCCCGGGGCGGGCAGCGGCTCGCCTCGCTAAGCCCCGCCCCAACCCCAGTGCCCTTCCTCAAGATGGCGCCCGCGGCTTCCACTCGCGAGAACCAGTACGCCCGCGGGAACCAAACGGGGAAATCCCCGCAGCATGGCCATTTCCACGCCTCCCCTTATCCCATCCGATTTTGCCGCTGCTTTCAGTTCAGTCGGGCAGAGGGCGAGGGGCTGCTGGTGGAGGGTCCGCTACCTGGAGCAGGTAAAGAGATTGCCACAGTCTTTGCCCTCCTTTTTTTCTTTTTGGAGGGGGGGTGTTAGAAAACCGAGTTCCTGCCCACCTGGGTAAAGGCCAGGCCGTGGTGGGCGCGCGCGGGTTATGCGGAATTGTTTATTTTGTTTCTGGCGGGGATGACTCACCGGCCGATGCGCCGCTTCCGTCCCATTGATAAGCCCCATTGAAAAAGGAGCGGGGGCGTAGAACGTTGCCAGTGCCAGGGTTCGGAGGACAGAACGTTGGCGGCCGCGGCGTTCCATCCCGTGGAACGTTGGCGGCCGCGGCGTTCCATCCCGTGGAACGTTGGCGCGGCCGCCCCCGGGATTTGCCCGTGCAGGGAACCAGGGGACGAGGAGGAGGCCGCGCTTTGGTGAGGAACTTTCGCTTAGCACGGCGGGGGGGGGGGGGGAGAAAGGAGAGGTGCTTCCCGAATCTCTTCTCCCACCCCACTTTGCCCCCAAAGAGGTGAAAGGGTTGGAAAAACGGGGCTTCCACCCCCTTCTCCCGTTCTTGTGCGTCCCTCGGAGATGAAAAGTAGCTCGCGGCCCGATCCCCTCAGCAGGCGTTTACCCGGGGAGTAAGCCGCTCTGACTCCTACGCGTGAGTGCAAAAAAACGGAATTGCAACTTGCAAGTTTTTTATTTTTATTTTTAAAAGATGTTGCTAAGAGCCAATGTGCTTCCTTGGGAGGTCGATCCATTGTGTTCAGTGATGCTTACTCCCAGGTAAACGGTGCGGAGAGGCTGAGCCGGGAGAGGCAACGTTTCTAGATCTTTCTGGAAGGGGGGGGGAAAATGTTGCTTTTGGGGTGGGCGATCCCGGTCCTTACAGATGCCTGCCGCCCAGGCCCCCCCATGCAATTTTTCACTGAAGTCTGCAAAGATTGCAGGGAAGGGCAGGCGAGAGAGAGGTAGAGATCAAAGATGCTCGCTAGTTTCCTGCTTTAAAATGTTTCCATCTCGGAGTTTTGGACCCCTCCACCCTCCTGAAAAGACCCTGGTTCCCCTCCTACTGTTTTGGAATGCAAAAAAACCACATCTGGAGGGCGCCAGATGTTGAGGAAGACTGCTTTTGTGTATATGTGTTTGTGAGCGTGTAAATGGAACTGACGTAATATGTTTGTCTCCCACCCAAAAAAATCTGACACCCCCCCCCACGCAACATTCTTGATTTATCCGTGTGTCCCGTGTCGGAGGTATTTCATATGCAAATAAGTTTACTGCGAGGGGGGTTGCTGCTACAAACATATTCCATGCAGTAAATTTATTTGCATATGAAATTCATTTGAGTGGAAATAATGGACGATTTCCCACTTAGCAAGTAAGAAAAACTTTTAACGTCTGCTTTAGAGCCTGCTATCCTTCCTTGTTATTTTACCAGGTATGCAAAGCTTAGTAATTACTGTACTTTTGTGACCCAAACTGCAGCTTTTAATTGCTTTGTACATAAATCCCTGCACTAGTCCCAAACATTGATTTCCTTGTTCAACAGGCAGGCAAAAAAAACACAACGGTGGGAACGAAGCCCCACTAAATGCGTGCCTGCCCCTTTAATATAATTAAACCCTTGCCCAAGATTTGCCATCTCCTCCCCCCCCCCCGTCCGGAAACCTGATACATGGTACAGTCCGCTCTGGCATCGAGCCTGGTGTCGGAAGGGACCATAACGTTGCAAGGAGGGGTGATGGGGAACTGCTAGGCTCCTTATACATTTGTGTGCGGCGCTTTTTCCTCTTCTGATAACCCGAGCTTCTTGTGTAAAGCGATGCGGCAGTGCAGAAAGGCTTGTGTGTGGAGACAGGATAGGGAGCGAAGCGTAGTTGCCGAGCTTTCTCATCATGCACCCCCCCCCGCCGTAAGGAATGGTATGGCCCGGCCAAAAAACCTTTTCCTGCCTGGAGGCTGAAACGTACCAAGAACGTTTCTGGCTTGGAAAGGAGAGTTTAGGCCTTCCTCTTATCTGTTTTTTTCTTTCCTACACTGATTGCCTGCTTAGGGTTATTTGTTTGTGCATACACAGAAAAGAATCCATTTTATTTATTTATCAGTGCAATGGTTATTATTAAAATTTATATCCTGCTCTTCCTAATGAATAAATGGAATTTTAAAATTTTTCAACCCGAAATGCATTTAACTCAGTGGTATCCAAACTTTTTTCCAAGAGGGCCAGATTTGATGAAGTGAAGGGCTGTGAGGGCCGACCAAAGGGCCAACGAAGTTGTTGGCCTTTTTTTAGGGTTGAACATGAGCTTTTTTAATGATTTTACCCCAGAGTTGTTGAGTTTTCTTTAGGGTTGAAGTTGTTGAGGTTTTTATTTTAGGATTTTACCCCAGGAAATAAACTGCCACGGGGCCGGATTAAACCGACTGGCGGGCCGGATCAGGCCCCTGAAACGGATTATGGACATGCCTGATTTAACTGGTGGGGCTTCTGGTTTCAACTGCAGAGCTGCTGGAAATTTGGATTTCATGTTTCCCCCCTGTTAGCCCCAAGAAAGGCAACAAGGGAGGTGGGAAAAGGAGTGTAAGGGAAAGGGAGCAGTATTTTCCTTATAACAAAGTGCAAACTTGGATTGCATTTTTTATTTTAGTAAAAGTCAAGATAAGTGAATAGATGAGGAGGCAGGGAGAAGACAAAAAACCAAAACACACTGAGGACCGGTGGCATGTTCCGTCCTGAATAAATATTTTTGAGAGATTAGCATCAGGTATAGAAGAATTCCTTAGCACATGGGTAGGCAAACTAAGGCCCGGGGGCCGGATCTGGCCCAATCGCCTTCTCAATCCAGCCCATGGATGGTCCGGGAATCAGTGTGTTTTTACACGAGTAGAATGTGTCCTTTTATTTAAAATGCACCTCTGGGTTATTTGCCTGGTGTTTTTACATGAGTAGAATGTGTGTGTTTATTTAAAATGCATCTCTGGGTTATTTGTGGGGCATAGGAATTCGTTCATTTCCCCCCCCCCCATAAAATCCGGTCCCCCACAAGGTCTGAGGGACAGAAAATGTTTGCTGACCCCAGACATAAAGCAAGGAGGAAATAGCTCATTCGTCGGAGCACAATATTCTTAATCTCTGGGTCGTGGGTTCGAATCCCAGGTTGGGCAAAACATTCCTGCATTGCCGGGAGTTGGGCTAAAATAGATGGCCCCTGTGTTCCCTTTCCATCTCTACAAATTCTTTCATGAAATATCTAGCAAGCTAATTGGAGATAGTTAAGAGCAGGGGTCGGCAAGGTTTGCCGGATCACTCCCACGGAGATCTGCTGAAAAAGTTTGCTGATCCCTGCCTTAGCATAAGCAGAGAAGCCGCCTCCTCCCCAAATACTCAACATTTTAGGCTGGCCTGGTTTGTGGGGATATGGAGAAGACCTATTATTACGTGGTGCCCACGAGTTGCTGCTCTCATGATCAGATAATTGAGTTAAGTCTGTTTCCTGTGGTCAGTATTATTTGATGTGCCAAGAGAGTTCAGATTAGTAGAGCCTGAGAATTTTGGGATGTTTAAGATTCTGGGAGAATCCATAAGGCCACAAAGGTCTCTTGGCTGCTTGACACCTTTTTGGGGTCCTCTTGGGCAAGTGAAAAGGGTCCTAAGCTTTCCTGTCTTTGCCATAATAATAATAATAATAATAATAATAATAATAATAATAATTTATTATTTGTACCCCGTCCATCTGCCATGTTTTATTATCTTCCCCATCCAATGAGAAATGATGGGTCTTAGTACAGTGGTACCCTGGTTCTCAAACTTGATCCGTTCCGGAAGTCCGTTCCAAAACCAAAGCCTGTTCCAAAACCAAGGCGCGCTTTCCCATAGAAAGTAACGCAAAATGGATTGATCTGTTCCAGACTTTTAAAAACAACCCCTAAAACAGCCATTTAACATGCATTTTACTCTCTAACGAGACTGTTGATCCATAAAATGAAAGCAATAAACAATGTACTGCAGTCGCACAATCGATCCATCAGTAGCTGAACTGGGTTCCACACAGTCCCCCAAAAAGAGCCGCAAAAACAACAATGCAAAATGAATAGCAAAAACAGACAGACCTCAGTGTAACACTCAAAACGGAAACGTGGCACTCAAAATGGAGCACGCTTAGCTTCCGAAAAAAGTTCACAAACCGGAACACTTACTTCCGGGTTGGCAGTGTTTGGGTTCCAAGTTGTTTGGGTACCAAGGCGTTTGAGAACCAAGGGACCCCTGTAGCTAGGCATGAGCCCAGCCGTGGGATGCAGCAGCCAAAAGAGCCAGTTCAATTGTAGGCTGCATCCCGGGTGGATCTGATTTAAATCAAATCGATTTAAATCACGGTTTTAATCACTAGTCAGTAAGACTTGATTTAAATCTCCCCCACCCCACCCCGAAAGACTAATTCTTCTAATTCTTGCTGGTATAATCTTAATAGTTACAACCAGATGAAGGGGTTGGACTAGATGACCCCTGGGGGCCCCTTCCAGCTCTGCAATCCTTTGTTTCTATTGCAGTGCAAAAATCAGGGTGGATTTGATTTAAATCACTAGCAGGATGGATAAAAATCAACGATTTAAAAAATAAATAAATAAATAAAATCAGATTTAAATTTAAAAGATCAGATTTAAATTTAAAAAATCAGATTTAAATTTTTTAAAAATTGATTTTTTAAAAAAAATCATTGATTTTTATCCACCCTGCTAGTGATTTAAATCGTGAATTAAATCAGTTTGATTTAAATCAAATCCACCCTGGCAAAAATATTGCAAACGGATGCATGTATACGAGTGGCCTAGGTATCATCTCTGCGCATCCCCCTTGATGGTTTGCTTTGGTGTAAGGGGGAGAATATAGAACTATGATTAACAGATTACTGTGCTTGTTTTGGAACGAAGTCCTCCTCCCTCCATCCGACCCCCTTTCCAGGTGTTATGGACTACAGCTCCCATCATCCGCAGCAGAGGATGATGGGAGTTGTAGTCCGAAACGTCTGGAAAGGCATCGGATTGGAGGCGGCTGAATTAAGGAAACCGAGGGGCCGGTATCTAACAAATCTGTATCTTGTTTTCAAGCAGGATCTGTCTGCTTCTCCTGCTCCCGGCTTTTGAGATGGAGGAGTTGTTTGGAGCCGACGCATTCAATGAACTATGGACTTGCATGCAGTCCAGCGGAGATTTTGTGGTACCAGTAAGTGGAATTTGTAGAATTGTAGAGTTGGAAAGGGACCCCCAAAGGTCATCCAGTCCAACCCCCTGCAATGCAGGATTTTTTTTATTGTGGTGGCGCCGCCGTCACTGTTGGGTGAGAAGGAGGACCCAGGAGTCCTGGGATGAACAGGAAAACCCCATAGCATAACACCCCAATTGGATTAACTGCAGTGGGTGGGGGTCACCCTCAAACGATTTGATACAGGTTGGATTTGATTTACCGGTAAATCAAATCGATTTAAATCACTGGTCAGTAAGACTTGATTTAAATCATTTAATTTATTTTTACAGAATGATTCATACTTGCTGATATAATCTAAATATTTACTTTTTTAAAAAACAAATTTTATTAAATAAGTTCATATTTTACAGTAGTGAACAGTAGTTGACAATATTAAACTTTGTTACAATAAAATGTTTTCATATCCCTTATTGTGTCTCTCCTTTTTTCACTAATACATCGTATCAAATATCTGGAAAAAGAAAAAAAATAACAAAACAAAACAAAACAAAAACAAGGCAGAAACATAATAAAGGAAACAGCAACTAAGTAAATATATATATAAACTAAATAAATACATACACATTTAAGTAAACTCAAACCCACACCCAATATAATCTAAATATTTACAACCAGATGAAGGTTTCATTTTTGGAATGAATAAATTTTCAGAGCAGTTTTTACAGTTATATCAAAAATTACTGATTTGGTTATACCAGGGGTCAGCAACCTTTTTCAGCCGTGGGCCGGTCCACCGTCCCTCAGACCATGTGGTGGGCCGGACTGTATTTTGTGGGGGGGAAATGAACGAATTCCTATGCCCCACAAATAACCCAGAGATGCATTTTAAATAAAAGGACACATTCTACTCATGTAAAAACACGCTGATTCCTGGACCGTCCGCAGGCTGGATTGAGAAGGCGATTGGGCCGCATCCGGCCCACAGGCCTTAGGTTGCTTACCCCTGGGTTATACTATTAGAAAAACATGGACAGATAATTATGTAATTATTGTGAGGTTTAATAAGTTAACAGTTTTTATTTGGACAACTTTTCTGCTGTACTTTACAGGAAGGAGAAAAATAACTGTTTCCTGAATAACAATTTAAACAATTTATGTCACTAAAACAATAACTTTGTAGCATATGTATCCATGTTTGTTAACTGATGTGGTTAAACAGTGTTTTTTTTTAAAGAAAATCACTTAGACTGAGTTTTATTTAGCACACATGAAAAACTTAAAACAAATCCTTATTTTCTGATGAATAATGTACTATAATGGACTATAATGTAACTAAATAGAACTATAATGTAACTAAATGTTTGGACTATAATGTAACTAAATAGAAAACTATCTTTAGGAAAAAAAATTCCTCCAAAACATTTTATTTTAAAAATCCAATTTAAAAAAAAGGGATTTTAATTTTAAAAAATCCTATTTTTTAAAATAAAAAAATCGGATTTTAATCAAAAATACTATTTTTTTAAATAAAAAAAAATCATTGATTTTTATCCACCCTGATCTAATACCTGTTCCACCTTTGTAAGAAATCGGTCTTTCATTATGGCAGCAAAGGGAATTTGGAACTCCCTGCCTGTTGATGCCAGGCAGGTGCCATCATTGTGCTCTTTCTGGTGTTTGCTAAATCCAGCCTCCCTTTTTTTAAATAAAATAAAATAAAAATTCGCACATATGCAGAATTTTTAAAATAAAAGTTTTTATTAATTTTATTAAAAACAAAATCCCAACTCTCCCCCTTCCAGGACGGCTCAAAGTTTGCCAAAGTATCTCGGTAGTTGCCATTCTTCAGGGTTATCAGTAAAATATTTTACAAAAGGATGCCCTAGTTCCAACAAAATCACCTACATCATTTGTATTATTCGGCACATATGATCTCACTGTCGATTTTTCTGATACAGACAACATCAGAGATGTTGACCAGTGTTTTTATCTGGCTTTTAGCTTATCGTTGGTTTTCATTCATTTTTTGGGGCGTTTGAAATAACTCCTTTTAAACTGTTTTGTTACTGAGCATTTTGTGGTTTAATTCTTTTTTGCCAACCGGCTGTGGGGCTTTAGGACAAGAAATGTCCGTTCACAAATGACATAGGGGGATTTTGAGAATGAAAGAGGCAATGAGTGCAAAGCCCCTGCAATGCTTTGATGATGATGATGATGATGATGATGATATACAGTGGTACCTTGGTTCTCAAACGCCTTTCTACTCAAACACAGGCTTCCTCAACCTCGGCCCTCCAGATGTTTTGAGACTACAATTCCCATCATCCCTGACCACTGGTCCTCCTAGCTAGGGATCATGGGAGTTGTAGGCCAAAAACATCTGGAGGGCCGAGGTTGAGGAAGCCTGTGTTTGAGTATAAAGGTGTTTGAGAACCAAGGTACCACTGTATTATATCATCATCATCATCATCATCATCATGCCCAAGGCTCAGTGGTTTAACCCACAGCGCCACCCGCGTCCCTTGAGACTCCTTAGGGTGGTGATAAAGCGGGATATCAAATCCAAACTCCTCTTCTCCTTCTGCTCAGACCACATTGCTGTGGCTCGCTCAGGTCCATTCAGCTTGCAACCCCGTAATTCTCTTTTTAATTTCTTTCTCTTCCCACCCCCCCACCCCATTCCAGGACCAACTGAATGAGACCCCGGAGTCCTTTGCCCTTCCTTTCCCAGAGGAGGTCAGTGCCCCCCAGGCGGGCGAGGAGAGCAGTGAGGCCGCAATCTCCTCCACCACCACCTCCGCCGTCCCTTCCACTGAAGACTACCCTGGCCAGCATGGGTTCGAGCTGGAATTTGAGCCGTCGTCGACCGCCAAATCCGTCACCTGCACCGTACGAATCTGGGCGGGGTGGAATGCGGTGTGGGGGGGGGAAGGATCTATTCTTTTTTTAAAAAATGGGTTAGGGCCGGACAGGGTGGATTTGATTTAAATCACTAGTCAGTAAGGCTTGATTTAAATCACTAGTCAGTAAGGCTTGATTTAAATCACTAGTCAGTAAGACTTGATTTAAATATTTTTTTTACAGAAAGACTCATTCTTGCTGGTATAATCTTAATATTTACAACCATATGAAGGTTTCATTTTTGGAATAATAAATTTTCAGAGTAGTTTTTACAGTTATATCAAAAATTACTGATTTGGTTATACTACTAGAAATACATAGACAGATAATTATGAAATTATGGTGAGGTTTAATAAGTTAACTGTTTATATTTGGACAACTTTTCTGCTGTACTTTATTGGAAGTAGGAGAAAAACAATCATTTCCTTAATAACCATTTAAACAATTTATTTAACTAAAACAATAACATGATAGCATATGTACGGTATCCATGTTTGTTAACTGATGTGGTTAAACATTTTAAAAAACTTGATAAACTTAAAACAAATCCATATTTCCTGATGAATAGCCTTTGGACTACAATGTAACTTAAATAGAAGACTACATTTAGAAAGATTTTTCCCCTAAAAGCATTTTATTTTAAAAATCCAATTTAAATTTAAAAAAATCCGATTTAAATTAAAAAAAGCAAATTTTTTAAAATTTTTTTTAAAAATTGTTGATTTTTATCCACCCTGGGGCCGGATTTAGGTTTGATGCGGCCCTAAGCTACTGAAGGTTACATGTCCAGCTGTCCTTTATCAACAACAAATTGTCGCTGTTTTTTTGTGTTGAATATATGCCATATGGTCATTTATGGACCTCATAGGTATCTACAGCAGGCACCCCCCAACCTTCGGCCCTCCAGATGTTTTGGACTACAATTCCCATCATCCCTGACCACTGGTCCTGTTAGCTAGGGATCATGGGAGTTGTAGTCCCAAAACATCTGGAGGGCCACAGGTTGGGGGTGCCTGATCTAAAGCCATTTGCACACAACCAAAGTCATTGCCGAACTGAAATGCAGTTAAGAAGTATGTTAATAGTGAAAGAATTATTAACATCGAACTTAAAATGATTTCATAATGCAAACACCTTGGCATTTGGCAATAACAAAAGTTCCTTTAGAAACACAGTTTACAAAGACTCATAATCTAGTCTCGGGAAACTTGCTATAAGTATAACATGAAATAATAACAGGTGTAAATATATGATGCAAACTACTGATAATTAGAAATAGCAGAATGTAGGCACCCTATATATAGAAAGGAGCAAACCCGTGATATTTTAGGGAGCAGGCTAGCAGGCAGAGCCCATGACTTGCATCCTAGGAACACAACACAAAACACCGTTGCTGTAGGTAGGTCTTATTTTATTTGTTTTTTATCTTATATTTTGGAAATGTACATCCAGGTTTTTTTTCCTTTAAATTTTTGGGAGCCCCCAAGAGAGTGGGGCCCTAAGCTATAGCTTGTTTTAATAATAATAATTTTGTTTCTATATCGCAAGCCGAGGGCCTTCTCAGTGGTGGCGCCCGCCCTGTGGAACGCCCTCCCACCAGACGTCAAGGAAATAAACAACTATCTGACTTTTAGAAGACATCTGAAGGCAGCCCTGTTTAGGGAATTAAATTTTAATGTTTGATCTTTTATTGTGTTTTTAATATCCTGTTGGGAGCCATCCAGATGGGCAGGGTATAAGTAATAAATTATTATTTATATTTATATTTATATTTATATTCTAAAGGAAGCATCTCCAGAGCTGTTTACAAATATGAAACCATTCCAAATAAACCAAATGCAAGCGGAAATATTCCAGATCCATCTCCGAAGTGGCATTTTGCTTTCCCCAAATTTATTTACCTAGTTAATTGGTACAGCTTCCCCATAGCAGAAGGACTCTAGGAAGGCAGTGGGGTGTAGTGGTGAGAGCGTTGGACTGGGACCTGGGAGATCAGGGTTCAAATCTCCACTGGGCGACCTTGGAGCCAGTCTGAGCCTCTTCGCCTCCCTCGCAGGGTCGTTGTGGGGATTAACCAAGGAGAATAAATACTCCTTGGAGAATAAAGTGGGATATAAATGCAATTAATAAATTACTCTGCTCACCGGCTTAAGAAAGCTGGAAGAGCCAGCCAGGTGGAGATGTCCTGGCACCCAGAGATCTCCACTGGGCCACTGTTTGGACATCCCACAATTATCCTTTTTAACTTGCTTTTTAAGCTGGTTTTTTTTTTAATGTTGCTTGGGTGGTTGCAAGCTGCGCTGGGACCTTCGGATAATAAATGGTATAATTTTCCTGTTATAATGTTCTCTCTCTCTCTTTTCTCTCCGCCCCAACGTAGTACTCGCCGGATCTCAACAAGCTCTTCTGCCAAATGGGCAAGACCTGCCCCGTCCTCATCAAGGTGGCCACGCCACCCCCTCAGTGGGCCGTCGTCCGCACCACGGCCGTCTTCAAGAAGTCTGAGCACGTAGCCGAGGTGGTCAAGCGATGCCCGCACCACGAGCGCACTGGCGAGGGCAGCCGAGGTGAGCTCCGGCAGAGGGAATGGCCTGGCTCTTTGGGGCAAGGGGGCTGGTCTCTGGGGCGGGTCTCTGGGGACAAGGATTGGGGCAATGCCCTGAGGCAGGGTTCAGCAAACTTACCGTGCCTCGGGCCAGTGTCTCCAGCACCAATTGCACGGAGGGCGGGGCAGCACGCGCCCATACAAGTGCGCGCACACTATTTCCGGCGCACTTCTGGGTTGGAGGAGCACCAGAAATAGCTTGTGCGCATGTGCATGGGCCTCCTACACTGGAAATAACGCATGTGCACAAGCTATTTCCGGTGCTCCTTCGACCCGGAAGTGGGCAGCCACGCAGCGCAGTGCTGGTAAGAGCGGGCGTTGGCAGAGGGCGGCGGGGGTTGCCACAGGCCGGATAAGCAAGTCCCTCGGGCTGTATCCGGCCCCCGGGCCGTAGTTTGGAGACCCCTGCCCCGAGGAGCTTTCTATAAAGGGTTCAAACCCGGTGCACCAGCCCTCTTTCCTTCCCCGTCCAAATGCATGCTTTGTGGTCAGGGTGGCTTTGATTTAAATCACGATTTAAAAGACTAGTCAGTAAGACTTGATTTAAAGCGAGGGAAAGAAGTATTTGATCCCCTGCTAAATTTGCCCGTTTGCCCCTCTGACGAAGAAATGACCAGTCCATAATTTTAAGGGTAGGTTTATTGTAACTGTGAAAAAACCCCAAAAACCCAGAAGACAAAAAGTCTAGAGATTGATGTGCATTATAAGGAGTGAAATAAGTATTTGATCCCTTTGCAAAAGATGACTTAGTACTTGGTGGCGCAAAACCCTTGTTGACAACAGTTACAGAGGTCAGACGTTTCTTGGAGGTGGCCACCAGGTTTGCACACATCTCAGGAGGTATTTTTTGCCCCTCCTCTTTGCAGATCCTCTCCAAGTCAGTAAGATTTCGAGGCTGATGTGTAGCTACTCGAAGAGATTTTTGTTTTGTATTTGTTTTGTATGGTTTTTTTATCTTATAAAATGAATAAATATATTTTAAAAAGAAAAGAAATGTATAAACTTGAAAAGTATAAATAACAACAAAAAGACCTAGTTGAATAGAAACTTAAAATGAAAATAAAGTGGCATAGAAATAAAAGCAATACTACTAATAATCTTCATTATAAAGAAACGGTGCCTAGACAACCGAGGTTTAAGGTGCGATTAGATTATATACGACCAAATTATAAAGCAGCTGCGTTCTTCACGATAAACGGAACAGTTTATTTTCATTTTCCAACGTATTTCTTAGTTGGTGTAGCATAAGTAGATTTTTATTCTGAAAGTGCAGCCCAGGGGGAAAAGTTTGAGAACCAGTTGTCCTGCGCTATAAAAAGCGTTATTCGGAAGAGCGTTCTGGACAGCACACTAAGGGAGATATTCATAACACCATAAATCTCAGAATGAGAGGGATGAGTTGTGCATTGGTTCAGAACCCGATTGAAACTAGTTTGATTAATTCAACGAACCGGGATGAGCTTGATCCGGCGAAACGACCTCTCCTAAGTCGGGCGGTGATTTACGCCCAGGTAATGTAATAATAATAATAATAATAATAATAATAATAATAATAATACATTTTTATTTATACCCTGCCCTTCCCAGCCAAGACCGGGCTCAGAGCGGCTAACAACCATAAAAACCACAACAAAACATACAAAACAATCAATTAAAATGCAAGTTAAAATACAATTTAAAGTTTAAAATGCAGCCTCATTTTTAAGTAGCCCACCAATAAAACCATAAAGGAATAAAACATCAGGGTTAAACTAAAACCAACCCAAAGGCCAGGCGGAACAGCTCCGTCTTGCAGGCCCTGCGGAAAGATGCCAAATCCCGCAGGGCCCTGGTCTCTTGTGACAGACCGTTCCACCAAGTCGGGGCCAGTACTGAGAAGGCCCTGGCCCTAGTTGCTGCCAGCCTAGCATCTTTATGGCTCGGGACCTCCAAAATGTTATTATTTGAGGACCTTAAGGTCCTACACGGGGCATACCAGGAGAGGCGGTCCCTTAGGTACGAGGGTCCTAGGCCGCCCGGTTGAGATCTACTCCCAGCTATGTGGAGCAGGCGGTTTTGGGGTGGTTAGCCTCTGGTGTGGGGCGGGCCCTCTGCACGCGCTCAGAGGCCATGCTGTCGAAATCAGCACGCGTTCCCGTTTTGGACTCCGCCTGTGCCGTCCACACACAACCCTTAGTCCCTTTTGTAAAGCAGCCATTCCCACGCTTTTCTCTTCCTCCCTCTCCCCCCCCCCCCCGCCCGGCCCCGATCCGGTTTTGTGTCCTCCAGGAGGCGTTGCCCCCGCCGAGCACCTGATCCGGGTGGAAGGGAACTGCCAGGCCCAGTACTTATCGGACCTGAACACCAAGCGCCACAGCGTCGTCGTTCCCTACGAGGCTCCCCAGGTTATCGAAATTGGGGCGTTGGGGGAGGGGGGAGGGGGCATGGACCGGGGAAAGATCCCTGGATCACACTGGAGATCTACCCTTGCGTTCAGCTGTCGCGGCTGCCGGTGCCGTCGGGCCAGGATCGGTGCAATAGGGTCAAGCGGTCTTGTCCTGGTGAGCTGCCAAGTTCTGCTGCCAGCTGAAGTTCCCAAACTGTGTTTGGAGGCGGAGTGATTTTATTCTGTGTTGACAGCGAAACCTCGGTTGTCGAACTGTAATCCGTTCCGGAAGACCCGTTCGACAACAGAGGCACAATTGCCGGCCGGCAAAATCCATTGACAGAGATGGAGAACCGCGCCGTCCGGCGTCCGAGGCGTGTTCAAAAACGGAAGTGTTTGGGTTCTGACGCTTTCGACAGCCGAGGTTCCGCTGTGTTTTTAATGCTGTGAACTGCCCGAGATCTTCGAATGAAGGGCTATAGCATGCACGTTTAATTAATAACATTAATTATAATTATAATATAGGGACGCGGGTGGCGCTGTGGGTTAAACCACAGAGCCTAGGGCTTGCTGATCGGAAGGTCGACGGTTCGAATCCCCGCGATGGGGTGAGCTCCCGTTGCTCGGTCCCTGCTCCTGCCCACCTAGCAGTTCGAAAGCACGTCAAAGTGCAAGTAGATAAATAGGTCCTGCTCCAGCGGGAAGGTAAACGGCGTTTCCGTGCGCCGCTCTGGTTCGCCAGAAGCGGCTTAGTCCTGCTGGCCACATGACCCGGAAGCTGTACGCTGGCTCCCTCGGCTGGTAAAGCGAGATGAACGCCGCAACCCCAGAGTCGTCTGCGACTGGACCTAATGGTCAGGGGTCCCTTTACCTTTATAATTATAATACAATGTGGCTTGCAAAGAAAATTACACACTTTCTCCCTGCTAATAATAGTAATAGTAATAGTAATAGTAATAGTAATAGTAATAATAATAATAATAATAATAATAATAATAATATTCTTGCATTGCACCTTGCAAAGAAACTCCCCCCCTCCCGTTCCTCTCCCCTTGAATAGTCTGGGGGGGAGATCAGCAGGTGCCTAGGCCCCAATCCCTGCACCCTGTTTGCCTTTCAGCTGGGGACGGAGAGCAGCAAGATCCTCTACAACTTCATGTGCAACAGCTCCTGCCAGGGGGGCATGAACCGGCGCCCCATCTTGATAATCATCACCCTGGAGACCCGTCTGTGCGTAAAATGCTTCTCATCCTCTTCTTCTCTTCTCCCCCCCCCCGACACCTCAATGCCCCCAAAGGAGGGCCCCCGAGAGTGCATTTGGGGCTCTGCCTCCTGGGTTCCAGGACTCCTGGGTTCTCTGGGAAGGATGAGGGGAGCCAGCGCCCCGGGTCTGTGGCCAGGAGAGGGGGCTCAGAGCTCCTGTTTGCAGATAAGAGAGGTCACAGGCAACGTTGAAGCAAACCCGTAACTCTAGAACCAAATTTCTCGAGAGATCTGAGGACCAGCCTGACAGTCACTGTTAAAATTTCTTTGGTGCTTGGCTCTAGATCAGGGGTCGGCAACCTAAGGCCCGTGGGCCAGATGCGGCCCAATCACCTTCTCAATCCGGCCCACGGACGGTCCGGGAATCGGCGTGTTTTTACATGAGTAGAATGTGTCCTTTTCTTTAAAATGCATCTCTGGGTTATTTGTGGGGCATAGGAATTCGTTCATTTCCCCCCACAAAATATAGTCCGGCCCCCCACATGGTCTGAAAGATGGTGGATGGCCCGCGGCTGAAAAAGGTTGCTGACCCCTGCTCTAGATCCTTGCTCTAGCTATGGGTCCAGGGTTGGGGGGTGGGAGAAGGGTGGCCAGTGGCCCTAGAGATCTGTGGCGGTGGGTGGGTACTGTTCCTGTTGAACCTCAAGGAAGGGGGGTCCTGCCCAAATCTGGCCACAGCGGTACCTTGGTTCTCAAACTTTAATCCGTTCCGGAAGTCCGTTCCAAAACCAAGGTGCGCTTTCCCATAGAAAGTAACGCAAAACGGATCAATCCGTCCCAGACTTTTAAAAACAACCCCTAAAGCAGCAATTTAAACATGAATTTTACCATCGAACGATACCATGGATCCATAAAATGAAAGCAACAAACAATGTACTACAGTCACACAATCAGTAGCTGAACTGGGTTCTGCACAGTCACAAAAACAAAACAAAAAGAGCCGCAAAAATGCAAAATAAATAGCAAAAACAGACAGATGTCAGCGTAACACTCAAATAAGAAGCTTAACACTCAAAACGGAGCATGTTCGGCTTCCGAAAAGAGTTCGCAAACTGGAACACTTACTTCCGGGTTTGCAGTGTTTGGATATCAAGTTGTTTGGGTACCAAGGCGTCTGAGAACCAAGGTACCACTGTAATATTTTAAAACCCTCGAACTCTTTCTTTGCCTGCATGGAGAGCCTAGTTTCCGGCGGTAAAACCCCATTCATTGCTTCGTCCCTTCCTGCCCCTGCCACCTGCATGCGGCCCTCGGAAGTCTTCTCCAGATGAGAATGTGGCCCTTGAGCTACCAAAAAAAAAAAAAGGGTTTCCCTCGCCTACTGTGCGTGAAAAGTGATGTCTCCTCTCCTTCTCCCGGGCCTTTTCCCCGCAGGGGCCAGCTCCTTGGACGCCGCTGCTTCGAGGCCCGGGTCTGCGCCTGCCCAGGCCGGGACCGCAAGACGGAGGAAGAGAACTTCAAGAGAACGGCTTCCTCCGAAAGGAACGCCAAGAGGAGTAAACCCGACGCCGGCGGGAACGCCAAACAGTCCTCCGGAAGGAGCGCCAAGAGGAGTCGACAGGAAGCCGGCGGCGGGAACGCCAAACAGTGCAAGGATGAAGTGGAGGAGTCCCAGGAGTCGCAAGACTGGTTATCAGGGAGCCCAGGAGCGTGTAAGCAAGCCTGCTACTCATATATAATTTTTATTTATTTTCCATTTACTGGTAATAATACAGTGGTACCTCTGGTTAAGTACTTAATTTGTTCCGGAGGTCCGTTCTTAACCTGAAACTGTTCTTAACCTGAAGCACCACTTTAGCTAATGGGGCCTCCTGCTGCGGCTGCGCCGCCAGAGCACGATTTCTGTTCTCATCCTGAAGCAAAGTTCTTAACCTGAAGCATTATTTCTGGGTTAGCGGAGTTCTTAACCTGAAGCGTATGTAACCTGAGGCACCACTGTATACATTCACACCATCGACTTCCTTCCTTCCCTCCCGCCTCTCGGCTCTCAAAATTAACCTTTATATCATTGCATTTTGTGCGTTTTCCGATTCTAATTGCACTCATTACAGGTAGGTAGAACATTTCTCATTATGAGTCTTCAGACAACCCCGCTAGTGATGTCAATTGCTTACAATAGTCTTTCAGATACCGTATAAAGTTACTCCAGTCCTTTTGGAATACAGTGGTACCTTCTGGTTACGTACCTGATCCGTTCTGGGGTGCCCTTCTCACCCTGAAAAGTACGTAACCAGGGGCTTCCGGTCGACGTGCCGGAGGAGAAGGTCGGGGGGACATGTCGCTCCATGACATTCCCCCGTCCGACTGGGAAAAGGGGACATCGCGCCAGCGCCGCGACCCCCAAAACCCCCGGGAAGGGCGTCCCGGGGTCTAATGGACCCGCACCGGCTCGGACGCCGAACCAGCTCCCCGGGAGACCGCAGCAAGGGCTCCCGAGCGTGAGCGGGCGGCGGAGCCTCAGGGTCCTCAAACTCCTCGTCGGGCGAAGCTGCGAGACCGACTCTTCTGAGCGCGCCGATTTCTCCAAGACCTGTAATTTGGAATCGTGAGTAAAATGTATTTGGATTGAATTCGGACTGGATTTGGACTGGATTGGAACGAAAACACGGAGGTCCGTTCCTTTCCATTGTTACAGTGAAGCAGGAAATAGATACAGTTGCATTGAAAAGGAATGAATTGACTTTTTTGTTATACGGCTTTAAATTAACCCTTGAGCCTCCCCTGGTCCTGAGGGAAGCAGAAGGAACTGTGATAGATCTGTGGATTTTTTAAGCTGAAAAGTTTGTGAACTGTTATAAGAACAAAAAGTTGGAAAAAGTTTTAAAAGTTTTAAAAGTATAAAGACTGTGATCAAAGAAAATGGCGATGAAACCGGATATTACTTGGCAAACTGTGCTGGAGAAGATGCAGGAATACATTGCGGAACTGAGAGAGAGGAATGCGATGGGAAAGACTACGGATGAGATAAGGCCAAACCCAAACACTGTGCCTGCTGAACCAGATGAACAAATAACTAAGGAAGTGACAGGACCCGTCAAGGCTAGACAACGAAAGATTATTTTGCCAAACATCAGCTGCAGGAAAAGATTCTACAACCGGAAGAGAAAATGTGCCGCCACTCCAAGAAGCAAGAGAAGAATCATAAGAAAAAACAGCACATTGACATCTACTGACAAGCAGCCGAAGGGAAGCCGAGACGAACTGAACATGAATTGGGAAGGCAGGACACAGTTTTTGGAAAAGGCCTGTTTGGAGGATGCAATGCAGGACTCATGTTGGTTTTGGGCCTCTCCACCAGCAGGAATAGGATAAGAACTGTCAAAGTAGGGCCTGACTTGTGGATTTATGGTTTTTGACTTATGGACACGCCAGAGACTGTTTAAAGATTATGATATATAAGTGAATGATAAGTACTTTTATGTTTAAGATGATAAGTATGACAAGTAGTGAATAATGCAAATAATAGCTGCTTGTCCGGGGACCGGGGGAGGCAAGAGGGATGTAGATGAAGATATATAAGTGATTTAAGATATGGGATGTTTAAAGATTGAAGATTGATTTCAGGAAAATAATTATTTGATTATGAAATTAGAAACCTGTTAAAACTTGTTAAATGCTATCAGATGGAAAATAATGGAGTGGGCGAGAGGAAGCCTGACAATGATTGTAATACAAGTGAGCTGGCCTGAATCGGGGCCAGACAATATTGAAAAATCAATAAAAATTATTTTAAAAAAAAAAGAAAAGTACGTAACCAGAGCGGCGATATCACGCTTCTGGTTTTTTAACAAAAGTATTTCTAAATGCAAGCCTGCTACTCTCAATGTAATTCTCTCCCTCTGTACTAGGGTTGGGTTTGGGTTGGGGTTTTTTTTAGGGCGGAGGGCACTTTTAAATGGGGACGCATATATAGTGGTATCTTGGTTCCTGAACTCCAATCCATTCTGGAAGTCCGTTCGACTTCCAAAACATCCGCAAACCAGAACACTTACTTCCAGGTTTGCGGCGTTTGGGAACCGATTTGTGCGGGAGCCAAGCCGTCTGGGAAGCAAGGTACCGTGTTTCTCCTAAAATAAGACACCGTCTTATATTCTTTTTCCCTCCAAAAAAACACAGTATGGCTTATTTTCGGGGGATGTCTTATTTTTTTTTTATTATGACCAATATTTTATTGGATCTTGTTTGATGAACCACAGACATTAACTATTTGTACTGATTCTTCCTCCAATAATTTGAATGTAAACCAGTCATCTGACAATTATGACTTCTTTGATAGACCATTAATTCAAAGTAGAAAAGTACCAGTGTGCTATGCTTCTTTTAACAATTACAAAAACCATCCCACAGTATACAGCAGGTGTGAGCAACTTGTTTGCCTCTGGGGACGATACTGGCATACGCTGGGCATATCTTTCCATTATATATTCAAATTTATTTGAAAAGGCTAAAAATTTAAGGAAACAAAGCTAAATTTAAAGTAACTGAAGTCCTGCATAAAAATAGCTTTAAAGGGCCACATGTAAATTGCAAGTTGCCCACCCTGGCCTCTGGAATGTTAAGGCTGCAATCCTATGCACACTTATTAAAGAATAAGTACCACTGAAATCAGTGGGATTTAGTTCTAAGTAAACATGTATAGGCTAGCACTGTAAGTAATCAATATTTTGAAATTTCTCCTTAATCTAACATTCCATTAATTGCTGGTTATATAGAGAGACAACCAGTACATGATTTTTACCTTTTAAAAACAAAGCATTTACACTCAAAACTACGTTAAATGGGATATTGAGGGAGGGATCCCCTCATGCTTAAAAAATGTCTTTTCTAAAACCACTAAAAAACTTGCATTTACAAAATAGTTGAAGTGACAGGTTTAGCAGACAGGCGTGCAGATCGCCTTTTTGGCTCTTCTTCAGCGGCGTTCACCTTTCTCTTCGGCATGGCGGAGTAAGCGGCGATGCCGAACGACGGCGCTCGGCTTTCCCTTGTGCTTTTATTTGTTCCCTAACGTCGGTCAGCGGGAGCGGTGGCGGCAGCGGCTGGCACTTCTTACTCCAGCCCCACTGGGAAGTCCGACTCTCACTCCTGCGCACAGACCAAGAGTGTGGCCGCCCGCCCGCCCATCTGACCCCCCTTCTCCTTCTGCGACCATCCCAGCAGCGCCAGCGGCACCGCAACAGGATCCGGAACGGGGCTTCAAGCGCCGCGCGCTGCGGCTGCTGCTGGCTCCCGCCGGATCGGGGGGTTCCAGCACCGCGCGCTGCTGGCTCCCGCCGGATCGGGAGTGCAAGCGCAGCGCGCTGCAGCTGCGGCTGGCTCCCGCTGGATCGGGGGTTCAAGCACCGCACGCTGTGGCTGGCTCCCGCCGGATCAGGGCTTCAAGCGCCGCGTGCTGCGGCTGAGTCTGGAACGGGGGTTCAAGCGCCGCGCGCTGCGGCTGCTGCTGGCTCCCGCCGGATCGGGGCTTCTGGGTCCCAATTCCTTTGTGCCCTCCGGAAATGCGCCCACCTTACCAGGTATCACCACGTCTTATTTTCGGGGTATGGCTTATATTTTGTGACCCCTTGAAAATCCTGCTATGCCTTATATTTTAGGCATGTCTTATATTATGAGAAACACGGTACCACTGTATAATATTTGTTCCTCTTCAACCAGGCCTTTGGCTGATGGACACCTTTCACATGTGAGATTTTTATTGTTGTTCCACATTTTGCGTTTCAGCCGTTGCAAACCGCAATGAGAGCTGCGCGTGAAGCCGGGGGGGGGGGGGCGTACAGATTTTAATAAATAAAATAAATCGTATTGGAAAAGCGAAAAGCTACCAAGCAAAAAAGAATGGCTTTTTAAAGTCATAGATTATATCGAATTAGCTATATCAGGCACGTCCAACAGGTAGATCACGATCTACTGGTAGATCATGGGGGTGTTCCTGGTAGATCTCCAGTCTCTCGGGGATCTCCTCCCCCACCCCCAAATAAAAAGTTTTTTAAAAAAGGAATAAAAAAGCTCAACAACTACTGTTTCATAAAAAAAAAAGTTCAACCACTTCCTAAGAACAGCTGAACAACTTTGCCTTTCCCAAAAAAGCTCAGCAACATTTGGTTCCTAGCCAAAAATGGTGTCCATCAGATTAAGGTCCACTATTTGACCCTGGATTCAGGACCCTAAACTGTGTTTTATATAATCGACTTTTGATTATGTTCTGTGCATATCACAATGCTCATTCAGTGTCATTCATTCATATATTCCATTTCCTTCATTCATTTTCTTCCTTAAAAAAAGCTGAACAACTCTGGCTTCCCAGAAAAAGCCCAACCACTTTGATCCATCCAACGACAATGGGTAGATCACTGCCAGTTTTTTTACACTATGAGTAGATCGCAGCCTCATGGGTGTTGGATGTCCCTGAGCTATATTATCGGAAAAGGTTAAAGAAAATCCCAGAAGTAGGGTCGCTGAAGAGGGGGGCAAATTTTTGGGTTATCTAAAAAAGAGGTGTGACCTGAATAGGCTACATGCTCTGCAATAGCTCTTGCAGAAAATTGTCAGCTAGTGAAAAACTAATTTTTTAGCAAAATAAATACCAATCAAATGGATCTTTAACATTTGGTTTCAGACCTTAAAAAAAAAAGGAAAACAATAACAGCAACAGGAATATGGTAATTGGAATTGGAATATTATATTATATATGAGTTATCATGTGATGCAGTGGAGTGCTACTTGAGGGAAGTCAATTTAGATACAAAATCTACACAAAATTAAGTATGAAAAAAAATATGTATCAGTTGGTTTGTTTATAGACTATTATTTAGTTGCTGGAGATAAAGAATCCACTGTATTATGAAGAAATCTGTGTAGACATGCATAATAATTTTTTTATTTATGTATACATTTTTGTGTTTGTTAGTTTTTGCCCTTTTTTTCTTTGGTGATCTCTTTTCTTTCTCTTTGTAAAATGAAAAATGAATAAACAGAAATTGAAAAATAAAATAAACCGACCGTTCCTCCCGTCCCTTCACGCAGCTTTCTCTCAGAGCAGCGATCCGGGAGGCTCCAAGAAGCGGATCGTGGACGCTCCCAGCGACGTCGGCCCCAGCCCTGAAGGAAGAGTTTACACCATCCAGGTGACTTTTGCAGGGGCGCCGGGAAAGCCTTGCGCAAATGTTTGCGCCGAACTTCACCTGTTCGGCTTAAGTGTCCCCCCTCTGGCTGCAAGGGGGCTGCAAGATGGCTGCTCCGTGGTTCGGCTGCTGGCTTGAAATTCTGCCCTTGAGAGGGGAAGAAGGGGGAGAGATTTGGGCAGCAGGTCTGGAAAAAGGCAGGGGGGTGTGGGAGCCCAGAGGCAGAGGTGTGTTTGGATCTTCGCCTCGGGCCGCCTTCGCACCATAGCTGTCAACCCTCCCTTTTTTTGCGGGTAGCTCCCTTATTCCGGGACCCAGGTGGTGCTGTGGGTTAAACCACAGTTCGAATCCCCGCGACGGGGTGAGCTCCCGTTGCTCGGTCCCTGCTCCTGCCAACCTAGCAGTTCGAAAACACGTCAAAGTGCAAGTAGATAAATAGGTACCGCTGCAGCGGGAAAGTAAACGGCGTTTCCGTGCGCTGCTCTGGTATGCCAGAAGCGGCTTAGTCATGCTGGCCACATGACCCGGAAGCTGTACGCCGGCTCCCTCGGCCAATAATGCAAGATGAGCGCCGCAACCCCAGAGTCGGTCACGACTGGACCTAATGGTCAGGGGTCCCTTTACCTTTTACCCTTGTTCCAATGCCATTTCCCGCTGCTATCCCGGATTGTTGATCTCCCTTAAATTTCCCGGATTTCCAAGGAAGCAGCTCCTCTCCCTCCCTGCCGGCCAGGGAGGCTCCTCAGCTGCGTTGCTCGGCTGCCAATAAGGAGTCTGAGACCGACTGGGGGTGGAGCTTGCATGCCTTGTGCAGCCAGACCCTCACGCCCAACCAGACAGACAGACAGCCTGCCGTCTATGTGCTCGCTCTTTCGCTCACCCGTTCGTGCGCAGCCTCTGGAGCGCAGGGTGGCAAGGCTACTTGGTGCCATTGCACCGCCCTCGCGGCATCCCTTATTTTCAAATCCGAAAGTTTGAAAAAATCCCTTATTTTCAAATTCGAAAGTTGACAGCTATGAGCTCTGGCGCAGAGGGCCGCAACCCTAGAGTCGTCCACGACTGGACCTAATGGTCAGGGGTCCCTTTACCTTTACCTGTGAAATGTTTAAAGATGAATAAAGTTAATTTTTTAAAAAAGGAAAGGTATAAATAAATACGATAGGAGCAATTAATAACAACAATATTCCCTCCTTCCTTTCCAGACCCGTGACCGGAAGCTGTACCAGCTGCTGAGAAAAATAAAAGAGGCCATTGAGTTTCAAGATTTCATGAAGCAAAACAAGGAGCAGGCAAAACTGTGAGTGGTTGAACGCTGCCTCCTTTGCCCTTCCCCTGACTTCTACATGCCAAGCACGTGTCCTACTCTCGTGCTGCATGCTTTCCCCCCAAGGGTTAGCTGAGCAGCAGCAGCCCCTCAGAAAAGTCCGTCCGGCTTGTGGGGAGGGCAGTTTGGGTGGCTACTCGCAGGTGTACGTCGTCCTCCATCTTGCCAGGTCCATCACCAGTCTGGTCAGATTGGAGTGTGGGGCTTTCGCCTTGCTTGTTTTTTGCGGGGTGCAGCGGGGCTCGCTGACCCGAGCCGCTCGAGGCCCGTTACGCCCTGCCTTAAGAGCTTGCTGATTCCCGCCTCCCCCATAATGGCTGCTCGCTCCTCCAGTTATGGGTGTTCTCACCCGAAGAAATAGAGAAAGCTTGGTTTAGAGAATTGGGCCAAAGCAAACAAGATGAATTTTAACAGGGAGAAATGTAAAGTACTACACTTGGGCAAAAAAATGAAAGGCACAAATACAGGATGGGTGACACCTGGCTTGAGAGCAGTACATGTGAAAAGGATCTAGGAGTCTTGGTAGACCACAAACTTGACATGAGTCAACAGTGTGATGCAGCAGCTAAAAAAGCCAATGCAATTCTGGGCTGCATCAATAGGAGTACAGCATCTAGATCAAGGGAAGTAATAGTACCACTGTATTCCGCTCTGGTCAGACCTCACCTGGAATACTGTGTCCAGTTCTGGGCACCACAGTTCAAGAAGGATACTGACAAGCTGGAACGTGTCCAGAGGAGGGCAGCCAAAATGGTCAAAGGCCTGGAAACGATGCCTTATGAGGAACGGCTTAGGGAGCTGGGTATGTTTAGCCTGGAGAAGAGAAGGTTCAGGGGGGATATGATAGCCATGTTCAAATATATAAAAGGATGTCATATAGAGGAGGGAGAAAGATTGTTTTCTGCTGCTCCTGAGCAGAGGACACGGAGCAATGGATTCAAACTACAAGAAAGAAGATTCCACCTCAACATTAGGAAGAACTTCCTGACAGTAAGAGCTGTTCGACAGTGGAATTTGCTGCCAAGGAGTGTGGTGGAGTCTCCTTCTTTGGAGGTCTCGAAGCAGAGGCTTGACAGCCACCTGTCAGGAATGCTTGGATGGTGTTTCCTGCTTGGCAGGGGGTTGGACTGGATGGCCCTTGGGGTCTCTTCCAACTCTACGATTCTATGATTCTATTATAGGAGACGGGAGGTGGCAGAACGTATAAAAATGCTGTTTTAGACGGCAAAGTTGCAATCTCAGCAGGTGGCAAGTTGAAATGCAAGCAAACACCTTGAATGAAGAGTAAAAGATTCGCTAACTCTTTCCCAAGAGGCCTGGGCATAAACGAGAAGGGGAGAGAAGTATATCTGTCCTGAAAGCAAAGTATCTCAGGCTTCATTTGTGTCTCGTGGAGCGATGGAGGCCACAAAACCTTTGCATCTTGCAGTTTTTAAATTACCTTTCTGCCAGTGCAGAGACCCCTGACCATTAGGTCCAGTCGTGTCCGACTCTGGGGTTGCGGCGCTCATCTCGCTTTACTGGCCGAGGGAGCCGGCGTACAGCTTCCGGGTCATGTGGCCAGCATGACAAAGCTGCTTCTGGCGAACCAGAGCAGCGCACGGAAACGCCGTTTACCTTCCCACCAGAGCGGTACCTATTTATCTACTTGCACTTTGACCTGCTTTTGAACTGCTAGGCTGGCAGGAGCAGGAGCTGCTAGGCTGGCAGGAACGGGAGCTCACCCCGTCGCGGGGATTCGAACCGCCGACCTTCCGATCGGCAAGCCCTAGGCTCTGTGGTTTAGACCACAGCGCCACCCGCGTCCCAGATTAATTAGGGTTGCCAAATTGTTCGGCCCTTGTAAACGGCGCACAGGCGGAAATCGCTGAAATGCCGGGAAGTGTAGATTATGGCGGATTTCTTTTATAAAAACCCTCAGCGCTGTTAACTGGTAGGTACAACAAGACTCCATTTGATCAAAGATTATGCCCATGTAACAATAAAGAGATTGAAACTATAGGGCATGTTCTGCTACACTGCGCATTATACCGAGAGGCGAGAAAAGAGCTAATTCAACCGCTCCTAGTTATACAACCCGGTCGATCAGAAGAAGCTTATACCAACTATCTGCTAGCTGACACAAACATAGAGACCACTAGGGCTGTAGCTAAGTATTGCTACTTGGCGACAAGAATAAGACAAGCTAAGATGAAAGCAACCACCAAAGATCATGATGCCAGTCAATCCACAGCAGATGGAGAGGCGACAGAGACTTAATTTTTAATAACCTTGTTTTTAACAGTCAATTTTAAAACTGTGACATATTTTAACATTATTATAAGAGATAGAAATCTTACTTATGAACTGAATTGTATTATTTATTGCTGGTCGTTGGCCGTATTAAAGTTTACTACTACTACTTTTATAAAAAAAATAGCTCAAAAACTCCAGATTTTTTCACTTTTTGAAATATCGCAACCCTAGATTAACACCTGCCCCCTCTCCTCCTCTCTCGTCTAGGCTCCGGAAGAAGACTCTGTTTGTGAAGGACAACTGAATAGGGGCGCTGCTTCTCCCCACCCCCCTATTTTATTCCCTCCCCCCTCACTCCTCATCCCATTCCCCCCCCCCAAAAAAAGTCCCTTCTTTTGGTTGAGCCATTCCCCAGCATCCTGATTGGGCCAGGTCACAGCAGTGCTGAACCCTCCCTGGACCAATCAGGGTTCCCCTAATAGCTGCTGTGGGAGGGGCGCCTCTTTCTATCGCCCCTCCTGCCGTCAAATGGTTTGCGGCAGGCTATGTTCTCAAAACTGCACAAGACAACTGCCATTTTGAACTGCCTCACTGAGGACTAGACTGTTCCTCTTACAAAACTTTTTTTTATATAAAAATAGAGTCTCTCGCCAGTATTCCTTTTTTATTTTTATTTTTGTTTTACAAAAGAGCTGCTGCTTAGTTAGTAACACGGGGGGGCGGGGGGCTGCAACCTGCCCCACCTATATTCCCCCCCAGGTGAGGGCTTGCTAAGGAGCGGGAACGGTAGCTCTCGTTTCCAGAGGGGGGGCTCCCACCCCCAATTTACTTCAGTATTAGACTGCGGAGACCCGGCTATACTCCGCATTCCTTGACAGCGCAGCCTTTCCCCAACCTGGTGCGCCCACCGGGCGCTCTGTACTACAATTCCCAGCGCTCTGAGCTGGCCCATCTCTGTTGGGAGTTGAGCACCAGAACATCTGGAAAGGCGCACCAGGTTGGCAGTGGCTGCGCTGGGGAGGAGAAGAGGGGGGGGGGGTTCCCAAATAAAACACAGGTGAAACTCGAAAAATTAGAATATCGTGGAAAAGTCCATTTATGTAAGCAATTGTTTTCATTAGCTACTGGAGTTTAATATATGAGATAGATTCATGACATGCAAAGCGAGATATGTCAAGCCTTTATTTGTTATAATTGTGATGATTATGAAAACCCCCAAGTTGAGATTGTTACTTTGGGGTTCTCATCAGCTGCACGCCACAATCATCACAATTATAACAAATAAAGGCCTGACATATCTCGCTTGGCATGTCATGGGTCTATCTCATATATTCGTTTCACCTTTTAAGTTGAATTACTGAAAGAAACGAACCTTTCCACGATATTCTAATTTTTCGAGTACAATCAGGGAAGGTAGAAAAAACAAAACCCAAAACTACAATAATCTGATGCATTAGCAAACTCTCTCATGAATGAAATTGTCCCGAAGTTTAGCAACGCCCTCTCCTTTTCCCCTCCGCCTCCCCCCCCCCCGGTTAATTGCTTTGTAGTTTATTTTATATGCTTCGATTTTCCTTGCATGGCTTTTTGTAGGAATCTCTTTTTTTGTACTTTAATAAAAGATCGACTTTGGGTCCTGTTCCTGTTTTTTCTCGTAACGTCCCTCCGAGCAGTATTTCCGAGCGCAACTCTAAATCGGGGGGTGGGGACACCCCAGATGTTTGTTTTCATATTATTTTGTTGTTGCTTATTTCTTTTATCGGTCGCCCTTTGCCATAAGCTGAACATTGCTTTTCATTCTGGTTTTTTTTAAAATAATAATAATAATAATAATAATAATAATTATTATTATTATTATTATTATTATTATTATTATTATTTATTTGTACCCTGCCCATCTGGCTGGGTCCCCCCAGCCACTCTGGGCGGCTTCCAGCAAACATTAAAATGCATCAAAATGTCACAGATTAAAAACTTCCCTGAACTTCAGGTATTTTCTAAATGTCATGTAGTTGTTTATCTCTTTGACATCTGAAGGGAGGGCGTTCCACAGGGCGAGTGCCACCACCGAGAAGGCCCTCTGCCTGGTTCCCTGTAGCTTCGTTTCTCGGAGTGAGGGAACCGCCAGAAGGCCCTCGGAGCTGGATCTCAGTGTCCGGGCTGAACGGTGGGGGTGGAGACGCTCCTTCAGGTCTACTGGGCCTTTGAGGCCGTTTAGGGCTTTCAAGGTCAGCACCAACACTTTGAATTGTGCTCGGAAACGTACTGGGAGCCAATGTAGTTCTCTCAGGACCAGTGTTACGTGGTCTCGGCGGCCGCTCCCAGTCACCAGTCTAGCTGCTGCATTCTGGATTAATTGCAGTTTCCGGGTCGCCTCCAAAGGTAGCCCCACGTAGAGCGCATTGCAGTAGTCCAAGCGGGGGATAACCAGAGCATGCACCACTCTGGCGAGACAGTCTGCGGGCAGGGAGGGTCTCATCCTGCGTACCAGATGGAGCTGGTAGACAGCTGCCCTGGACACAGAATTAACCTGCGCCTCCATGGACAGCTGTGAGTCCAAAATGACTCCCAGGCTGCGCACCTGGTCCTTCAGGGGCACAGTTACCCCATTAATAATAATAATAATAATAATAATAATAATAATAATAATAATAATGGAATGTCAAACAACTTCTAGCCACAAAAATTAAGGTGCGTCCCCAAAAACATACACCTGGGGCATCGAAAGAGGTGCGTCTTCAGAGTCCTCTGAAATCTGGGCAATGAAGGTGTTGGGTGCACCTCTGCTGGGGGGAGGCAGCCCCATAGCATTGTCTCCTCTGCCTTTTTTATATCCCTTCACCTAAAGATCTCAGGGCGCTCCCTCCCTACAACCACCCTGCGAGGTAGGTTAGGAGGTCGCAGCGACTCTTGCACCATACCACACCAACTTTCAGCTTGCTGCGCTACAACTCCCAGACTGTCGAAAACAGGCAACCGCCGCGACGAAGACCAACCACTTTCTTTAAAAGCACTCGGTTCCCCAAAGCCTGTTGGAAAAAGAAAATGTCTTCACCTGCCATCGAAAGGACTGCAAGGAAAGGAGCCAGTGTGGTGTGGTGGTTAAGAGTGGTAGACTTGTAATCTGGGGAACCGGGTTCGATTCCCCGCTCCTCCACATGCAGCTGCTGGGTGACCTTGGGCTAGTCCCACTTCTCTGAAGTCTCTCAGCCCCACTCACCTCACAGAGGAAGGGAAAGGAGAATGTGAGCCGCTTTGAGACTCCTTTGGGTAGTGATAAAGCGGGATATCAAATCCAAACTCCTCCTCCTTCTATAAACTTCTCCAGGAAGGGAGTCGGCACTGAAAAGGCCCTGTCTAACCATCGCCACCAAGTATTCCTGGGAGGGTGGCAGGACAGAGAACGGCCTCCCCCCAAAGATGGCAGAGCCTGGGCAGATTCATGGGGGAGAATTTGGTCCTTCAGAGAACCTAAGTCAGATAGGGATTTCTTGGTCACAACCAGCGCTTGGAATTGTGCCCAGATTTCTTTGGCGATCCCTCATAGCCGAGTAAGACTGTCTCCCATAAACACGGTCTTAACAGTGAGTGTAAGTGACTGGAGGCCAATTCTGGATCCACACGTCCTTCCACGGTGGGGACATCGGTTTCCGGGCGGGAGTTGATCACGGTGAGGGTTTGCCAAGCGTGCCTTCCTCTTAGCACGTTTCTCCCTTGTGTCCTGAGTTCAAGTGTCTTCAAAGCCCATGACACCTTTGGTCAAGGCTGTTCTCCAACTGGAGCGCTCGCAGGAAAGTGTTTCCCAATTGTCGGTGTTTATACTACATTTTTTTATTTGCCTTGAGAGAGTCTTTGAACCTCTTTTGTTGACCGCCAGCATTACGCTGTCCATTTTTCAGATCAGAATAGAGTAGTTGCTTTGGAAGACGATCATCAGACATCTACACAACATGAATAGTCCTACGAAGCTGATGTTGAAGAATCATCGCTTCGACACTGGGGATCTTTGCTTCTTCCAGTACACTGCCATTAGTTCGCCTGTCTTCACAAGTGGGTGGCGCTGTGGGTTAAACCCCAGAGCCTAGAGCTTGCCGATCAGAAGGTCGGCGGTTCGAATCCCCGCGACGGGGTGAGCTCCCGTTGCTCGGTCCCTGCTCCTGCCCACCTAGCAGTTCGAAAGCACGTCAAAGTGCAAGTAGATAAATAGGTACTGCTCCTGCGGGAAGGTAAACGGCATTTCCATGCACTGCTCTGGTTCACCAGAAGCGGCTTTGTCGTGCTAGCCACATGACCCGGAAGCTGTACGCCGGCTCTCAGCCAATAAAGTGAGATGAGCAACCCCAGAGTCGGTCACGACTGGACCTAATAGTCAGGGGTCCCTTTACTTCCCAAGTGATGTGTAAAAATTTCCGGAGACCCCATTGATGGAATCTTTCAAGGAGTTGGAGATGGCGTTTATAAGTGGTCCATGTTTTGCATGTTCCATGTTTCAGAAACAAGCTGATGTTGGTACCACCTGGAAATGTCAGAGATCAAACCAGGGGCTGTCCGCTTTCAATGCAAGTATCTTTAACTACAGCTCTTCCACCACACGGAGAAACCTCTGCCTGCTGAACAAGGGGAAATCCGAATTGTGGAGTTGGAAGAGACCCCCAACGGTCATTTAGTCCAACCCCCCTGCCATGCTGGAGTCGCAGCAAGCAAACCCTGGACAGAGACTGCCATCTGACCTGTTTAAAAATCTTTCCAAGCCCATCTTTCGTCGGAATATCCATTTCTTGCCCTGGTTTCAGGTCCTCCATCGTCCAGCCCTCCCAGCTGTTTTTTGAGGGTGGCGATTTGGCCGCCACAACAACAGCCTTGCAAGGCTGGCTTCCTTGGCCGCTGAACAAGTTGCCCAGGAGAGCGGCGCTGCAGTTCCCGCGCTGCGCCAGCAGGGGGCGGCGTCGCACAAGGCAGGAATGCGCCTCCCGGGGACCATTTTATAGCTGCGTCCATTCAAGAACAAAAATAGGACTCTTATGAATGGGAGATGCAGGATTGTAAAAAGGGGGGGGACGTGGGCTGAATGGAAGCAGAGGACACAGCTTGCCTTGGCCGCTGCCAAATCCCTGCTCTTCCCCCCACCATAAAGAAGTCTTGAGACCAACCCTCCCACCCTCAAGAAATTGGGTTTTCCCCTTCTATGCAAGGGGGGGGGGCTGAGCCAAGACACCCCACACCCTCCTTTATAGGAAAGTTCCCTGCAAAGCAGACCCCACACACGTCTTCTGTACCCGGCAACCTGGCGCCCCCCAGATATTTGTCACTGTCTTTTTTTTCTGCAAAGAGCTTGAGGCGGCGGTGGGGGGGGTTTCTTCCCCCTCATTTAACCCTCACAGCAACCTTGCGAGGTAGGCTGGGTTGAGAGGCAGCAGGCTGAGTGAGCTTGCTTTAATGCGGCAGAGTGGGGATTCGAACCTGGGCTCTCCCGGCTCCGGCACACTAACCACTAGGCCGCGCTGCCTGGGAGCTGTGGCCCAAAGCATCCGGAGGGCGCCAGGTTGGCAATGGCGGGGGGAAAGCAGCGGGTGGAGGAAAGGGAACGGAGCCCGGCTCTCCTCCTCTCACCCGAAGCGTTCCTCACCCCCCCCCAATCGCCCAGTCAGTGGGTGCTGCCAAGTTCCTACTGCAAAGAGCAGCCTGGCATCCTGCCCTTCCTTTGACCTTGAAGTAGCCCTGATGGGGAGGTAGCTACGGCCCGGCTTTTGCAGGGACAGGAGGGGAACGAGCCTGGTTTCATTTTACTCCATCTCGTTCCCTTCTGTTTCTCACACGCTCGGCCCACCTCGCAGGGTTGTTGTGTCAAAGAAAATAAATAATAACCAACAACAACAGATTGAGGTTGAATCCTGACAAGACAGAAGTACTGTTTTGGGGGGACAGGGTGCGAGCGGGCATGGGGGACTCCCTGTGTACCCTGAATGGGGTAGCTGTGCCCCAGGTGCGCAGCCTGGGAGTCATTTTGGACTCACAGCTGTCCATGGAGGCGCAGGTTAACTCTATGTCCAGGGCAGCTGTCTACCAGCTCCATCTGGTGCGCAGGATGAGACCCTACCTGCCCGCAGACTGTCTTGCCAGAGTGGTGCATGCTCTGGTTATCTCCCGCTTGGACTACTGCAATGCGCTCTACGTGGGGCGACCTTTGAAGGTGACCCGGAAACTGCAATTAATCCAGAATGCAGCAGCTAGACTGGTGACTGGGAGCGGCCACCAAGACCACATAACACCGGTCTTGAAAGACCTACACTGGCTCCCAGTACGTTTCCGAGCACAATTCAAAGTGTTGGTGCTGACCTTGAAAGCCCTAAACGGCCCCAAAGGCCCAGTATACCTGAAGGAGCGTCTCTACCCCCACTGTTCAGCCCAGACACTGAGATCCAGCACCGAGGGCCTTCTGGTGGTTCCCTAACTGCGAGAAGCAAAGCTACAGGGAACCAGGCAGAGGGCCTTCTCGGTGGTGGCACCCGCCCTGTGGAAAGCCCTCCCATCAGAGGTTAAAGTGATAAACAACTATCTGACATTCAGAAAATACCTCAAGGCAGCCCTATTTAGGGAAGTTTTTAACTTGTGATAATTTAATGTATTTTAATGTCTGTTGGAGGCCGCCCAGAGTGGCTGGGGGGACCCGGCCAGATGGGCGGGGTACAAATAAAAAAATTATTAAATTATTATTATTATAACAACAACAACCATCTGGCTGGGCTGCCCAGGCCGCTCTGGGTGGCTTCCAGCACACATAAGAACATAATAAAACTTCCCTATATATAATTTCTGCAGTTTATTAAAGTTTGTGGAGTCCTTTGGGGAGATTAGAATACGCTTTGTTCCCGAGAGCTCATCTATGGTGGACTATGAATGCAATAAATAAGCAATATCATGTCAGAAAAAAGCCATTTTGCAAGTGAGTGGTCTTATTTTACATTATTATTGGTGCAAAATACAAAAACCAGTCTGGAGGGTCCCTAAATATTGCGGTTTGGTGTATTTTATTGCAATTAAAGCCCATCTTTTTCTCAAGGAGTTCCAAGGGTGTCCTCCTGGAATAAATACAACAACCCTGCGAGGCGGGTTGCCCTGGGAGAGGCAGCGACTGTCGAGTGGGAGATTTGAACCCAGGTGGCGCTGTGGGATAAACCCCAGAGCCTAGGGCTTGCTGATCAGAAGGTCGGTGGTTTGAATCCCTGCGACGGGGTGAGCTCCTGTTGCTCGGTCCCTGCTCCTCCCCAGCTAGCAGTTCGAAAGCACGTCAAAGTGCAAGTAGATAAATAGGAACCGCTCCAGCGGGAAGGTAAATGGCGTTTCCTTACGCTGCTCTGGTTCGCCAGAAGCGGCTTAGTCATGCTGGTCACATGACCCGGAAGCTGTACGCCGGCTCCCTTGGCCAATAAAGCGAGATGAGCGCTGCAACCCCAGAGTCATCCGCGACTGGACCTAATGGTCAGGGGTCCCTTTACCTTTACCTCTCCCAGGTGCCAGCCAGACCCTCTAACCATCCTGCCACACCAAGGGCCACAACGCTTTATATGTAACACACAGACACACACCCAACTTTTTAAAACCAAGCAAGCCCTACACAATTCAGACCCCTAGAGGCCTTTCCCCTTACTCTTGGGTTGCCTGTGGGGCTGGTTTACTCATTTAAAAGCATTTCTAGACAGCTTAATATTAATACACAGTCCTATGGGTTTGCAACAGGGGGGGGGAACTAAGGTTGTTGTTCAGTCGTTCAGTTGTGTCCGACTCTTCATGACCCCATGGACCAGAGCACGCCAGGCACGCCTATCCTTCACTGCCTCACGCAGTTTGGCCAAACTCATGTTAGTAGCTTCGAGAACACTGTCCCACCATCTCGTCCTCTGTCGTCCCCTTCTCCTTGTGCCCTCAATCTTTCCCAACATCAGGGTCTTTTCTAGGGAGTCTGCTCTTCTCAGTACTGGAGCCTCAGCATCAGGATCTGTCCTTCCAGTGAGCACTCAGGGCTGATTTCCTTCAGAATGGAGAGGTTTGATCTTCTTGCAGTCCATGGGACTCTCAAGAGTCTCCTCCAGCACCATAATTCAAAAGCATCCATTCTTCAGCGATCAGCCTTCTTGATGGTCCAGCTCTCACTTCCGTACATTACTACTGGGAAAACCATAGCTTTAACTATACGGACCTTTGTTGGCAAGGTGATGTCTTTGCTTTTTTCACTAAGGTGAAAGCAGTTAAAAGAGCATTGTTATTTTTAAATAATATTAAATAAATAGTATTTTAATTGGAGGCCGCCCAGAGTGGCTGGGGGGACCCAGCCAGATGGGCGGGGTACAAATAATAAATTATTATTATTAAACAAAAGGATAAAATAGGAACAGGTTTCAAATGAACCGTCAGTGATATCAAGAGCTCTAACGGGGCTTATTTGCTTTATTGCCAGTTTGCCCCTCTCCCCACCCCTCAAAAGTTGATCCTTGGATCTTCTCATTGCCCCCCACCAAGGAAAAAACAAATGCACCCGCCGCCCAGGCTACACGGGAGAAAACAGAAGGTGGCAGGAGGCAATGGGCGTATTTATAGTCCCGCTATAAATACCAGTATGGTGCCGCGCTTTGCCGAGACCACAGGCCAGTGGGAAGCGGGGAGGGGGGGCGCTTGAGAGATGCTGTCTAAAGCTCCCCCTCCCTCCACGAAGGCCAGATAATCCCACCCCACCCCAAGGAAAATCCCATAAGCTGATGCTCTTCCTCTGTCCTTGCAGAAGGATTAGTCCGGGTTAACGCTTTCGGCCCCGGAGGTTGGCGGAAGTTGCACAGGTTCGGACAGAGGGACATTCTGGGTGGGGTCTTTTTTTGGTGGGGTGGGGGTTTGGGTACATGTGGGGTGGGGCCATGTGCAGCCATGATGCGCCCCTGTGGGTTTGCCTTTTTGCAGAGATGTTTTTATTTCATTTAATAACACAGAAGAAGAAGAGTTTGGATTTGATATCCCGCTTTATCACTACCCGAAGGAGTCTCAAAGCGGCTCACATTCTCCTTTCCCTTCCTGCCCCACAACAAACCCTCTGTGAGGTGAGTGGGGCGGAGAGACTTCAGAGAAGTGGGACTAGCTCAAGGTCACCCAGCAGCTGCATGTGGAGGAGCGGAGACTCGAACCCGGTTCACCAGATTACGAGTCTACCGCTCTTAACCACTACACCACACTGGCTCACAGAGAATCAATGTGCTTCCCCCCAATATGTTTAGGGGTACTCTCATTTTCCTGCTCATATTGAAATTGTTGTTGTTTAGTCGTTTAGTCGTGTCCGCCTCTTCGTGACCCCCTGGACCAGAGCACACCAGGCCCTCCTGTCTTCCACTGCCTCCCGCAGTTTGGTCAGACTCATGTTGGTCGCTTTGAGAACACTGTCCCACCATCTTGTCCTCTGCCGTCCCCTTCTCCTTGTGCCCTCCATCTTTCCCAACATCAGGGTCTTTTCCAGGGAGTCTTCTCTTCTCAGGAGGTGGCCAAAGTCTTGGAGCCTCAGCTTCAGGATCTGTCCTTCCAGTGAGCACTCAGGGCTGATTTCCTTCAGGATGGAGAGGTTTGATCTTCTTGCCATCCATGGGACTCTCAAGAGTCTCCTCCAGCACCAGAATTCAAAAGCATCAATTCTTCGGCAATCAGCCTTCTTGACGGTCCAGCTCTCACTTCCATACATCACTACTGGGAAAATATTGAAATACTGACCCTCAATGAGGCCAAACGTAGATTCACAAAATGTTTAGGGGTATGCGTCCCCCTGCGTCAACCTCCAGAAAAATAGCACTGCAGAGAACAGTTATAACAGGTGAGAATTAAGAGATCATATAGCATTATCAGGTTGGGAGGGGCCACGCGGGTCATCTAGTCTAACCCCCTGAAATGGAGGAGGGTTTTTTTGCACAAGGTGGGGCTCAAACCCATATACAGTGGTGCCCCGCAAGACGAAATTAATTCGTTCTGCGAGTCTTGTCGTCTTGCGAGTTTTTTCGTCTTGCGAAGCACGGTCCTGCGAACCACTAGATGGCGCTGTTTCCCATAGAAATGCATTGAAGCGCGGTTTCCCATAGGAATGCATTGGGAACTCGCAAGACGTTTTCGTCTTGCGAAGCAAGCCCATAGGGAAATTCGTCATGCGGAGCGACTTCAAAAATGAAAAACTCTGTCGTCTAGCGAGTTTTTCGTCTTGAGAGGCATTCGTCTTGCGGGGTACCACTGTACCTGAGATTTAAGAGCCCTGTGCTCTACTGACTGAGCTATCCTTCTGGAAAAGCCAAAATGTAAAATGTAGCATGAGTACAGTTGCTCATGGGTTCATAGAACAAATGTCCCAGGAAATAATATTGGGATTTTCTGATCGTCAAATGTAGTTTCGGGTTTGCCAGGCTCATGACGAGGGCAGTCTGAAAATGATGGTTCTGTTGCACAAGTAATAATCAATAAGGCCACGACTATTTATTTGCAATTTAGCAATCCACAAACATTGTATAATAGAATCGAGCACAAATCAGATATATCTGTAATAAAGGAATGTTCAGTCGTATAGAGAGAGAATGGAGGGACTTGTCAAATTATTATCTAGTTATAATCTCGATTGATGTGTGATTTTCTCCATTTTTGCTCTGTACCAGAATGAGTCCTCAGTGTACGGTTTTCGGCTGTTTTGGGCTGAGCTGCAATTATTATTTGAGCCGACAAGATAACCATAAGACCAGTTATTTTGACAATGCATCAACACTGCCATCGTCAAAAATACTCAGCGGCATTCATCTTGGACAGCAGACAGAAGTTCCTCTGGTCATACTTAGCGCTTTCTGTCAGAATTGAATCCCAAAAATCTCGCGCCGACTTACATCCCCATCACAATTGGTAATATGACTCAATACCTTGAGGAGCAGCAGGGCAGGCATCAATAGCACAGGTGCTGCTTCTAACACAGCAGCAGCAATGAGGCAAAGCTCCACCAGGTGAATTTCAGCCTGTTGGTTAGCTTTGGAGCAGGAGAGGCGAGGGTGGCGATAGCTATACTAACTGTTTCTCCGGGGAAAGAGTTGGGAACATTCTGTGCCGAAAGCCTTGGACCGCCCCCCGCCCCCCGCCCCCCCGGCCACAACACCCCCCTCCCCAAGCGGTCTTGCCCCTTCCATTCACAAAAGCCTGGAGGTTCCTGGGCCAGGTGCCAGGAGAGAGAAAGAGAGAGAGACGGATTCTGCAAGGATTTTATTTTTATTTACGTGGTGCAAAGAGTGCCATCCGTCCCCATACAGGCGAGGCACTGGGGGGGGACGGGACCCCAAGATTTACAGAAGCACAGGAAATATTTAGCAAGGACTCAGCATGCTCAGTGGGAACAGAATAAGACCCTAATTCTGGGCTGCGTGGAAAATGACTTTCTTTTTTCGTCTGCCCGGAACCCTGCAGCGTTCAGCTTCACTGAATGCCAATATTGGGAAAGAGAGAGAGGAGGGGGGGAGAGAGAGAGAGAGAGAGAGACTGATTATTGGCAGGGGCGTAGCAACGGGGGGGCGGGCCGCCCCAGGTTCCACCCCAGAGGGGGGTGACACTTTTTTTTAAAAAAAATTCTTTTTAAATTTTTTTTTAAATTTTTTTTTTTTTTAAATTTTAACTTCATTGAAAAAAAGAGATAATGGATACACACACAACCCCCCCCACACCTCACAAAGTGGCACAATCAGAGGGGGGTGACACTTTTTATTTTTTTATTTTTTTATCATTTATTATTATTATTTTTATTTTAACTTTATTGAAAAAAAAAGAGATAATAGACACACACACACACACACACACACACACACACACACAACCCCACACACCTCACAAAGTGGCACCATCAGAGGAGGTTTATTGGAAGCCAGGGGAGGGAGGGCTGGATATCCAGGACGAGGCAAGGGCTGGCTGGCAATGATCACCTCATCCCATGCTGCAACATTTTGTTGCAGCTTCTACTTCAGCCTTAACAAAATTCCCATTCCCCCTGCACACTCAAACACCCACAGTCTATCTTGCTTTACTCGCCAGAGTGGCGCATGTTCTGGTTATCTCCCGCTTGGACTACTGCAATGCGCTCTACGTGGGGCTACCTTTGAAGGTGACCCGGAAACTACAATTAATCCAGAATGCGGCAGCTAGACTGGGGACTGGGAGTGGCCGCCGGGACCACATAACACCGGTCCTGAGAGATCTACATTGGCTCCCAGTACGTTTCTGAGCACAATTCAAAGTGTTGGTGCTGACCTTGAAAGCCCTAAATGGCCTCAGCCTGAAGGAGCATCTCCACCCCAATCATTCAGCCCAGACACTGAGATCCAGCGCCGAGGGCCTTCTGGCAGTTCCCTCCCTGCGAGAAGCGAGGTTGCAGGGAACCAGGCAGAGGGCCTTCTCAGTGGTGGCACCCACCCTGTGGAACACCCGCCCATCAGATGTCAAGGAAATAAACAACTACCTGACTTTTAGAAGACATCCCTGCTTAGGGAAGTTTTTAATGTTTGATGTTTTATCGTGTTTTTAATATTCTGTTGGGAGCCGCCCAGAGTGGCTGGGGAAACCATGCCAGGTGGGTGGGGTAGAAATAATAAATTATTATTATTATTATTATTATTATTATTATTATTATTATTATTATTAATGAGTTTGTCCAAATGCAATTGCCTGCCCACCCACACCCGCCAACCTCTTCCAGAAACCCGAGACTTTCCTCCCCCCTGTCCAAGCTCTTCCGTGACCCAGAGCAACAGCACTGTAACAGACAGATTCCAGAGGAATCGCAAGCTTTAATCGGTATATCTCCGCTGGGGGTTGAATCTGGTACCTTCTGCATGCAAAGCGGATGCTCTGACTGCTGAGCTACAGCCCTTGCAGACCCCTTACACCGAGTCAGACCATTGGGGTCTGTAGTAAAAGGGGCCCATCTCTCGTCAAACTCTAAGCCCCTCCCCTTTTATAATAGTAGTAGTAGTAGTAGTAGTAGTAGTAGTAGTAGTAATAATAATAATAATAATAATAATAATAATAATAATAATAATAATAATTTATTATTTATACCCCGCCCATCTGGCTGGGTTTCCCCAGCCACTCTGGGCAGCTTTCAACAAAACATTAAAATACAATAATCTATAAAACATTAAAAGCCTCCCTGAACAGGGCTGCCTTCAGATGTCTTCTAAAGGTCTGGTAATTGTTGTTCTCTTTGACATCTGAAGGGAGGGCGTTCCACAGGGCGGGCGCCACTACCGAGAAGGCCCTCTGCCTGGTTCCCTGTAACTTGGCTTCACGCAGCGAGGGAACCGCCAGAAGGCCCTCGGAGCTGGACCTCAGCGTCCGGGCTGACCGATGGGGGTGGAGACGCTCCTTCAGGTATACTGGACCTTTTATAAATTGACACCTGTGTGGACCATTGGCAAGGTCTACACAGGCTGTGGGTGGCTCTGCACAGTTTTGAGCAGGGGTCAGCAAACTTTTTAAGCAGGGGGCTGGTCCACTGTCCCTCGGACCTTGTGGGGGGCCGGACTATATTTTTTGGGGGAGGAATGAACGAATTCCTATGCCCCACAAATAACCCAGAGATGCATCTTAAATAAAAGGACACATTCTACTCATGTAAAAACACGCTGATTCCCGGACCGTCCGCGGGCCGGATTGAGAAGGTGATTGGGCCGAATCCGGCCCCCAGGCCTTAGATTGTCTACCCTACAACACATACCGCCCTCCCCTCTTCTTCTTTTGTGATCCCTCGTAGCCGAGTAAGATTGTCTACCATAAACACTGCGCTTGGAATTGTGCCCAGATTTCTTTGGCGATCCCTCGTAGCCGAGTAAGATTTGTCTTCCATGAACACACTTTTAGCAGTGAGTGTAAGTGACTGTGGAGGCCAATTCTGGATCCACACGTCCTTCCACGGTGGGGACATCGGTTTCCGGGTGGGAGTTGATTCACGGTGTGGATTTGCCAAGCGTGCCTTCCTCTTAGCACGTTTCTCCCTTGCGTCCCGAGTTCGAGTGTATTCAAAGCCCACGACACCTTTGGTCAAGGCTGTTCTCCAATGGAACGCTCGCAGGCCAGTGTTTCCCAATTGCTAGTTTATACTACATTTTTAGTATAAACTTTTTACTACATTTTTAGTAAAGACATCACCTTGCCGACAAAGGTCCGTATAGTCAAAGCTATGGTTTTCCCAGTAGTAATGTACGGAAGTGAGAGCTGGACGATAAAGAAGGCTGATCGCCGAAGAATTGATGCTTTTGAATTATGGTGCTGGAGGAGACTCTTGAGAGTCCCATGGACTGCAAGAAGATCAAACCTATCCATTCTTAAAGAAATCTGCCCTGAGTGCTCACTGGAAGGACAGATCCTGAAGTTGAGGCTCCAGTACTTTGGCCACCTCATGAGAAGAGAAGACTCCCTGGAAAAGACCCTGATGTTGGGAAAGATGGAGGGCACAAGGAGAAGGGGACGACAGAGGACGAGATGGTGGGACAGTGTTCTCGAAGCTACTAACATGAGTTTGGCCAAACTGCGGGAGGCAGTGGAAGACAGGAGTGCCTGGCGTGCTCTGGTCCTGGGGGTCACGAAGAGTCGGACACGACTGAACAACAACAACAACAACAACAACAACAACAACAACATTTTTTAAAAGATTTGTCTTTAAACCTCTTTTGTTGACCACCCGCATTACGCTTCCCATGGGCTCCATAGCAGCTAGTGACTCCTGCTAGCTAGCCAGTCTGGGGCCGAATCGATTGGGTAATTGTTCATGAACGAGGGCGCTTTATGCTGGCATCGATCTGCCCCTGGCAGGGGATTTCTATTTATTTGTTTTTTGCGGGGTTGGGTGGGGCAGGAGTTTTGACTGTGAAGGAGGGGGGGGTCTGATGCAGGAGGGATGTTGGTGGCACAGATCTGGGGGGGGGGGGCGCAGACTTGTGGCAACGGGAGACTGGCAGCAGGGCACAGCGCCAAGCCGGGATGCATTTCATGACTCCGCAGAGCCAAGGGCATGCGAGGCCGCAGCAAAATGAGAGCTCCTCCCCCTCCCTGCCTTCTCTCCCCCCCCCCCCCAGTCTGGCATCAAGCAGCACCGCAGCTGAGAAGCAGAGGCTGGCGAGGGGCCAGCTGGGCAGCCGGACAGAAATGCAGTCTGAAAGCCCCTGGGGGATATAAGCTGTAGGGAGGCGGGCAGGGAGGGAGGCTGGTTGGTTGGTAAAGCACAAGCCGCATTAAAATGCACACACACACACACACACACACACACACACACACACACACACACACAAGCTGCCTGCCTGTCTCGCAATCTGGAAGGTTGCAGGCGGGTGAGGCCTGCAACGAAATTTTGCAGCGCTACTGTGCGGGGGGTGCCAGCCCACCCGCATCCTAGGATTGTAGAATGGCAGAGTTTCGGAAGGGGACACCCCCCCGGTGAAGCCGAATGTTGGGAAGTTCAGGGCAGGTATACCTGGAATACTGTGTCCAGTTCTGGGCACCACAGTTCAAGAAGGATACTGACAAGCTGGAACGTGTCCAGAGGAGGGCAACCAAAATGGTCCAAGGCCTGGAAACGATGCCTTATGAGGAACGGCTTAGGGAGCTGGGTATGTTTAGCCTGGAGAAGAGAAGGTTCAGGGGTGATATGATAGCCATGTTCAAATATATAAAAGGATGTCATATAGAGGAGGGAGAAATGTTGTTTTCTGCTGCTCCTGAGAAGAGGACATGGAGCAATGGATTCAAACTACAAGAAAGAAGATTCCACCTAAACATTAGGAAGAACTTCCTGACAGTAAGAGCTGTTTGACAGTGGGATTTGCTGCCAAGGAGTGTGGTGGAGTCTCCTTCTTTGGAGGTCTTTAAGCAGAGGCTTGACAGCCACCTGTCAGGAATGCTTTGATGGTGTTTTCTGCTTGGCAGGGGGTTGGACTGGATGGCCCTTGTGGTCTCTTCCAACTCTATGATTCTATGTTAGTAGCTTCGAGAACACTGTCCCACCATCTCGTCCTCTGTCGTCCCCTTCTCCTTGTGCCCTCCATCTTTCCCAACCTCAGGGTCTTTTCCAGGGAGTCTTCTCTTCTCAGGAGGTGGCCAAAGTCTTGGAGCCTCAGCTTCAGGATCTGTCCTTCCAGTGAGCACTCAGGGCTGATTTCCTTCAGAATGGAGAGGTTTGATCTTCTTGCAGTCCATGGGACTCTCAAGAGTCTCCTCCAGCACCAGAATTCAAAAGCATCCATTCTTCAGCGATCAGCCTTCTTGATGGTCCAGCTCTCGCTTCTTGAACTGGGGTGCCCAGAACTGGACACAGTATTCCAGGTGAGGTCTGACCAGAGCGGAATACAGTGGTACTATTACTGCCCTTGATCTACTTCCCATGAGTCTGACCAAACTGCAGGAGGCAGTGGAAGACAGGAGTGCCTGGTGTGCTCTGGTCCATGGGGTCACGAAGAGGCAGACACGACTAAACAACTAAACAACAGCAACAACAGGCAGATAGATAGATAGATAGATAGATAGATGATAGATAGATGATAGTTAAAGGTAGATAGCCGTGTTGGTCTGTCATAGTCAAAACAAAATAAAATAAAAAAATTTCCTTCCAGTAGCACCTTAGAGACCAACTAAGTTTGTTCTTGGTATGAGCTTTCGTGTGCATGCACACTTCTTCAGATACACTGAAAACCAGATGATAGATGATAGATAGATAGGCAGAGGAAGACAGGAGTGCCTGGCATGCTCTGGCCCATGGGGTCACGAAGAGGCGGACACGACTAAACGACTAAACAACAACAACAGTAACATGTATGATGTTTTTAAGCAGATAGTGCTTTGCAGAGGGGCTTGCGGATCGCTGAGTGCCCCACGCCTAAATAATATCTAGCTGCTCACACGCTGAACCCTGCAAATTGAGTTTTCTGGGGCTACTGAGAGAGCCCCGCCTGAAGCTGATCGTGCCAGAGACCCGGGATGGAGATACTGCATTACTCATGGAGATTAGAGGAACACAATCTGTCTCGTTGCGGCGGCAGCTGATGCAAGACTGGCTGGCGTGGCTCGTGGTGGGGGAAGGATTAAGGATGATCCGGCCTTGAGAGGGAGAAGGGGAGGCAAGCAAAGGACCAATGATCGGGAGAGGGGAAGCGGGGGGAGAGCGAGAAGATAAATTAATATAGCTGAAGGGGTGTGTGCAAATATAGGTTACTAGGGGAAAGTGACAGGAGGCTGGCGAAAGATATATTCTCTCCGCCGCCGCCCCCTCCACAAAAATGTCCACCACAGTGCTGAAAGCAATGGATGCAGGTAGATGAGACCGTTGGATAACCCCGCTGTAAGAAAGCTAGCAGCTGCAGACCGCAGCGCCCGCTTTTCCATGATGGAAATGGGTGCTGACAGCTGGTGGGGGGGTGCCTCCTGTCGACCCCAGGTGTACCAGGAGGTCGTTTTGCCTTGTCACCCCCAGTGAGCAGGGATTTGAACCCTAGTCCAGCACTCTAACCACTATGCCACACTGGCTCTGTTCTTATGCTCGTGGCACTGGGTGGGTGGGTGGGGGCGGTACCTTCAGGTCTTTCGCGAAAAACACACAATTTTTTGCTCCCTCTGCAATGAACTGGGAAGCTCTCCCTGTCACCGTGGCAACCCTCCCTTCTGCAGAGATGCGGCTCCGGGTCGCCATGGCGACCGCATCACTTGGAGGAGCTGTCTCAGGTGCTGTTGCTGCTGCCTCATGTGGATTCTGCATGCCAACGGCTCTCAGCCCCACAGCACAAATTATGGCCTGGGCAGCTGCTGTGTGTGCAGATTAAGGCCAGGTTCGGTCCCCCGTGGCATCGCCAGGCGGGCCCAGGGAGTCACTGCCAGCCAGGGTAGGCAGTCCTGAGGCCTGACTCCGCTCCCAGTGTTCCTCCTGGCCCCTGTAATCCAAAACAGGTGGTTTAAGGATGTTCTGACTTGGGCAGTGGACTCCCAGGCTTAGTCACTGCTGTGGGCACTTTCACCTAGCCTTCTCCTCGTCAGCTGGGCCAGAAGCCTGTGGTACTCCCTGCTACAAGATGCGCCGGGTGGGGAGGAGGAAAGCCATTTCTGCCCAGCGACCCTCTCAGTCCAGAAAATCTTGAGCCCTGAAGTACATTGCAAAAGCTGCAGCCTGCACCCTAAGCAGGAATTCTCAGGAACATTTTATTATTGCCAGTTGTGCTGGGAAGAGATAGATATTTCATTCCTCTAGCAGTAGCAGAACGATGCTGAGGTTCTACCCTCCTCCATTTGCCCTGAGAGAAGCCAGAAGTTTATCGCCAGAATCGTGGACATCCACGTGTTCAGCCGTGGGCTATGTCGCCCAAAACATCTGGAGGGCACCAGACTGGGGAAGTCTGCTTCGTGGTTTAATTTCTCCCATCCTTCGTAATCCACAAGCGTGCTTATACCAGCCTCATGCCTGGAGATTTCTGTCCCAGTGCCCAGGTCAGCAAAAAAATTGGCTGTGGGTTAGCGAGAGAAGCAGGCAGAGGGCCTTCTCGGTTGTGGCGCCTGCCCTGTGGAACGCCCTCCCATCAGATGTCAAGGAAATAAACAACTATCTGACTTTTAGAAGACATCTGAAGGCAGCCCTGTCTTGGGAAGTTTTTAATGTTTGAAGTTTTATTCTGTTTTTAATGTTCTGTTGGGAGCCACCCAGAATGGCTGGGGAAACCCAGCCAGATGGGCAGGGCAGAAATAATAAATTTATTATTATTATTATTATTAAGTGGCACTTCACGACTGATGCTTTTCTCATCGTAAATAGGACTCCTTCAGGGGGAAACCCAGTGGAAATTATTATTAATAAATAAATAATAATAATAGGACACATGTACCCATGCATGAGGGACCCAGTGGCACTGTGGGTTAAACCACAGAGCCTAGGGCTTGCCGATCAGAAGGTCGGTGGTTCAAATCCCCACGACGGGGTGAGCTCCCGTTGCTCGGTCCCAGCTCCTGCCAACCTAGCAGTTCGAAAGCACGGCAAAGTGCAAGTAGATTAATAGGTACCGCTCTGGCGGGAAGGTAAACGGCGTTTCCGTGCGCTGCTCTGGTTCGCCAGAAGCGGCTTAGTCATGCTGGCCACATGACCCGGAAGCTGTACGCTGGCTCCCTCGGCCAGTAAAGCAAGATGAGCGCCGCAACCCTAGAGTCGTCCGCGACTGGACCTAATGGTCAGGGGTCCCTTTACCTTTACCCATGCATAGCGGCTCCACAGGTGCCAATTCATGACATATCTGTGCCCCCCCCCAGTGGAAAACCCACAGGACATGCATGCAGGATTTTTGTTGTGCAGCCGAAGTTGTTGAGCTTTTTAAAGGTAATAATAGCCCATAAATAGCTGGGGGGGGGGCAGCGCAGAACTCAGATAATTGAGCACTTTCAATGCTTTTCAATATTTGTGGATATAGGGTGGCAACTGTCCCCCCCCCCCGCATGCAAACTCCCTTGCAAATAGTCAATGGGGGTTTGCATAGCAGAACGACCTTCTCCCGCTAATGGCACCCACAGTCAAGATGTCTTAGCAAAAAGCAGAGGGGTGCCCCCCCCAGGAAAAAAAAAACCCACACATCCCTTTAGTTGCTTTGGCGCACAGTTTCTGTCACAGTCTTGCTTTGCATTGGCAGTGGGGGTAGGATCTGCTTTTTCGGAGGCCAAACGCTCCCCCCCCCCCCGTTCAGCTCACTGAAAAGAAAAGAAAAAGGCAAGGCCTTAATGAAGCCATTCATTCGGTCTGGCTCGGAGGGGACGAGGGTGCCTCTGCAATATCTCTCCCCCCCCCCAATGACGTGCCAGCTTCACCCAAGTGATTTAGGGTTTGGGATGCCCTTCCCCCGAAGGGCAGCCCCAAATTACCAAGGGGCTTTGTGTTGTGCCACTCCTGGCTTCAACTTGACAGATTTTTAAAAACAAGCTATGCGTTCAATTAAAAAAGGAACCGATCTATCCTTGCGCCCCCCCCCATCAATGCCCCTCTATTCAAAAGGGCTGCCCTTCTTTCACAGAATTGCCAATCTGGTCCAGTCCACTTGGAATATTCTCGATTCCAGTCTGATTTTTCACCCGAAAAAAAATATATATGAATGCATCATCCTCCCTCCAGAAAAAGGTCAAAATATGGATCTGTGCATTTGCTAATTTCTAAGGACAGATGCACATTTAGGAAGAAAAGGCTGCGCTTTAATTAAAAGTGCAAAATGCATCTCGGCCTCTGGGGGGGGGAATGCATTGTGGGGCTGCAGAGTTTGCTGCCAACTATGGATGGGGGCGCTGTGGGTTAAACCACAGAGCCTAGGGCTTGCCGTCAGAAGCTCGGCGGTTCGAATCCCTGCGACGGGGTGAGCTCCCGTTGCTCGGTCCCAGCTCCTGCCAACCTAGCAGTTCGAAAGCACGCCAGTGCAAGTAGATCAATAGGCACCGCTCTGGCGGGAAGGTAAACGGCGTTTCCGTGCGCTGCTCTGGTTCGCCAGAAGCGCTTTGTCATGCTGGCCACATGACCCGGAAGCTGTACGCCGGATCCTCGGCCAGTAAAGCGAGATGAGCGCCGCAACCCCAGAGTCGGACACGACTGGACTAATGGTCAGGGGTCCCTTTACCTTTACCTATGGATGGGCAACTCTGAAGATGAGCCAAGGTGATGTCTGGTGGCTGAGTATCGGACTAGGACCCTGGAGAGACCCGGGTTCAAATCCTCCAACTTACTTGGCCATAGAGCTCATTCATGACCTTGGGGGCCAACTCACTCCTTCTCCCAGCCAAACCTACCTCACAGGGTTGTTGTTAGGCTAAATGGAGAGGAAGGGAGGGATATGGGCACTTTGTGAGCTGCGTAAATACAAAATAATAGCAACCACCGCTGAGAAAAAGAGAATTTTCCTTTGCTCCAGGAAGGGGGAAAATACTTTCCCAGTTCCACATCCTATCACTGAGAGCAACGTTCAACGTATCTAAATGCACAGTCAAAAACTCCAACCCAAAAGGCAACCAAAGTTTTTAAAGTTTTTATTTATTTATTTCTCATCTTTACAGTAAATCTGATACAGGCAATTAAATAATTCTGCAAATAAAAACAAAGATAAAAATAAAAGAGTTAAAAAGCCAAAGAATTTTTAAGTTATGTCTTCCATTCATACACGTAATAATCGACTTCGATGCAAGCCTTAAAGAGGTAAAGGGGTGAAATTTAATAACTATTGAAAAATAAGAAGCAAGAGAGGTTTTTTTAAAAAAAACACCCATTGCCAAAAATTAAAGTTCGCTTTCGTTTAAAACAACGCTTCTGTTCTTCCAACAAATATTAACAGGAAGTGAGAGATGAGGCAAGCAAGACCTTCTAGAGAAAACAAAATAAAATAAAAAACTCCATCGTTAATTAAAGTGACTAAAGAGGCATTATTGGGTTCAGTCAATATTTCCCCCTCAACTATGGCAGAACCAGTGGTTTTGTTTGTTTTTTAATTTCATTTCTACCATCATCTTAGTGCAATGTGTGCCACTATTATAACAGATTAAAACAACTGTACACTAAAGGACGAACAGGGTCAGAGTAGATCCTATTTAGGAAAAAAAGAGAGGGGGGGGGATGGCGGGGTGAGACAATTAAGACTGACAAGCTGCGTTTTCACAGCCGCCGCGACCGTTTCCTCTGCGAGGGAATCAGAACAGCCGCCATGCCCAAAAGAAGCCTTTTGTCTGCCAATTTTTTTAAAAAAGCTGCTTGCAAGTCAAGAGAGAGATGCAAGCTATTGCCACACAGAAGTCAAAAGTAGTATGGGGGGGGGACGCTTCAACCCCTGCAGCCGTTTTGGACGGTTGCCACAGATTCTGCGCTTTCTAAAACCAGGAATAAGGGTTTACTGATTTACTGAGAGGACCGGCCAGCAGCAAAATGGCTGCCATCCAAAAACCAAGAGCGGCGGCCATTTTGTCCATCATGCAGAACTAAGAAAGTGCAGCCATTTCGCTCCATTCCGTGGGAATAATTGGGTTTAATCCTTCATTAAGTGTATTTAGAGAGCGCAGCAACACCCCCCCAAAAAAACCCCCGTGTTTAATGCATATTTTGACGTTCTTTTGCGCAGTTACGGCAGCCAGAAGCTTTCGGAGCGGCCAAGACAAAATGGCTTCCCAACGGTCAACAGTTGTAGGCCCCAAACCACAGCAATTCCCACCCAATTGGAGCCCCAAGGAACCAAGATGGCCCTGCGCTCCTCCCCGGGGCCAAAGCCATTGGAGTGCCCCCGTAGCCGAAGCCATTTTCATAACAAGGGTTTCGTGGCAGGAGCGAAACTGGTAGAAAAGATGGCGGGGGTGAAGAGGAGGGGGAAGGGAAAGAGCTCTGGAAAAGGATGAAAATACAGAGGACTCAGCAGTACCTTAATTTTTAATATATATAAAAAATATCTATATACATTTATTATTATATTAGGAAATATCTCCGGGAAGGGAAGGGAAAGGGTGGGTGGGGGGAGTTTCGTGGGACCTGGGCTTGGGGGTATCACAGCCTCTGAGCTCCCCACATATGTGGGGCGAGAAGGGGGAGAAAGCGGGAAATGTCGTTAGAACGAGCCAAAGCAGCATTCCCAAATATTTCGAGAGAGGTAAAGGGGACAAATGCGGGCCAGATGAAGGGGTGCAGGTGGAAGAAGCAAAGCCTTCGATTTCGGGGTTCGGGGAGCCGGGATTGTCTAACAGCAACGGTTAGCGACCCTAAAGGATGAGCAGCAGTGGGGTGTCGTCCGCCCCCTGCACCCCACAACCGCCTTGCTCTTCCTTCCAACATCAATGCGCCACCCTGATCTGAGCATGGAAGAAAAAAGTTAGCTTCCTTTTCTTTTCTTTTTTAGGGTGCTGGGGTGCAAGGGGATGGGCGGAGGGGAGGACGGACCGCGGAGTGGGGGGACCTCATTCTTTGTTGACCCGGATCTTGAAAGCCACGCGGCCGGCAAACTTGTCCCGCTCGTCGTTCGTGTTGACGTTGGCGGCGTTGACCTTGCACTCGATGTTGTGGTCGAAGTTGAACGTGAGGTTAAGGAATTTGACGGCCACAACGGGCTGCGTGTAGTTTACCTGCGGAAGCGGGGAGCAAAAAATCAGTCGGGGGCCAACCCACGGATCTCTTCTCACACACCCCAAATCTCTCGCTCTTCCTCCGAAAACGCAAAGGCAGCTTTGGCGCTCGGATTAAAGTGGCAGCCCGAAACATCTGGACGGCACCAGGTTGGCAAAAGTTAAGAGGTCCGACTCGCGAGGGGATTCCAAATCTACCGAAAATTTCAGCGCCAAAAAACCCCCAAACCCTAGCTTGCTAAACCACAAACCGATTTTTTAAAAAAACCGAATTCATGTCGATTTTTATTTCTTGCCTAGCTGCTAAATACTGGAGAGACTTTAGCACAGGGGTCAGCAAACTTTTTCAGCAGGGGGCCGGTCCACTGTCCCTCAGACCTTGTGAGGGGCCAGACTATATTTTGGGGAAGAAAAAAAAAAGAATGAATTCCTATGCCCCACAAATAACCCAGAGATGCATTTTAAATAAAAGGACACATTCTACTCATGTAAAAACCTGCTGATTCCCCGACTGTCCGCAGGCCGGATTTAGAAGGTGATTGGGCCGGATCCAGCCCCCAGGCCTTAGTTTGCCTACCCATGCTTTAGCACTTTAATTTTGCTCCCATTTCATTTTTAATTTGTACACAGCCTTTCTGTACCGCTATCTACAAAGCGGTTTACGAGCCACAGGAGCGGTAAAATACACAACGGAAATCACACATCCCCCAACAACGTGAGCCGGAGCAATCGAGTCAAAACGGTATATAGAACTTAAACAACGTGATATGCGACAGCCCATCAGAGTGTGCTGATCCAAGGAAATACTTACATGAATTTTTTTGCCATAGTAAGGAAAGTACATCAGGTCAATGTTTCCATTGGGAGGGAACATTGCTATCTCCCCCAGTTTCTGGGCATCCTCCTCTTTCTGTGGGAGGAGAAAAGAGGGGGGTCAGTACATATTTTATCCCTCCCCCCCTCCCTGACATGCGGCTAGCAACATGCCACCCCCATTCACCTTACGCTCACTATTCCATACTCACTTTCATTAACTATGATATCTCCCTTTCCTATTGGCTGGCTACACCAATGATCATTCTGCCCCCCATTCCCGGTGCTCACTCGCTGCCCCATTCAACTCTTCTGCCATCCGCTATGTGCATTCAATTATCAAAAGTCTCCCCTCCCACTAAGATACAGCCTCCAAGGCCGCCACCCCCTGCCCCCACTTTTCCCAAACCGCATCCAATGTTGTCCTTACTATGAGATCTTCCTTAGGGTTTTTTTTCTTCTGAAGACAGAAACGTAGAAGAAGACAGAGTGAACGCGTGAAGAGACAAAGAAGAAAAAAAGTGAACAAAGGAAGGGCTAAATGAACAGACGGCGTGCGAGGAGGGAGACAGCCATTTTTACAAAAAACGTAAAAGGAACGAACAAAACCAAGGACTATTAAGACTGTATTTTACACGACCGTGATCTTACACTATCTCTGTTTTTTCTTACACTATCTCTGTATTTTCTTACACTATCTCTGTATTACCTTACGATGACGGAACAACTTCAAGTTTTTTTAGGGAAGGTGGGAGGGGAAAATCAAATGATACTGTTTATGTAAATTTCTTCTCTTTTTGAAAAATCAGTAAAACATCATTTTTTAAAGAAAAAAGACTGTATTCTGCACCATCCGGAAATCTGAATTGTACACTCAAACGAAAGATATTTTGGAAGCTCCAGCTTTCATAAATTCAACCACAGGCTGTGGAGATGAAGCTGAATGCAAGTCTGGTGACAAATCTCAGAAGCTGGGCGCTGGGGGCTGATCCATGAATTGATAGGGAAAAGGAACTACCTCTCCGCCTCTTCCTCATATTGCAAAAACAAGGAAGTCGTTCGACGTTGCTTAACATAAAGGTGCGGCAAATTTCAACACCCTTGGTGCAAGAGTTTTAACTGGTTTTTCAGAAGGGTATCAACTGCCTTGATTACTCACAAAGGGAAAATCTACTGCAGGAGGCAAGAGGGAAAGGAAGTGAAGTTGCTGAGTGGGAGAGCATCTGCTTTGCATACAAAAGGTCCCGAATTCAATTTCCGACAGGATCTGCAGGTAGAGCTGGGGGGAAGGCCCTTTTCTGAAACCCCTTGAGGCCATTGTCAGCACTGAACCAGGTGGACTCATGCTCTGATTCAGTACAAGGGAGTTCCCCAAGTTCTTAACTTCAGGACAAGCAGTATTTAAATGCATCATCAAAGCTGTCAAATATCGCTTGGGGGGGGGTTTGGGGGGGGTTGAGCCATCCCTTGGTAGGCTATCGGGATACCAAATGATGGAACTGCCCTGGAGAAGAAGAGTTTGGATTTGATATCCCGCTTGATCACTACCCGAAGGAGTCTCAAAGAGGCTCACATTCTCCTTTCCCTTCCTGCCCCACAACAAACACTTTGTGAGGTGAGTGGGGCTGAGAGACTTCAGAGAAGTGGGACTAGCCCAAGGTCACCCAGCAGCTGCATGTGGAGGAGAGGGGAAGCGAACCCGGTTCACCAGATTACGAGTCTACCGCTCTTAGCCACTACACCACACTGGAGAAATGTTTATACGTGATTTTGTGACCCCTATATAGCAATGCCAATTGAATTTAAAGGGTAAAGGGACCCCTGACCGTTAGGTCCAGTCGCGGACGACTCTGGGGTTGCGGCGCTCATCTCGCTTTACTGGCTGAGGGAGCCGGCCTACAGCTTCCAGGTCATGACTAAGCCGCTTCTGGCGAACCAGAGCAGCGCACGGAAATGCCGTTTACCTTCCCGCCGGAGCGGTACCTATTGATCTACTTGCACTTTGACGTGCTTTCGAACTGCTAGGTGGGCAGGAGCAGGGACCGAGCAACGGGAGCTCACCCTGTCGCGGGGATTCGAACCACCAACCTTCTGATCAGCAAGCCCTAGGCTCTGTGGTTTAACCCACAGCGCCACCCGCGTCCCATGAATTTAGAGGCTGACAGATCAACCTTTTTAAATAACCCCCCAGCCCTAACAAACCAAGTCTGCAGTCCTAAGCCACGTCTGCTCAGATGTAAGTCCACTGAATTTACTGGGGTCAGGATGACAGCTGTTGTGTTCCTTACATTTTGCTGGAAGCCGTCCAGAGTGGCTGGGGGAACCCAGTCGCATGGGCAGGGTACAAGAAATTATTATGATTACAATTATTTTTTAGTATTATTCTTTCACAGGAGGCTGTGAAGTGTCCTTGGATAAATTTTGAAAAATCCCAGCCAATATGGATTTACCCCTGCTAAACATGAAAAAAAGGGGCACCCTCAACAGAATTCTACAATATTCATAGCTAGTGGCAAGGGAGAATGTCTCCCCTTTAGAAGTTACTACTTTTGCGGGATATTCACGCAAAAGGTTTGAGTTGGGGGATATAAGACAAACTTGCTGGATCAGGCCTGTGGCCCATCTAGTCCATTATCCTGTTCTCACAGTGGCCACCTAGATGCCCATATTATGGGATGCCTGGAAGCAGGATTCGAACGCAAGATCACCCCCTCCACTCCGCGTTTTCCAGAAGCATTCAGAAGCATTTGCTGCCTCCGACTGTGATGGGAGAGCATCGCCACCCATTGCCCTCTCTTCCTCCAGGAATTTGCCTGATCCTTTTTGAAATCAAGTTGGCGGCCATCCCTGCCTCCGGTGGGAGGGAGTTCCATAGGTTAACGACCCTCTGCATAAAGAAGTTCTTCCTTTTACCCAGCCTGAAACTTCCAACAAGGTCTTGTGGGACAGGAAGGTTTTGCGCAAGAGGAGGCGAGTGGGAATCTAGCCAGGAATGTGGACTTCTGGGTTCTTTCCAAAGAGCTAGGCTACTTTTGCGGGTCAGAGGTGATCGGCCCCCTATGTGGGTTCTCTACCCCTATATTACGGAAGCGTTGCAGGAAGAGCAGGAAGCAAAAGCTGCCAGGGTTCTAGGATACACTAAAGAACATCTCCCTAAACGGTTCTAGGTTTATCCTCTAATGCTTTGGCAAGCTAAGACCTTACCTCGTTCTTAGGCCGGGGTCTCTGAATGCACAGAATAATTATTTATTTATTTTTTTGAAAGAGACAAGGAGGAGAGGGGAAAGTAAAGCGTTAATGAAACGGAATGAAAAATAACAAGAAAAAAACAAGGAAGAAGAGAAGAAGGAGACACAAAAACCCGCAGAGCGGTGGCAGATCGGAGGCTTTTACCTTTGCCGTGCAAGAGACATTGATGGGCTTGCCTTCTCCCGCGTAGAACTTGATAACCTGCCGAGAGACAAGATTGGGGGGGGGGGAGAAAAGGGTTCAGGACCTCCAAGTGGCTCTCACTCTGCCGTCCCCACCCCACAAAAAATGAACTGAGCTGGGCGGGGGGGGGGAAGGATGGGGAAGCATTTGCCTCACTCTGGGAAAGGCCGACACTTCTGTTTTCAAAACACCAGCCTTCAGTGACTTGGGTGCCGTCCGGTGGCTTCGCGCTACAACTCCCACGGGAGTTATAGTTCAAAACCACCGGGTCGGCGAAGGCTGCAATTCAACAGAATCGGAAACAGAATTCCTCCCATCTACGCAGAAGGAAAGGTTAGGCAGACTGGAGTTTTTAATGTGCTCCTGCGACCTATCCTTCTAGTCCTCAGGTGTGGGGCACAGCTCTTGCCTGGGCTGCCCCCTTCCGAGGGAGTCTGTTCCACTGTCTTAGAAAGCTCTCCCAAATGTTTAGCTCTCCTTTCTTGCCGTTTGGATCCGTCGGTTCAGGCCTGCCCGCGGGGAGGAGGAGGAAATAATGAAAAACTCAAGGTTTTTTTAATCGCGTTTTTAATATTCTGTTGGGAGCTGCCCAGAGTGGCTGGGAAGGCCCAGCCAGATGGGCGGGGTATAAGTAATAAATGATTATAAATTTTTAAAAAAATCCTTCCAGTAGCACCTTAGAGACCAACTAAGTTTGTTCTCGGTATGAGCTTTCGTGTGCATGCACACTTCTTCAGATACACTGAAACAGAAGCCACCAGACCATTAGATATAGTGAGAGGGTGGGGAGGGGTATTACTCAGAAGGGTGGTGGGAATGGGTGATTGGCTGATAGGTAAACAACCTGTTGACTGTTAACGACTGCAATTGGTCTTGCAGGAAAAAGGAAGGGGTGAGATGGCTAAAAATAGCTTTATCATGTATAATGAGATAAGAATCCAATGTCTCTATTCAGACCAGGTCTCTCCATGGTTTTAAGTTTGGTAAGGTAAAGGTAAAGGGACCCCTGACCATTAGGTCCAGTAGCAGACGACTCTGGGGTTGTGGCGCAATTGGTCTTGCAGGAAAAAGCAAGGGGTGAGATGGCAAAAAAAAGTTTTGTCATGTATAATGATATAAGAATCCAATGTCTCTATTCAGACCAGGTCTCTCCATGGTTTTAAGCTTGGTAATGAGTTGCAATTCAGCAACTTCTCTTTCCAGTTTATTTCTGAAATTCCTTTGTAATAAGACAGCTACTTTGAGATCTTGGATGGAGTGTCCTGGGGGATTGAAGTGCTCTCCTACTGGTTTCTCTGTCTTGTGATTCCTGATGCCAGATTTATGTCCATTTATCCTCTGGCGTAGGGTTTGGCCTGTTTGTCCAATATAGAGAGCTGAAGGGCACTGTTGGCATTTGATGGCATACACAATGTTAGACGATGAGCAATTAAATATTCCTGAGATCAGCCTATCACCCATTCCCACCACCCTTCTGAGTAATACCCTCCCACTATATATAAGGGTCTGGTGACTTCTGTTTCAGTGTATCTGAGGAAGTGTGCATGCACACGAAAGCTCATACCAAGAACAAACTTAGTTGGTCTCTAAGGTGCTACTGGAAGGAAATTTTTTATTTTGTTTCGACTACGGCAGACCAACATGGCTACCTACCTACCTGTAACTGATTATAAATTGTTATTACCGTATTTTTCGCTCTATAAGGCGCACCTGACCATAGGACACACCTAGTTTTTAGAGGGGAAAAGCCCCATTTTTTTGAGGATCAGCTCAAATTTCTGCAGCTTCTTTTGCAAAGGAGAAAAGCCCCATTTTTTGAGGATCAGCTCAAAGTTGTTGAGCTTACTTTGCAAAGGGAAAAAATCCTGTTTTATGGGGTTTAACTCACAGTTCTGCAGCTTCAGGAAGCCATTTCTACAGTTTCCAGACAGATAATCTAATCAGCCAGTCCCATGTCGCTGGGGAAACAGCCTCCCTCTGCAAGGGGGTGGGGCTGGAATCTCTCTCCCTTATCTCTCTCCCCGATCGTTTGCTGAGCAGCTGCTCAGCGGGCTTCCTTTCAACACCCCCTTCTCTCTCTTTTTTAAAAAAAGGACGATCTGCTTTTGCCCCTGGGCAGTTCAGCTCCAGGGACCCCACATTCGCTCCATAAGACGCAGACATTTCCCCTTACTTTTTAGGAGGAAAAAAGTGTGTCTTATGGAGTGAAAAATACGGTATTCCCTTCTGCAGACTGAACAGACCCTCAGGGCTTCTTAGCAGGGTCCACCTACCCGGTTCATCTTGACGAGGATGCAGGGGCGCCCGTCCCGGTACCCGTATGTGGTGTCGTTGAGGCCCGAGCATTCTCCCAGCATGGTGCGGTTGAACTGGCAAGCCGTCTTCGGGTAGTTCAGCACCCCGTTGTCCACCTGCTCGTTGTACTGCCCCGGGATACACTCCCGGTTGCTGGCCACTTGCTTGGCGTTGTCATAAGCTGCAAGAGAAGGAGGAATCTCAGAGTTCGAAAGGGACCCCTGGGGGTCATCTAGTCCAACCCCCAGCTATGCAGGAGGAGGAAAACGTAGCTCGGCGACAGAGCATCTCCTTGACCCAGTCAAGGAGCTCCAGGGTAGGGAAAGACCCTTTTGAGACTCCACAGCAGACAATTCTGGCGCAACAGCTGAGCGAGGGTACTTAAAAAAAAACCTGTTTTGTTTATTTTTACATTTTATCTCACTTTTCTGTTTTATGCTTCACAACAACCCTGTGAGGTTAGGCCAAGAGTTGAGCGACAGGCCCACTGAGTGACCTTCCTTTAAAGCTCATACGCCCACAGCCCCCCAATCCTGGGAACCGTAGTTTGCCGATGGTGCTGGGAAATGTAGTTCTACGAGGGGGCAAACTACAGTTCCCAGGATTTTCATTTTTTTTTATTAAATCTTTATTCATTTTAATAGTTGGTATGTATGGAATGCATGATATATATGAATGTATATTTTAAGACTTGTTTAAAATGGAAAAAAAAAATTTAAAAAGGATTTTCATTTTTTATCAGCGCAATAACCCTGTGAGGTAGGCCGTTGTTGTTACTGTCTTCATTTAATATTTCCCCCCACCCCAAGCCCCTTTTAAAAACGCATCCAAGACAGGGCCAACTGCCTCCACATCTCACCATGTGAAAAATGTCTTGTAGGAAGATGCGAATAAATAAAGGCTGGCTGCAAAACATCATCTGGAAGGGCTGCAGGTGCACCACTGTAGCGCAGAATAAAACGATTTTTAAAAACCATCATCCTTCTGATGGGACAGATCAAACAGGCCAGGTTCAATCTTAATGAGGTTTGGTTTGGTGGGGGCTGTTTGTTTGTCTTTGAAGCCGTTCCCCATCCACTAACAAGTGGGAATCGACAGTCCAGATGTCTACTGTAGCACAGATCAAAAAAGGCTAAATAATGCTTTCAGTGCCAGCTCCAAAAAGCACTTTGCATTTTTTATAGCGAGACCCTTTTTAAAAAGCAGCACGCACACGTCTAAATTGTGCTGCTGTAATCCTGATAATGACCCTCCAGAAGAGGTCAATATTATCCTGGCATACAGATCTAATGGAGAAAATCACACACAATTTGAGATTTCGACAAGACACCTTTTAATAAGATTTGGCATTCCTTTATTAAATATACAGAGGAACCGTCATTTCCAAGACAGGCCTGGCAAATCTGGAACTAGACTTCATATTAAGATAGCCTTTCACTTGGACTTTGCTATTTTAAACTACTTGCGACTGCATTGTTCTATGCGCCTATTTTATTGTTTCGTTTCTCGTCTGAAACCTGGAAAGCCGCTGCCAGTCAGTGTAGACAGCACTGGCCTAGATGGACACCGTCTTGGGAGTCTAGGGCAGTTTCCTGCACGGCTCAGATCTTTGCAAATCCACTCTCTGCTCTGCCGCCTCTTCCCCACATAGCGCCAGGCAAGACACCCCCACCTCCAATTAACAATCCGCAAAGGATCCCGGTATATTTTAAATTACGTCTGATTTTATAAGAGAGTCGGAAACCCCTTGGAGGAAACCGAAGGCAGGGGATTATATAGATATATGCACGCGGCTGAAAGGGCATTGTGGAGTTTCACCCAGCAAGGAGTTCCGCCGGTTAATGCGCCCAGCTCGTTTTTCACACCTGCCACCTCTAGGGGGCCTCAGCTGCGCACGCTCGCCCCAGCCCCTCTCAAACTTGGGTCCCCAGGTGTTGTCGGACTACAACTGCCATCATCCATTCCTCCCAGGACCAGGGATGATGGGAGTTGTAGTCCAACAACATCCGGCGACGAGCACTTGAGAAAGGATGGACACAGGGAATTTTGCAAAAGTTTGGGGAAAGGGCGCATGCAGCCATTCCTTCCCTGTCCCTAATTAAGTAGTTAATTAGCATCATTAGGCAGAAAGGCGGGGGGGGGGAGGTGTTGCTCCTTCCCCCATTTTACTTACCCTCCAAGAACTTATTTAGCATCCTCACATAATCCTCCCAGGATTCAGTCTGGCTCATGTTGTAAGTGATTTCCAGCGCGTCCGTCTTGGGGCGAATCATCACGCCTGCGAGGTGGTCAAGAAGCCGCCAGCGGGCAGGGAGGGAGAAAAAGAGAGAAGCGGTTGAGTTTGGGAGCTCCGCCTGCCCACGCTCCTCGCTGAGGACCAGAAACTTGCCTAGTTCTCTCCTTGGAGAAACCGGCTATTTGGCAAGGAGGCAAAGGCTGGATAAAGTGCTGCCAACCCCAGGGGGCCACCTCTTCAAGCCAGCTGGGGTCTACTAGGCCACCTGGAGGTGTTCTGAACTACAACTCCCGTCTGGCTGGAAAGATCTCCGGGTCAGACTAGATGACCCCAGTAAGCCCCTCATGTGTGACAAGCTGAGACCAGTGGGGAGCCCCTAATTTAAGCCAGTTTAGCAAGGCTTGAAAGGGGCACATCCACACTGGGTTTACACATTCCTGTACATGGCCAGAGCTTGCCCCAAAGGATCCTGGGAGTTGTAGTTTGTGAGAGTGCCAAGAATAGCCCGGCTTTTAAGTCTGAAGTGTTAGCCTTCTTTTTTATTTCGGTGGTACTGTGGGGCGGGAGGGAGGCATTTCACCTGAGAACACCCCCATCTCTGAGCATGTACAGAGTTCAATGAATGACCCTAGCCAGATCCTGTGCACCTGTGCAGTTCCTAGGCCAGTGATGGCTAACCTTGACACTCCAGATGTTTTGGAACTACAACTCCCATCATCCCTAGCTAACAGGATCAGTGGTCAGGGATGATGGGAGTTGTAGTCCCAAAACATCTGGAGTGTCAAGGTTAGCCATCACTGTCCTAGGCAATATGGCTGGCCATCTGCCATGGGTGCATTGCAGGGGGTTGGACTAGATGACCGCCGGGGTCCCTTCCAACTCTATGATTCTTCTTTAGATACCAGTGCCTCATGCAAAAACCCTGACTTTTGCCTGAACTGCGTTAGAGGTCGCAGCGAACCCATGCCCCTCCCCGCAGAGCACCGCCCATCTGAAAACCACCCTTCAAGCAGAAAGCTAACACCTCAGGGAGAACGCCCCTCTCCTTGTTGCATCTGCTTTCTGCCTGCGGGGAATTTGTGCGCGATCTGCATCCTCCTTCCTGGGCCGGGCAGCGCAGGTGAAGGTTGGAAGCCAAGGCCTCACCTGGGATGGAGAGGCGGTCCTGGTATTTGGGGTTGAACTGGTCCACCGTCTGCAGCATCACCCACATCGTGAGGGTGAAGAGGGCCGTGAGGAAGCCATAAAAGACCAGGTAGAACAACAGGATCAGAGCTGCAGGTGGGGCAGGAAGGGGGGGGAATTAATTAAATTGAGAAAAGAGAGTCGGGCAGTGAGGTCCAAAAACTGTAGCCATTAGGATTGGCCGCCATTCTGTTTTCTTATCAGCCCCCACCTCATGCTCCCCCCTGCCGGAGGGGATGCTGTTCTTAGATAGGCCTGCAAATGAACATTGTAGAACAGCCTTCGCCAACCTGGCGCCCTCCGGGGCTATTGGGACTCACCAGCCTCCACCCAGAACCGCCATTCTGGACTACAACCAGCATTAGAAACTCAGATATATAAGCTAATCGCAAACCTCAAAGCTAGGTTTCGGTTGCCGCAGCGAGTTATTTCATTGAATATTATTAATTAATTATTATTATTAATGTATTTCATTTCTATACGGCTTCATATTTTAAAGAACAAATCTCAAAGCACACAAAAATGTCACATAGCACAATCCAGATTAACAAATGAAGTATTTCAAATTCTTCTCTATTTTTTTTTTTAATATCATTTTTATTCGTTTTTCAAAAATAAATTTTTACAATAATGCCAATCTCATACATTTTCACAACTTGTACCTTTTTGGCTTTTAATAGCCTTGGTTTCCTTCAGACCTTTCAAGTGACTTTATAACCCCTATATTTCTTCTCTAAAGGACATTTTGCAGTCGCCAGCCGGCGGTCGCAATTGGACCCGCGCCGGTCGCAAAACGTGCCCAGCGCCTGGCTCATTTCTATCCCCTGCTACGACTCCCACCAGCCCCCAGCTAACAGGGGCGATTTCGGACTACAACTCCCATCAGCCTCAGCCAGCACACCTGCGGCACAGTCTAAAAGGAGCCCCGGTTCGACAAAGATCGCCCCAGAAACACAGCTTGCAAATTGCTACCGCCTTATGCCTTTGAAACGCCTACGAAATCATAACATCTTTCGCCCATCCCGAATTTTTCCTTTGCGGCACCTGCCTCAAATTGGCGTCCTGCCAATTTAATTAGATGATTGACGGAGCAAACGAAACCCGAGATGCCCCCCCCCCCGGTTTGGCACAGTCCCACGAGGTTCAGCAGGAGGGCAGCTGGGCTATAGATGGCTGGCAGGCTTTAGGGCCAGGGAATTAAAAGGGGGGGCTGCAATGAACCTCCGAACCCCCCCGAAAAAAATCTTTGATACTCCTTTAGCGTGTGTGTTGCATAGGGGAGGGCCGGGGGTACAGGATCAGTTCTTGACAGCTTGGTTGGTAAAGCAGGAGAATCTTCATCTCAGGGTCGTGGGTTCGAGTCCCACCTTGGACGAAAGGGTTAGGCTAGATGACCCTCGGAGATCCCAATTCTACGATAATCTCCCGGTCTGGCTAGGAGATGCCCTCCCTGCCTGAAATTCCAAAAAAGGAACAGTTCTGGGCACCACAGTTCAAGAAGGATACTGACAAGCTGGAACGTGTCCAGAGGAGGGCAACCAAAATGGTCCAAGGCCTGGAAACGATGCCTTATGAGGAACGGCTTAGGGAGCTGGGTATGTTTAGCCTGGAGAAGAGAGGGTGATAGGATAGCCATGTTCAAATATATAAAAGGATGTCATATAGAGGAGGGAGAAAGGTTGTTTTCTGCTGCTCCAGAGAAGCGGACACGGAGCAATGGATTCAAACTACAAGAAAGAAGATTCCACCTCAACATTAGGAAGAACTTCCTGACAGTAAGAGCTGTTCGACAGTGGGATTTGCTGCCAAGGAGTGTGGTGGAGTCTCCTTCTTTAGACGTCTTTAAGCAGAGGCTTGACAGCCACCTGTCAGGAATGCTTTGATGGTGTTTCCTGCTTGGCAGGCGGTTGGACTGGATGGCCCTTGGGGTCTCTTCCAACTCTAGGATTCTAGGATTCTATTATTCATTTGGTCGCAAGTGGCCAATGGCAAAATGTGCCGGGCACGTTTCGAACGCTCCCCAGGCCCCGACCTCAGTTTCTAAATCCCAGATTCGAGTAAATACGGTATATTCTTCGTGGAAAAGTCCCCGTGTCGGCCAAAGCAGACCAGCCCCTAATATCATCTCCCTCCTCTCCTCTACTGCTAGGCGAACCCTCCTACTAAATCTGCAGATTCCCAGCTATTCAGTTTCTTCAAATCTTCGGGATTCTTCCACCTTAGGGAGGAAAAAGTGGGGGGGGGGTCAGGAGTTGGGGGGCACCACTCAAATTCGAGGAGGCACAAGGAGTTCGCAATGGGCAGGGCCCTTAATCTCACGGGGCATAGCTGAACTATGGAACTCCCTGCCACAAGATGGCCAACAACTTGGGGGGGGGGTTCAAAAGGGGATTAGGCAAATGCATGGAGGAAGGGGGGGAATATTCATAAACAGTCGGAAGCCCCCGAAAAGTGCAAAAGGTGGTCAACTTTACAGCCACTCTGCTAATTTGTAGCATAAAACTTAGCTGTGAAGACTCAGAATATGGAAGGCAAAAATACTGCTGACATGGTGGAACATTCAAGTAACCGGGGGTTGTTTTTTTAAACCCCCCTGGAGCCAATTATCAGGGTTTTTTTTTATTAACTTCCAACTATTCCTTATCTCTGGGCCGCCCAGAGTGGCTGGGGAGACCCGGCCAGATGGGCGGGGTACAAATAAAATTATTATTATTATTATTATTATTATTATTATTATTATTATTATTATTATTATTATTATTATTATTATCTCATTATTTAAGACAAGGAGAGGTTCCCAAAACAGTCAGCGAAGGGAAAAAGCCCAGGCTGTGAGCTTGCAAACTGAAGTCTTCAGCCTGACATATAAAGCCAGGTGGGATCCATGCTGTTCTCTAGAATCGCACGGGATTTGCTCAAAGTTTACACCCAGGTCTCCTAAGAAGTTGCAAGCTCCTCCTGAGCACAGGCCCCTTTGTGGAAATAAGCAGTTGCATTAATCCCAAAGACGACTCTGAGGCCAGGTCAGCGGAGCTCTCCGTTTACTATGTAATTTACTGAAGTGGGTCGCTGTTGCCATTTCACAGATTGGGGAACTGAGGCCAAGAGGAAGCGATTAGCTACAGACTCCACCCGGCGAGAGACTCTGGCCCACAGGAATCCCAGGTCCAGGTTTCAACACCTTCGTTCAATGTAGGCCACACAGCCGGAATAAGTAGGCTATCAGAAGGAACCAAAGGCAGGAGACACAATTTGACAGAAAGTAAACAGAGGGACAGAAACACTGTGTGTTTGTGTGCAGGAGCCTCAAACCTGTGTATGAAAATAAGGAGACACACACGAAAATATCAGAGTTGCCCAATTGCTTTGTTTAAAATACATCCCTATTTGTTTGAAATTCAAAGAGCCAAACTCAGTAAATCTCAGGGCAAATTTTTATCAAGCTGCCCCCCCCAAGGAACCCACAGCGCAACCTGCACCCCCCCCCCAGCACTCTCAGCTGAGTGTTAAAATAAGCAACCCCTGGCAGCGGGGTCTAGGGGTCAGCCTCGCACAAACCCTGCGGCGTTTTTTCAACACGCAGCGACAAGACAGAGCAAAGCTCACATCCAGGGTGTTAGCCTTTAAACGCTTACTCAAGAGCCAAGCCCGGAATCGGACCTCCCATCACCTCCACAGGCACCAGGTAGCGCGGTGGAGTGGTTAGAGAGTCGGACTACGCAAGAGCAGGGTTCAGATCCCCTCGCCACTCAGCCACCTTGGGCCAGTGCCTGTCGTTCTGGGCCCAGCCTACCTCGCAGGGTTGTTGCGGAATGGAATGAGGATAGGGGAAAGCCATGTACACACCACACCGCCTTGAGCTCTCCGGAGGAAGGAAAAAAAAAGGAGAGTTGGGATGCCTGTGCAATAAATAAGTAATAGATAATGTGCATTTCTTCTCCAATGACACACACACAGAGAGAGCAAAGCTGGGAAACCTGCAGCTTGCAAGACATTAACCCCTGAACCTCTGGGCTGTGCAAGGCCGGAGCTGAGCTGACAGACAAGGGCTGCAAGATAATCCTGTTTGCTGTGTCTAGAGTTCCTGCTCTCTCTCCAAAACACACAGACATTATATATATATATATGCACACAGATCAGAGCCGAGCAAGATCAGAAGGAGAGCAGAAGAAATAAGGACATCCACAGAGGGGGGAGCCTGTCCCAGCTTTTATTTTAATGCATTTCTAGAACCCAAGATATAAGGCAGAACGTGCAAGCCCCCCTCTCCTGGCCATTTTTGTGAGAAATGTGTCTGTTCCTCCTTTCGGCGTTTGGCTTTGCCTGACACCCAAAAAACTTCAACACCCCCCAAAAAAATCCTGTATATTCCCACGAGCAGAAATTAGATTACAAAATTACAATTAGATTAAAAAAATGATGGGGTTTTTACTCCCTCGAAGAATCCATAGTCTCTTCCCCAGCCCTCTAAATTATTCAGGCAGCCCCCCAATGTCTTAAGCTGCCCCCCTTTTACCACCTTCCTTCACGTTTTCTCTCTTTGCTACATTTAAGCACCTGCCTTGTCCTGTCTCCCCTCCCCGTGTTGGCCAAATCCTGCCATGAGCCCCCACTGTCTTCCTCCTAGTTCCAGAAATCTCCAGCCCTCAGATCAGGCCTCCTACTGTTCTCCCCCCCCCCTATCCTTTTCACCTCGAAAAAAACACTCACAACTAGACACCTCCACTACCACAAACTGACTGTCTCAGATTAAAATCCTGAGCACCCACTGCTTGTTGTGTGGGTCTTATCTCCCTCACCCAATCCTGAAATATCAGGCCTCAATTCCACCCTAGAGAAGACCCCATAACTCTTTCAGGCTAACCCACCCCAGCTCTTTTGCCTAAAGTAAAGGAAAAGGGACCCCTGACCGTTAGGTCCAGTCGCGGATGACTCTGGGGTTGCGGCGCTCATCCCGCTTTATTGGCCGAGGGAGCCTGCATACAGCTTCCGGGTCATGTGGCCAGCATGACTAAGCCGCTTCTGGCGAACCAGAGCAGCGCACGGAAACGCCGTTTACCTTCCCGCAGGAGCAGTACCTATTTATCTACTTGCACTTTGATGTGCTTTCGAACTGCTAGGTGGGCAGGAGCAGGGACCGAGCAACGGGAGCTCACCCCATCGCGGGGATTCGAACCACCGACCTTCTGATCAGCAAGCCCTAGGCCAGGGGTAGGCAACCTAAGGCCCGTGGGCCGGATGCGGCCCAATCGCCTTCTAAATCCAGCCCGCGGAGGGTCCAGGAATCAGCGTGTTTTTACATGAGTAGAATATGTCCTTTTCTTTAAACTGCAGCTCTGGGTTATTTGTGGGGCCTGCCTGGTGTTTTTACCTGAGTAGAATATGTCCTTTTCTTTAAAATGCATCTCTGGGTTATTTGTGGGGCATAGGAATTCGTTCATTTCCCCCCAAAAAAATATAGTCTAGCCCACCACATGGTCTGAGGGACAGTGGACCGGTCCACGGCTGAAAAAGGTTGCTGACCCCTGCCCTGCTCTGTGGTTTAACCCACAGCGCCACCCGCACCCCTTTTGCCTAAGGAGCACCCCGATATTAGGGGGGTGTCCGATATTGACTGCCTGCATTGCTGTTCCCTCCACTTCCTGGCACCGGTGGGTACCAACTCCCCCCCCCAGACATGGCATGGGGTGGGGGGACCCACATCTGACTGTGATGAGGTCCCTTAACCCTCAACAGATACCTTAATTACGGAGATAACTGCTTCTCTCCCCTAGAATAAACCCCGCAAGCGAAGCTTACATCCTTTCACCTGCCGCTAAAATGCTTTCAGATTGGCAAAGAAGTACATGGGAACGGTGCCCCCCCAAAAAAACGCCTTTTGCCCCATCGAGAGAGAAATCGAGCCAACGGTATCTCCTCTGCCAACTGTATTAGACAGCCTGCGCCAACTCTCTCTCTCCCCCCCCCCTTGTCAATGTCTTCGCTCTGCAGTGCCAAAGGCAACTGAACCCCAAGCCAAGATGGGAACCCCCCCCCCCGCAAAAAAGTGCTGTCAGATCTTGGCCTGCTTTCCTTCCTTCCCCCGCACGCCGGATCAGGATCGGCTACTGCAGCTGGGGTGAGGTGCCATCAGTGAAATGCAAGCCAGGATCAGGAAGGGGGGGTCTTGTGCCAAACAGGTCCCCCTCCAAAGCACCCCACACGTCGCCCCCGGTCTCAGGAGCGCACAAAAGCAGAGAGTCGTAAATTGCAATAAAAGGGAAAGACCACCGTTTGGGGGGGTGGAGGGAAAAAAGGGGGGAATCAGATTATCAACGCAGCTTTGTTTTACAATGAAAGGGTGACCCCCCCCCCAAAAAAAAACCAGAGCAGAAAAGGCTGGTGTTGAACCAGAGATACTGCAATTTTCTGCCAGAAAACTGCAAGAGATTCGAGATGGAGACTTGTGGGATATGACAAAAGCAGGGAGAGAGGGGGGCAGATTTGTGGGGGGGGGGGGACTGTGCAAGGAGGGGGCCAGAGCCTTGACAAGAGAGGTTGCAAGCTTTGGGGAAAGGAATTTTCCCACAGGCAAACAAGGCTTCCAAGGGAGAAGGAAATCCTGCCAGGTTTCTGAGGAGTTGCAATGCGACAGACCCAAAGGTTGGGCTCCTGTCGCAAGTCCTTCTCCGCCCCCCCCACCTGAAATTTTCTTCCCTCTCACCCTCCAGAAATTATTCAGCTGCCCCATTCCCAGTTTGAACCACCAGCTTAGCTTCGCAGCCATCCACACATTGTTCCAGTCCGTCCCCCCACCCCCAAAACAGCAAAACTTGGGGATGCCTTTAAGGTGGTTAAAATTGGCGGGGGGAGAAATCAAGAGGTACACAGAATTGGAAAGGGGGGGTAGGAAGTCTGCAAAGGGGAGAATTCCCAGAGTTCAAGGATCTAGAAAGGCCAGGCCACATTTACAGGGGTGGTTTGAAGAAGGAATCTCATAATGTCAGCTTGCTGGGGGGGGGCAGGGGGGAGAGAGAGATCTATAAATCCACTGTGTCACAGATCAAGGGGGTCACCATTGGAAGGGAGGGTCCGTTGCTCAAAGCATATTTGGGAATGCATCTAATTTTTATTTGGGGGGGGCATACAGATGATGGAAACCGGCACATTTTTGCCAAGGAGGGGGGGGGCGCATTTTAATCAACGTTTTTTGCAAGCCTGATTGTTTTTCGAAGCAGGACAAAGCAACAGAGGAGAAAAGCCCCCTCCTCTCTCTGGTGCCAGGAGACTGGGGGGGGGGGGGACGCTTGTTGACAGACTGGGCAGGCGGTGGTGGGGGGAGGGGGGGCGCCGCAAGCCAACTCCACAGAAGGAAAATAATGACCTACTTTCCCTGCTGCTGCCCACAGCACCTTCTTCCCTGCATCAATCAATATCAAAAAAATTGGGGTGGGGTGGGGGAGGAGAGAGCCCACTGTCATCCCCCCTCCCCCAAGAAACTAGAGCATCAGGAAACAGAAAGCCCCATACAATCTCTGCCCTCTTTTTTCTGCCCACAGACCCTATACAGGACCTGATCGCTGGGACCATAAGGCCCCCCCCCCAAAAAAATATATATATTTCAGGCCTATTCCACTGCCACATTTTCCCCGCACATTTAATATCGCCTCTCATCATGAGCAAATGATCGCCTCCCCTAATATTCAAGGATGCAGTGCCTCTGCCTCCCTAGACACCCCACTTCTCCTCCCCCCACCCCAAACACAGCAAATGCTCCCCCAGGATTTTTTTTCCCTTCAAAGCATATAATGATTTTGCTTCCTGGGCAGCTTCCAAGCTCTGATCTGTTCTCCTTTCAAACTGGGGTCTTTCAGCTCTTTTAATGTCTGTCACACACACACTCTCCCTCCCCCCCAATCTGCCATCTCCAAGGGGTGCTGTGCCAGTCCCCCCTCCCTCGTAAAAACTGCAGCGAGATCCCCAGGATTAATCTCCTTCTGCACCCGCGTTCCATGACCGCTGCGTGTCTAATAGTCTCGGATCTCTCCATTTCTCAGGTTATGTTTGTGTGTGTTTTTTTGGGGGGGGTAATGTCAATCTTTGACCACATAACCAGATACACCCCCCCTCCCCTGTTTATCAACCCGCCTTCTAGAACATTGCAAAGGCAGGATCCTCTCCATTTCCACTCTATCCCAGGGGAAATCCATAGACAGTTTTATCCATCTTAAAATTGCACTTCATGGCCTGGGTGGCGAGGAGTTGTTTATTTGGGGGTGCTTTGCCCAGGGTGTAAATAACCCAATGTGTTCCCCCCACCTTTCCTTTTTGGGGAACAGCCTTGGCTGCTATTAAAGGACTTAGATCATCTCAAAAAAACAAAACAAAAACCCCTTCAAATTCAAAAATTGAGAATTATTTTAGAAGTGGGGGCCCTGTTTGAATGGGGGTCCCTGCTTTTCTTCAACCCTAAATACTAATCTATAACATATATAGATTTTTTTAAAACGTAGACGCCTAATAAACCCCTACTGAAATTTCTCACAAGGGCCCTCGCCATATTAATCACCCTCCCCAAACAAATTCCACACGAAACCCAATTTCCCCCTTGCATTTCCTATTTTACCCAAGGTCTGCAGTTTCCCTTTTCGGGGGGGGGGAACACCCCAGCAGTCCGCCATAACTGCATGCCCCCCCGTCCAGGATCGCATCACCCATCACAACTCCCTCCTTTTTTTCCTAGTCCCCCCCCCCACCAAAGGTCTCTATCTGTTAGAGAAATTTCCCATTTCCCCCTCCAGAAAGACCGCCCCCCCATCACAAAACTCCCCCTTACATAAGCCTCCCAAAGCACCCCTCTCTTTCAAAAAAACCATGGAAGGAAATCTTACAGGGCGATGCCCCCTTTGAAAGAAATAAGGGGGAGATGAAATAATAATAATACCAAGGAGGGGGACCCCTATTTTCAGCAAAAGCTTTGCTTTGGCTCCCCCCCCCCGGATCCCTAAAATAATCCCTTTCGTGGCCCTGCTCTCCCCCCCCCATCTCCACTAATCTCCCCCTTTAAATAATCTCCCTTGGCTAGGAGTCCTTGAAACTATCTTGTCATTAAATCCTGCCCAGGGGAAGGAGGCGGCGGAGGCGGGCAGCCTCAAGATGCAGGATCAGCCCCCCTCCTCCCCATTCCCTGCCTGTGTGCGCCCCCCCCAAAAAAACCAGACAGACAGGCTCACCCCAGCTGCTCCCGGTGCGCCCCATAAACTGATGCGTGCGCGGGTTCCATATAAATTCCTTCCACTCCGTCATGACTTGCCCGCAGGTCTTCTTCTCCTTCTCGACGGCCATGGTGGGTGGGGGGCTTCAAAGTGGGGGGTCAGATCCTGCCCTAACCCGCTAACAAGCCCGAGAGGGGGGGCAGAGCGAGGAAATAAGGGGGCTGATCTCCCCAACAAGGATGCCCAGGGAGAAGAGCTACCTGGAGACAGAGAGAGAGAAAGAGAGAGAGATGCAGGCGCAAAAATAAAAAGATGCTCAGAGCTGCTCCTCCTCTGGTGCAAAGGGAAAGAGGCTGGCGGAGAGGCAGGGCTCCTATTTATTGCCCCCGCCCCGCCCCCTCCCGCCCCCTCCCGCCCCCTGCTCATGAATATGCAAGCGCCGCCGCCGCCCCTCCCTGCGTCGCCTTTTCCCCATTCAGGATTTTCCCATCGGGGCTGGGCGGTTTTATTGAAAGAGATGGTGGGCTGAGCCCTATTATGGGGAGGGGAGGGTATGTGGGGAGGGGTGGGGAGGGGGGAGGGGAGGGGAGTTCCCCCATCAAGTTTCCCAGGTCTGCTAAGTTTTGGTCAACCCCCAATTAGAGAGGGGTGGTGGGAAAAATGCGCTCTTTTTATTTGCATCGCGTGGGAATTTTTTGCTGCATTTGCATCGCGTGGAGTTTATTGCCTTTGCATGGGCAGGGCATTTATTGCCACCTTTCCGAACTGCTGCCGGCAAACTCCTTTCCACTTTGCCGTCTCCTTGTCACCCAGGACGGGAGCCTGTGGTACTCCCTGCCACATGAAAACAAAACAAAAAACGATTTCTCCCTTCGCTCTTGAGCCCAACATTAGCAGCTAAACTCTCTAAGCCCTGAAGCAAGATTGCAAAAGCTTCGCCCAGCTCTCCAAAGCAGGAACGTCGCTGACATTTCTATAGTTATTTGTTGCATTTCTATCCCCCTGCCCTAACACGCTTCTCCCCCTTCCTCATTTAGTCCCCACAACAACCCTGTGAGGCAGGTCAGGCTGAGAGAAGCAATAACCGGCGCAAGGTCACCCAGAGAGGTTCGTGTCTGAGTAGGGGATTGGGACCCATGTCTTTCCCAGGTTCTAGTCCGACACTCTAACCACTGCACCACGCTGCTTTATATATATATCACTTGATTGTAAGGGTGGGGAAACCCCAATAAAAGACGAAACAATGGAATTATCACTAAGAGACAATCACCTAAAACTTTCCAAAATAATTAAAATAAGAATAAAAACAGATTCAAACTCTCATTGGATTTCCAAACATCCGGGTAGGCTTGTCCAACGGTTTTAGCAGGCGTCGAAAAGAGTGTGTTGAAAGCGTCTTCCTGAAATCAATCAGCAGGGAGTTCCAGAGTGTAACTTTTGCTGCCACACTGAAAGACCGAGTTCTGGCAAATAGGAAATCTGTACGATTTGGCTTTGGGTAGATGACATTTCCTTACCACTCAGTTTTTGCTAACCTGGAGCTGCTGTTTTTTGGGTGTTTGTTTTTTTTCACTGAACGTTATATCGGTAAGTTTATGGGTTGCTGTTGTTTTTAATGTCATATGCCACCTTGTTATTTTTTATTTATGAAGTGCAGTTTATTAATATTTAAATGACTGCCTAATGCGCTTTGATGCTTTGCAAAAGGGCAAACCGGGGATGGATGGAGAGAGACTCCGCTGGGAGGAAATCTGGCCGCGTTGGGTTTAGACAAAAGAACAGGAAGAGGCAACAGGGTAGAAGCTTATAAAAATGACGCCTGGCATGGAGCAAGTGGAAACAGGAAAGTTTTCTTTCTCCCTCTGTTGTAATGAGCATTCACTGTAGCAGAATGTGGGGAGGTTCGGGACAGAGAAAAGAAAGCCGAGTTGAACTATGGAACTCCCTGCCACAGGAGGCAGGGATGGCCGTGAAACAGAGGGCTTTAAAAGAGGATGAGACAAATTCAAAAGGTTCTCTATGGCCACTAGCCACAGCAGCCACGCTCTGCCTCTGCAGCGATATTTGTGAATACCAGTTGCTGGAAACCGCAGGAAGGGAGAGCGCTGCTCTTGCACTCGGGTCCTGCTTGCGGGGTTTTCTGGATGAGGCATACAGTTGCCGGCCCCTGGGAGAACGGGATGCTGGACTAGACGGGCGACTGGCCTGGTCCTTTGAGGCCATTATTATGTGCTTATGATGGTTTGACGCTTTTATATTCATAGAATCATAGAGTTGGAAGAGACCCCAAGGGCCATCCAGTCCAACCGCCTGCCAAGCAGCAAACACCATCAAAGCATTCTTGACAGATGGCTGTCAAGGCTCTGCTTAAAGACCTCCAAAGAAGGAGACTCCACCACACTCCTTGGCAGCAAATTCCACTGTCGAACAGCTCTTACTGTCAGGAAGTTCTTCCTAATGTTGAGGTGGAATCTTCTTTCTTGTAGTTTGAATCCATTGCTCCGTGTCCGCTTCTCTGGAGCAGCAGAAAACAACCTTTCTCCCTCCTCTATATGACATCCTTTTATATATTTGAACATGGCTATCATATCCCCCCTGAACCTTCTCTTCTCCAGGCTAAACATACCCAGCTCCCTAAGCCGTTCCTCATAAGGCATCGTTTCCAGGCCTTGGACCATTTTGGTTGCCCTCCTCTGGACACGTTCCAGCTTGTCAGTATCCTCCTTGAACTGTGGTGCCCAGAACTGGACACAGTATTCCAGGTGAGGTCTGACCAGAGCGGAATACAGTGGTACTATTACTTCCCTTGATCTAGATGCTATACTCCTATGGATGCAGCCCAGAATTGCATTGGCTTTTTAAGCTGCTGCATCACACTGTTGACTCATGTCAAGTTTGTGGTCTACCAAGACTCCTAGATATTGAGAGAAAGGGTGCTCCCGAGCATATACTGGTGACTGGGAGCAGCCGCCGAGACCACATAACACCGGTCCTGAGAGACCTACATTGGCTCCCAGGACATTTCCGAGCACGATTCAAAGTGTTGGTGCTGACCTTTAAAGCCCTAAACGGCCTCAAAGGCCCAGTAGACCTGAAGGAGCATCTCCACCCCCATAGTTCTGCCCGGACACGGAGGTCCAGCTCCAAGGGCCTTCTGGCGGTTCCCTTGCTGTGAGAAGCCAAGTTACAAGGAACCAGGCAGAGGGCCTTCTCGGTGGTGGCGCCCACCCTGTGGAACACCCTCCCACCAGATGTCAGAGAAAAACAACTACCAGACTTTTAGAAGACATCTGAAGGCAGCCCTGTTTAGGGAAGCTTTTAATGTTTAATAGATTACTGCATTTTAATGTTCTGTTGGAAGCTGCCCAGAGTGGCTGGGGAAACCCAGCCAGATGGGCGGGGTATAAATAATAAATTATTATTATTATTATTATTATTATTATCATTATCATTATCATTATTATTATATTATACAGAGGCCCTTTCTCCCGTGGCACGACCAGCACAAGAAGTGCGGTTCCTGTAAGCATCTTGGGATTGAACAACCGCGATATAATTATCTCCTGTACGATGAAGTAATAAACCTGCTCTCTCGCACAGCCTACGCTCACCTAGGAGGAAACGGGAGACTTTGCAAGCAGGGAAGTCAACGCATCCTTCCTTGTATCCTTTGATGAACCTAATGGGTTTCACTTCTCTCTCTCACCTGCCTTTACTTCCTGCCTGGACTTACAGGTTGGAAGTCCTTATATAAGGTGTGAAAGCTGCCCTAGTCGCCAACTTACTACCTGGCCAAGTTCAATGAGTATATAAAGCCCTAACGTCTTGGGATCATTTTACCGCAAGATCTACATTGGCTCCCAGTATGTTTCCGAGCACAATTCAAAGTGTTGGTGCTGACCTTGAAAGCCCTAAACGGCCTCGGTCCTGTATACCTGAAGGAGCGTCTCCACTCCCATTATTCAGCCCGGACACTGAGGTCCAGCTCCAAGGGCCTTCTGGCGGTTCCCTCACTGCGAGAAATGAGGTTGCAGGGAACCAGGCAGAGGGCCTTCTCGGTGGTGGCACCAGCCCTGTGGAACGCCCTTCCATCAGAGCTCAAGGAAATAAGCAGCTATCCTATTTTTAAAAGACATCTGAAGGCAGCCCTGTTTAGGGAAGTTTTTAATATTTACCAGTAATAATGTATTGTTTTTAACACTCGATTGGGAGCCACTCAGAGTGGCTGGGGAAACTCAGTCAGATGGGCGGGGTACAAATAAATTATTATTATTATTATTATTATTATTATTATTATTATTATTATTACCTCACTCCCCCAAATGCCCAGTCGACCGCTTTGACCTGCGGAACTGGCCCTGTTCCAGGTCCATACCATTTCGCATTTGTAAAGAAACCGATCTTTTTTGGTATGGTACTCTGGAACTCCCTGCCGATTGATACCAAACCGGTGCCTTCAAAGTGCTCGTTTCGGAGCCTGCTGGAAACGTTCTTGTTTTACAAACCTACCCAGAAATGTACAGTGCTGATGTGTGTTTTAATCTCTCTCTTTTTAAACTTCATTGTTGATTTCATTTTTTCGATGGAGCTCTTTTTGCAGATAATTTCATTGTTTTGTCCTCTTTGCAAACTGCTTTGACTCCCCCCCCCCCCAAAGCTGGGTATAAATTTGACGAAACAGAGTAACATAACAAAGGCAGATTTTTTAGAGAGCCGCTCCATTTGAAGAGCACCAGGTTGCCAGAATCTGCTCTGCTCAGACACACACTTCCCCGCGGCTGGCTTCGGAGTTTCAGCGCATAGGAACATGATGTCCTGAAAGCTTCTGATGGCTATCAGGGAGTTGACATCCATCAAACAGAGAGGTCAACGGTCTGTTCCTGTTGGGGTGGAGGCCCATTCATCTGGGCTCTGGGTGTGTCACTCTGAACCAGCTCCGGAGGTTTCGGGGATGACTGCTAGATTGCGACATCCCTGATCTCTTTATTTCTTCGCGGTCTCGATCCAGGCGGGTCTGCTGCACAGCACAACTTCCTTCCGCTTGGGATCAGCCCCTTCCCCAGCCAAAACATCTGGAGGGCCGCAGGCTGGTTTTCTCCTGCTCCGGAGGGTAGGACTCGAACCCACGGCTTCAAGTTATAAGAAAGGAGATTCCGACTAGAACTTCCTGGCAGTGAGAGCCGTTTGACAGTGGGGCGGTTGTGGCCTCTCCTTCCTTGGAAGTTTTTAAGCAGAGGTTGGGTGGCCCTCTGTCGTTGATAATAATAATAATAATAAATTTTATTTATACCCCGCCCTCCCCAGCCAAGACTGGGCTCAGGGCGGCTAACACCAAGTATAAAAACAATTGATTAAAATACAACTTAGAAACAAGATTAAAAACAACATTAAAGTGCAGCCTCATTTCAGCAGAAACTCAAATCAAAACTATTTGGGGAAGAAACCGTCTTCTGAGATTCCTGCCTTGCAGGGGGTTGGACTGGATGACCCTCAGGGGTCCCTTGCAACCCTGCAATTTTATGACTCTGTGAAAGTGGGTTGGCAGTGGTCTGCCCTGCCCCATAGCAGTAGGAAACACAAAATCCTAGAAACGTAGCTTTGGAAAGGATCTGCCAAGGGTCATCTAGTCCAGGGGTAGGCAACTAAGGCCCGTGGGCCGGATGCAGCCCAATCGCCTTCTCAATCCAGCCCACAGACGGTCCGGGAATCAGCGTGTTTTTACATGAGTAGAATGTGTCCTTTTATTTGAAACTAGTAGACTGTAAGCCCGTTAAATTAACGGGCGCTAGAACATCATGTGAACCGGCGCTCCGCACACGCGAACACTTCCGCAATTTCCCACGACCGCCTTCCCAAAACAACACGAAGGCGTGTGAAGGGAGCTACGAAGCCTGCCGGGCGTCGAGCTCCCTGCTCTGAGCGCCCAAGGCCTGGGACGCTAGCTCGGGGCTCCCTCGGGCCCAGGCCCCTTGGGACACCCGGGGCTCCTGGCTCGGCCTCTAGGGCCGGTCGCGGAGCATCCTCGGAGCTCTGGGCGCCGCTCCCGTGCCAGGACTCGGCGCCGAGACCTGAATGTGCCAAACATTTACCTCAGAGGCGCCGCAGCGTTGTCTTCTCCTGGCCGCCATTATTGGGCTCCTTTCCCCCCTCTGCGCTCCAATCCCTGTGTCCGTGGGGCACATGCGCAGTAGGACACAGGGACGGACACAGGGACTGGACTCAGAGACACTTGCACTTTATTACTGTAGATGCATCTCTGGGTTATTTGTGGGGCATAGGAATTTGTTCTCCCCCCCCCCAAAAAAAATATAGTCCGGCCCCCCATAAGGTCTGAGGGATGGTGGACCGGCCCACGGCTGAAAAAGGTTGCTGACCTCTGATCTAGTCCAACCCCCCTGCAATGCAGGACTCCTTTGTCCAAGGTGGGACTCGAACCCACGACCCTGAGATTAAAAGTCCCCTGCTCTACCCACTGAGCTATGAAGAAGTACGACGGACTTGTTCCAAGGCTAAGGTTCGGAACGTGGGCAAATGCAAGGTGCTAGCAGGTACTACAACGCCCTGAGCATGTGCAGAGTGCCTTCAGTCATCCGACTGCAGCCTCCAGGCACCTCGGGTTTAAAGGAAAGGCTTCCAGGTGAGACAGGTTATCCTTTTCCAGGTACCCCCAAACCCCTGCCATGTCCGATGGAGAGCCATGAAGGAGGAAAACTCAATAGGGTTGCAAAGTAAAAAATATATACATGGCAAGTGGTACCCACTGAATCGAGGCCTCTTCTTGCCTACCTTGCAGGGGAATAGGAGGAACTCCGCCCGTTCTTCCGGCTTATGCCATCGACACGGGGGCGAGAGGTTTACATAATGGCCTCCCACTCACTCCTTTCCGGATTTCTTTGGTTATCTTTGAACAAAGACGCTGAGCAAGACCTGGAAACCTGGCAGCCGGACGCCAAGGATTCTGCCAAGAAGGACCGGGAGAGGTTGGGTGGCAGGATGACGAAGCAAATCAAGAGGCCGGCCATTTCCCCAGCCCACTAAAAGCATCTGGGGTCTGTGGTGTAGAAAACTGGGGCGCCTCGGGGGTCTGTGGGGGGCCATTAGCCGGACGGGGTGATGTACTAAAGCCACTTTCAAGCTGGTCCGCGGCCAGATGAATCAATACCCTCCATCAAATGCAGAGAAGGCATTTGTCTTTACTTGCTTATAGAATCACAGAACTGTAGGCTCCAAGGGTCATCCAATCCAACCCCCTGCGATATCATTCCCTGGTTCCTTTCCACCCGGCGTTCCTGGTTTCCACACACACACACGGAGTCCCTATTGTGAGAGGTTTCTTATTCTGCGTTCCCGGCCGTAACAATGGGGCCCCGCCTAGCCCGGCGTCCCGTTCTCACAGTGGCCAACCCAAAGGGAGAACCGGCAAGCAGGATTCGAACCCAGGGGCATCTCTGAGTATTTAGAAACATCGCTGCCTCCAGGCAGAGCGCGGCCGTCAACATAGCAAGGGCCCCTCGATAAACCCTCTCCTCCGTGAGTTTGTCGAATCCCCTTTTAGCAGCCGTCCCTGCCTCCTGCGGCAGGGAGTTGCACAGTTTAACTGCATGCTGCATGAATCATAGGATCCACCAGGGACAACCCATTGCAATGCAGGAATCCTTTCTGTTATCTGTCCTGAACCTGCAGGTTCTGGGGTTACAGTGGTACCTGGGTTCTCAAACACCTTGGTTCCCAAATTCCGAAAACCTGGAAAACAGTGTTCCGGTTTTTGAACGTTTTTCGGAAGCCGAACGTCCAATGCGGCTGTCGGCTGTCGTTTCTGGGCCACCTGCACCAATCAGAAGCTGCGCCTTGGTTTTTGAACATTTCGGAAGTCAGACAGACTTACGGAACGGATTAAGTTTGGCACTTTTGTTTTTGCTATTTATTTTGCGTTTTTGTGGCTTTTTCGGTTCATTTGTTTTTGTGACTGTGTGGAACCCAGTTCAGCTACTGATTGATCGATTGTGTGACTGTGGAAATGGATAAAATCCCCCCATCCAAACAATGACCATCATCAGTGCGGGTAAGAAATTTTTTATTTTTTATTTTTATCATCTACAATAGTGTCTTATTTATTTTATAGTACAGTACATTGATTATTGCGGGACGCAGGTGGCACTGTGGGTTAAACCACTGAGCCTAGGGCTTGCCGATCAGAAGGTCGGTGGTTCGAATCCCCGAGACGGGGTGAGCTCCCGTTGCTCGGTCCCAGCTCCTGCCCACCTAGCAGTTTGAAAGCACGTCAAAGTGCAAGTAGATAAATAGGTACCGCTCCGGCGGGAAGGTAAACGGCGTTTCCGTGCGCTGCTCTGGTTCGCCAGAAGCGGCTTTGTCATGCTGGCCACATGACCCGGAAGCTGTACGCCGGCTCCCTCGGCCAGTAAAGCGAGATGAGCGCCGCAACCCCAGAGTCGTCCGCGACTGCACCTAACGGTCAGGGGTCCCTTTACCTTTACTCTTTCTCTTACTCCCTGAGTGGCCTGAGGCCTATCTACCTGGCTCGTTGTGCAAGCGAAGCTGAATGACCCCCCTCCACCCCAATTCCCACTACCCTGAACTCTTTGGAGAAAGAAAGAGCGAAAAACAAAGCGTGGTGTAGTGGTTAAGAGCGGTGGACTCGTAATCCGGTGAACCAGGTTCGCTTCCCCACTGCCCAAGAGAGACATCTGCCCAAGAGAGACCGTTCCTGTGATAGCAGGGTGCCTTGTTATGTTGTGATGTGTTGTGTTATGTTGTCCGTCCTTCCTTCCTTCCTTCCTTCCTTCCTTCCTTCCTTCCAGTGTGGTGTAGTGGTTAAGAGCAGTAGACTCGTAATCTGGTGAACCCGGTTCGCTTCCCCACTCCTCCACCTGCAGCTGCTGGGTGACCTTGGGCTAGTCACACTTCTCTGAAGTCTCTCAGCCCCACTCACCTCACAGAGTGTTTGTTGTGGGGCAGGAAGGGAAAGGAGATTGTTAGCTGCTTTGAGACTAATTCGAGTAGTGATAAAGCGGGATATCAAATTAAAACTCTACTTCTTCAAAGGCACCCTCACTCTTCGCCTTCGGTCCTCGCTTTTGAAGAGAAAGGTGTTGCGGACAGAAAACCACCTGGAGGGGTCCTGAGGGCAAGGCGCATGAAGAGATTTGCGTGTGGCCAAGCCTTCAAAGCTGGCAGGGTTGACCCGAGCTGCGCAACTGATCTGCCCTCCCCTCGCCCTTGAAGATAAGGGGGGGCGCGACCCCCTGAAGGAGGGCTCTGAGGCTCACCTGCAGCCGCCCGGTCGTCTTTAATGGGCAGGTGTGGAAAGACAGGCCCGATAACAGCCTGGAGGGGCCTGTCCGCTCTCAGCCGCACAGAGAGGGTATTTAGCCCTGAAGGACTAGTCAGACAGGATCTGTCCTCACCGCCACCCGCCCCCCCTTCCATGGTGGAAAAAATGAATTTGCTCCCTCGTCCGGAGGCGGATAACAGAGCAGGGCGAGAGACTCCCCTGACTGCAGCTGCCTGGGAGGAGATTCGCATCGGTGTCCACCTCGGGCGTCGCGCTGGCTGATGGGCCTTGTAGTCCGAAATGTCTGAAGGGCACAAGATCCCTCTTCCCCCTCCTGCGGTTCCCAGAAAGTAGGATTCAGAGGCGTTGCTGCCCCCGACTGTGGCATCCTGGATAGTAGCTGCCGATAGCGCTGTCCTCAATAAACGTTGCCCGCTTCCCTTTTAAAACCATCTAGATTAGTGGCCATCACTGTTTCCTGTGGGAGGGAGTTCCATAGGTCAACTCTGCACTGCTTGAGAACGGGGCCTTCCCAGTGGTGGCTCCCTGTCTGTGGCATGCTGTCCCCAGGGAGATGCGCCTGGCGGTTTTGAGTGATCGGTGACAAATAAAACAAAACAATAAAGTTATAAATAAGAACCAGGCCTCTCCACCTTGTGGCACCTGGAGCATGATTTGAATTGTGGGAAGGGGGCATGCAAATGAAATTATATATGTATGCATGTAAATTCACCTGCTCCCAACAACCCTCAAGGGTTTTAAAGACACCCTTGTAATTGAGATGTGCTCCAAATACAAAATAATTTTATTTTTATTAAAGATTTTCCTTGTTTGCAAAAGCACACGCATTTTCTCTTTCTTCAGGTTGTGCTTTTCTACAGATCAATTACATTTGTTGCGAGACATTGGTAAAAGCATTGTCTTTTTTTGAAAGCCTTGGTATCATCACTTTGTTGTTGAGTCGTTTAGTCGTGTCCGCCTCTTCGTGACCCCCTGGACCAGAGCACGCCAGGCACTCCTGTCTTCCACTGCCTCCCGCAGTTTGGTCAGACTCATGTTGGTCGCTTCGAGAACACTGTCCCACCATCTCGTCCTCTGTCGTCCCCTTCTCCTTGTGCCCTCCATCTTTCCCAACATCAGGGTCTTTTCCAGGGAGTCTTCTCCTCTCATGAGGTGGCCAAAGTCTTGGAGCCTCAGCTTCAGGATCTGTCCTTCCAGTGAGCACTCAGGGCTGATCTCCTTCAGAATGGAGAGGTTTGATCTTCTTGCAGTCCATGGGACTCTCGAGAGTCTCCTGGTATCATCACTAGGATACCATTTAAAGAAATTACCATTGCAAATGTTTTGAACAACCTGTTGCTTTAGTTGCAACATAATCCTGAGGGCTTAGTTTCCTCCACCCCCCTCCACCTGAAATCGAACCCAATCCCAGGTGCCTTGGGAAGAGGAAGAGGAAGATTGAGGTTGAATCCTGACAAGACAGAAGTACTGTTTTTGGGGGACAGGAGGCGGGCGGGTGTGGGGGACTCCCTGGTCCTGAACGGGGTAACTGTGCCCCTGAAGGACCAGGTGTGTAGCCTGGGAGTCATTTTGGACTCACAGCTGTCCATGGAGGCACAGATTAATTCTGTGTCCAGGACGGCTGTCTACCAGCTCCATCTGGTACGCAAGATGAGACCCTCCCTGCCCGCGGACTGTCTCGCCAGAATGGTGCATGCTCTAGTTATCTCCCGCTTGGACTACTGCAATGCGCTCTAAGTGGGGCTACCTTTGAAGGTGACCTGGAAACTACAACTAAGCCAGAATGTGGCAGCTAGACTGGTGACTGGGAACTGCCGGTCTTGAAAGACCTACACTGGCTCCCAGTACGTTTCCGAGCACAATTCAAAGTGTTGGCGCTGACCTTGAAAGCCCTAAATGGCTTCGGTCCAGTATACCTGAAGGAGCGTCTCCACCCCCACCGTTCAGCCCGGACACTGAGATCCAGCGCCGAGGGCCTTCTGGCGGTTCCCTCACTGCGAGAAGCCAAGTTACAGGGAACCAGGCAGAGGGCCTTCTCGGTGGTGGTGCCTGCCCTGTGGAACGCCCTCCCTTCAGATGTCAAAGAGAACAACAACTACCAGACCTTTAGAAGACATCTGAAGGCAGCCCTGTTTAGGGAGGCTTTTAATGTTGAATAGATTATTGTATTTTAATGTTCTGTTGGAAGCCGCCCAGAGTGGCTGGGGAAACCCAGCCAGATGGGCGGGGTATAAATAATAAATTATTATTATTATTATTATTATTATTATTATTATTATTATTATATTCATAGAATCATGGAATTGTAGAGTTGGAAGGGGCCCCCAGAGCTATCTAGTCCATCCTCTTGCAATGCAGGAATCTTAGCTAAAGCATCCCTGACAGGTGGTCATCCACCCTCTGATTAAATGCCTCCAAGGACAGAGACCACCACCTCCCAAGGGCCGCTGTTCCACTGACCCATCGCTTGACAGAGGGCAGGGTCCAATCCTGCTGGAATCTGCTTTGCCTGAGGTTTCTAAGAGGGTCTGTTTGCAGAAGGGCTTTGAAGTCTCCATTTAGCCCTCTGGGGGTGGGCAGATTAGGATCTGGCATAGCTTGGCATATTGCTATCAGAATGCAAAATCTGGGAATCTTGCCTGTTTACCCTCCCGTTTTTTACAACATCCCACCCTAGATGTAGGAATGTCGCTTTTGAGGAACACAGAGCGCTTTTTCTCAGGCTGAAACCGTTTCTCTTCTGCTGGCTTAAGAGTCCTGTGAAGCTGAAAAGCTTGCGTACTTTGCCTCCCCTGTCTTTCGAGACCAATATGATCTGTTGGCAGTGCCGGATTTACGTATAAGCTAAACAAGCTATAGCTTAGGGCCCCACTCTCTTGGGGGCCCCCCAAAAATGTAAAGGGGGAAAAAAACCTGGATGTACATTTCCAAAATATAAGATAAAAATCAAATCAAATAAAACCTACATGCAGCGACAGTGTTTTGTGTTGTGTAGGCTCCTAGGATGTAAGTAATGGGCCCCGCCTTCTAGCCTGCTCCCTAAAATATCACTGGTTTGCTCCTTTCTATATATAGGGTGCCTACATTCTACATGTGCAAATGGCTTGAGATACCTATGAGGTCCATAAATTACCAACCCAAAAAACAGCGACAATTTGTTTTTGACAAAGGACAGCTGGACATATAAAGGGCCCTGTTACCTTCAGTAGCTCAGGGCCTCATCAAACCTAAATCCGGCCCTGTCTGCCGGACAAAACAGGCACGGATGGTTGTTCAACAAGGAAAGCAGCCTCTGTCGGTGCAGAAGTGTGCAAGCTTTTGGGTTACACCAGCAAGCGAGATGGAAATGCGTGTTCCCCAAATGATCTGACGGAACTCCCTTCCTAGAACCGGGAAGGACCCGGGAATTTTGGCGATTGTTCTGCCCTCTGCATTTTTCAGCCTTCATTTCTTCTGGAGCTAGTCAGGGATTAGAAGAATTCCAGGTGTGTGGTTGTTATTTCCAATTAAGCGTTGAGCCATGTTAGCTGCATCATTTTTTCCAATACAAAGCCGGTCAGACTGGTCCTTGCTATTAACTGTGACCCAAGTTACAGTTTTGGGCACCCCAGTTTCAAGGCTTCCATTCCCTCCCTCTTACTTCCTGGTCTCTTGGAATCATAGGCTTGGAAGATGAAGAAAAGAAAAAAACACCAGAGGTCATCCAGCCCAACCCCAGATCCCCAACAGACACTCTGCAAAGGGTTATAAACAAAATATGCCTTGCCCACTAGCCCTAAAAAAGAGAAGATATTGTACAGGCAGAAAAGGTGCAGGCAATATGATCCAGAGGCTGGAGCAGCTCTCCTATGAAAAATCTGTA